>CM052884.1:20177490-20199034 GCA_028534135.1 Potos flavus | reverse complement strand
GTAAAGGCAAAAAAATTAAAAATAAGCATTTGGAGTTTCAGAAGATGCAGGAAGCATTGCAAGAAAGAACTATAATCACAGAAACCTGACTTAGTTCTGCTGTGTTCAATACTGGCATGGTCATAATACCAGGGATATTGCCAGTTGACTTTCAACCTCTACAATCAGCCCATCAGTGAAAACTGGTTATAGACTGAGAGGTATCTGCCATCCATTTTGAAGATATAAAAGAAGTGTACATGTGAGAAATTGGTGCTAGAAGGTAGGGGAGGGAGCGTAAGCAGAGATTGGAAGGAAAGAGCAGGGATGCTAATATTCTTACCTGACAGAATGGCCAGATAAGCAAAGATACCCTTTTCAGTTGGTGGAACAGAAAATTAAAAAAAAAAAGAAAAGAAAAGAAAAGAAAAGAAAGAATTAATTATGAAAAGGTAGGGAATAAAGGACATAATTTTGATTTACTAAGATATTTGGTGCAGGGGAAGATAGGGTGAGGTCGTGTGAGCCAGATACTAATTTATCTGGAATTCAAAAGATAATGTATAAAGTGAATAAGAAGTAGAGGCAAAAACATATATTATATGGAGATATGGAAAAAAATAACCAGAAAGAGTTCAAAGTATTTGCTGTGGGGAGGGGGATAGAGGGTAAGAGGGATGTATATAAGCCCTTTTGATTATTTCTTATTTTAACCATGTGCACACATATCATTTGGTAATTGAAAATATATTATAAAAAATGATATGTTTTTACTTTCTGTCATAAAACAGAAACTTTCTGTATTACGTGTTTTCCATTTATAGCTGCATCATGAACATTTTCCATGATATTACATAACTGCTATAATAATTCAATTAACGGCTATATAATATTTTGCATTGTTTCCTTGGAAGTCCCGATCCATTTATATACATTCCCTCAGCCTCCCGGTGTCTATCAGAAACCAAAAGCAGTGGTTGAGGTTTGGGGGAGCAGCCTAAAGCCAAAGAAAAAAGTTGGTTTTGTTTTGTTTTTGCTTTTTTTTTTTTTTTTTTAAAGAACTAAATCTTGAACTGGCCCACATTAGCCCTGTGCTTTAACTAAGTTCAAAGCCCTAGCAAAACTGCATGTACCTTGCTCATTGTGGCAGCCCCGGGTGGTGCTCACACACCTTGAGACAGACCTACAAGGCCCCAGGAGTGCTCCATGATGGCCTGGACAGCATCAACCCAAGGCCGCCCTTTGCATTGACACTGCCCTCAAGTTCATTTGAAATGCGGGCTGCCAGAAAGATGAAGCTTCATTTGCAAAGCAAGGGCATGGTTTTAATTAGCCTTTAGATCCATAAAAAAGAGAGGGGTGGGGGTGGGGATAGATTTATGGCTTTAAATTCTCTTCTATGCCGTTTATAAAATAGTATTTATCAGGTGTGGGGCACATGGCAGCTCTGGGGAGTGCCAGACGGGATCAAAAGCAAAGCATAAAAACCTTCCCCTTTCAACATACCTAATCTCTTTCTATCT
This sequence comes from Potos flavus, assembly GCA_028534135.1. NCBI lineage: Eukaryota > Metazoa > Chordata > Mammalia > Carnivora > Procyonidae > Potos > Potos flavus. Next base: position 20,197,532 of record CM052884.1, on the reverse strand, counting down.
ATAAATGGCCACATTAACCTCACGGCTCAGAAGAGAGATTCAGTCTGGCATTTTGCTGTTGGAGGTATAAGAAGCAGTGAGAGCTGGCTTCTGTGTGCCAGGCCTGTCTTGCCTCCCCTTTGATGTTTCCCTCAGAAGAACCGAATCCTGGCTATAGCCCAGGGGTGGGGCATTCCTGCCATTGTGCTGGAGGGTGTCCCTTTCATGGGGAGGCATTTACATCCTTTCCAGGAGAGGATCAGACGGCAAAATGACTGGAATGGGTGATCATTCATTCTTCCAGGGCTGTTTAGTTATCTCTCATATGCCACCCACACTTGTAGGTATCAGTAAATGCTAATGAAGCAGAAGATAGGATTTCTTCCTACAGAAAACTTCACTGTTAGTTGGCAATAAATAAATAAATAAATAAATAAATAAATAAAATCTACCCCTAATAGACTCATAGATTATTAAGATAATTTTTGGTGTCGTTGAGTTTTGGGAAAGAGTTGGCCTTAGTGAGTCTTTAGATTGAATTGGGTTATGCCAGGAAGGTGTGATATGGGCTAAACCTCGAAGGATGGGTGGGATTTGAATAAAAAGGAGGAAAGGAGAGATGGAGGAAGCCATAAATAAAATATCTGAGGCCAACATAAATATGGCGTGTGGAGGGGTTAAGAGCAAAGAATACACGTTGGAAATATCTTTTGGGCCCAGGGGTTTCTGGATGTGTGTCCTGTCCTCCTGAATTGTGGCTTGCTGATCAACAAGAGCCTGCAAAGGGCAGATTCAGGAGGCATTTTTGCTTCTAGAAAACAAAGCAATTTTTCCATGATTTTTCTGCTTCCGTAGCACTAGAAGATATTTTGCTTTCTGTCTTCCTGCCAATTGGAGATATGCCTTCCCTGAGCTAGAGTATCACAGTGTAAAATCTTAAATGCAGAGAAGCCCTGAGGTTATCTAGGATACAAGTTCCATGAAAATAGGAATTTTTGTTGAGTTTATTCACTCAGTGTTTATTTAGCACAGTGCCTGGCACTTAGTAAGAGCTCAGTAAGTACTTATTGAATAAATAAATGCATGAAAGTCTAGCCTCCCTTGAGGAACATCTGGCTCCTGGTCTGCAATATTTTGACTCTTATTAGGTTCGGTCACATCATCCCTTGTAACTCAGTTTTCTTATCTTTAAAATGGTGGTATTAAAACTATTTTAACCCACAAAATTCTGAGGATCAACTACCCACTCAGTGTATTTTAATTTCTTTAACCATTCTGTACTAGACTCTTGGGAGTTTTATGTGCATTTAGCTTTCAGGGAACTCAGTCTAATGGAGAAGACCGAGAAAAAGAGAAAAGATCTCAAGTCAGTGTGATAGCGGCTAAGATGGCGGTATGCGCCGGCTATTGTGAACTCAGAGATGAGCAATAGCTAACTTAGATTAGGGGGTGCAAGGCAGCCTTCCTACAAGTGAGAGTTGTGTGAGCACCTTGGTTCAGCTAAGATTTATTCTGGGGAAGTGAGGGCAGAAGTACCATCAAGGCAGAGGGTAGGTGTGAATGCCCATGCGCCCAGAGGCTGGACAATTAAGGGTTGGGTGGAGGTGTGTTTCTGTGTACAAGTGAGCACAAACCAAGTATGTACTGATCTGTGCAAAGATTGGCAATAAATCCTTCTGGTGAAGCTAAGTAAGCAGTAGAAGTCACATAAAGCCTTATTTTCTATATGACATTCGGACTTTAGGAAAGAGTAATAAGTCATATAGGGACATGATCAGATTCACATTTTAGAAACAAATCAGTGCAAGAGGATGAATGGGGAAAAGATGAAACCGAAAACAAAATTGATGGTGGCGGAAATCAATTAGGGAGCTACTGAAAGAATTTTGGGAAAGATGAGGAGACTCGGGACCTAAAATTGTGTCAAAGGGGTAGAAGAGTTTTGGGGGTAGATTAAAAGAGATTGAGAAATGTGGACTCAGTGGTGACTGGCTGCGTGTGAATTATGAGGAAAAGGGTAATGATTTGGATGTATGACTTAGGCAACTGATCTTGTAATGGTAAACCAGACTGTAACATCTGGAAATCTCAAGTCAGTGAATAATGTAGCACCCTATCAAACAGATCTTCTCTGCGTGGAGAAGAAACACACCTTGCATAGATCCTCAGCCTATCCCCTACTGTACTAAGCAATTCATCTCAGGCTCCAAACTCGCTTCTTCCACCTAAACTAAGAAAAAGGCAGCCATTAAGCAGAATGTCCCATTTGGAAGAGGATTTAGTGAGCATCTCTTTTTACTAGAGCATACTTCTTAGAAAACTTCTACTTAAAGAGGTTTATTTGACTTGTCTCTCTGAGAGGGAGTCTGGTGGATATGGGTTTTCTCTATTTGTTTCTAGTAATCTTTGAGCCATCACCATAGATTGTTTCCCTGAGCAACCTTCGGTCTCGTCTGCTCCATAATGCTTTTGAATGATGGTTTTATTAACTAAGTTGGGGACTAAGAGAGAAGGCATAGGGGATCTGGGATTGCAGGGTGGGGAGTGGGGTGTGGTCAGGGAGCTCATGTTTTGACTTGTCAGTTTCAAGGGTCAGTCTCTGGGACATCCATAACATGTCAAGATCATTGGTAAGGTTTGCTATTGACAAGTGTGGAAGGCGGATTTTAGTGTTGAGGTAGTCATTAAAGGGAAGTGAAAATCAGACAAAGTAAGTAAATATATAATGTGTTTTTTTATGAAGTTAAACTATGTTGTAAAATATTTTATTTATTCATCTGGGGGGGGAGGGGCAGAGGGAGAGGGAGAAGCAGGCTCTCCACAGAGCAGGGAGCCCAATGTGGAACTTGATCCCAGGACCCTGGAATCATGGCCTGAGCTCATGACTGAGCCACACAGGTGCCCCATAATTTTCTTGATTTTTTGCTTACTTAGTTTCCTCCATACTGAGAACAAAAATCAAGCCCAAACACTGTCAGAAGTGTCAGTTTTCCCTAAATATTTTCAAACATATCAGATATTCTATCAGTTTTGACTTCTTAGAGAATTATTTCCTTCGGTCCTCCATTCTGCTATCCCAATGTGGACTGATTGTCTTCCTTGCCCACTGTAGACATGACATACTGGGCTTTCCTATCTCATCCTGCGCATCTCTTCTCCTGTCTCCTTCGTTGGTGTGACTGTTTCCTTTATCTTATGTCTTCCTTCTTTTTGATCTGTCCTCTCATTCTGGTGAAAAGTAATTGTCCCGTAGATCCTGGAAAAGTATTTGGAAGTACTTTTTGTTCTAAGTGCCAGCTGAATATATCTTTTTTCTTTGTTCGCATTTAATAATATGGATGATACAGATTTCTAGGTAGATCATCTTCCCTCATAATTTGAGGGCATATTTCCCTGTTGTTTTCTAGCAACTGGATTGGTTTTAGAATCTCTATGCCATTCTGACTTGAATCCTTTGTTTGTGTGGATAATCTGATTTGTATTTTTTTTCTCCTTCTCATGGTTATTAGGATCTATTCTTCATCTCCAGCATTCTAAAAGTTCATTCATAATGATACGATTTTGTGTGTGTCTATATCTATGCTAGGTATTTCATAGGCTCTTTCAATCTGGAAACTCATGCTCTGGTTCTATGTAAATTTCTTGTATGATTTCTTTGATAATTTCTTTTTTCTCCATTTTCTCTTTCTGGATCCCCTATTAAGGATAGCTCTTCTGGAGTGGTTTTTAGTTATATTTACTATTTGCAGTTACATTTAATATATTTCTGCTCTTTGTTAGTTTGTATGTCTTATTTTGGGTAAGATTTTCTCAATTTTTATTCAGTGGTTCCATTGACATTTTTTAAAACATAGTTTATTTTAAAATACTTTTAATAACCAAGAGCTCCTTTTTTAACTTGTCTGAATATCCTTTCTATAGGGGCATAGTTTTGTTTCATTGACTTACAACTTTTATCTACTTTAAGTTCTCAATTATAGATAAATGTTTTGTTTTCTTTAGCTGTCTGTGTTTTTTTTTGGGGGGGGTGGTGGTAGGGGCAGAGGAAGAGAGAGAGATGGAATCTTAAGCAAACTCCATGGCCAGTGCAGAGCCTGACATGGGGCTCAATCTCATGATCCTAAGATCATGACCTGAGCTGAAATCAAAAATCAGATGCTTGACCAACTAAGCCATCCAGGTGCCCCTGCATTGTTTAAATTTTGATATGTCTTTCACATTACAGAATTTCCTCAAATATCTGATGTTCCTTTGTTTTCTGTTCATATTTAAAAATGATGTACTGAAAACTGGAATCTTTTTGTGCTTGAGTGGGGCTTATGGACTGGTGGGGTTCTCAGTAGGGTGATTTGATTGGTCCCTTTTCTGAGACTCCCCATATATCAGAATCTTTCCTAATGGATCAAGCAGATTCCTCAAAGGAGAATCTCTGGTCTTATGTCGGGGAGAAATAAATCTGATTAGCCCTTGGAAGGCAAGTTGGGGTAGAAATACAGGTGGGATCTTCACATATGGTGTGATTTAATATAACACTCCTGTCTCAGTACAGGTTTCCCACACTCTCCTGAACCTCGTGTCTTCAACTCTAGAATGTCTTTAGTTTAACATGTCCAGAAGGCAACTCTTTATTCTTCTACTAGAGTAAAAGATAGGTAGATGCCCAATTAAATGGAGGGAGTAGAGATTCAGGGATCTGGGAATCTAACTATTCCCACAAAAACTTCTAATAAATCTTGCTATTTTCAGTTTTACTTCCACCATCATTTTAAGAAGTATCTCATCATCTCAAATTCCTGATCTTTTCTCAGATTGGGTAAATCAGTCTTTTTTTACTGCCAGAGGAAGTTTTCTCTTTTTCTGTCCTGCTAAGTCAGTTTAAAGTTCTGCTTGTTCCCTACTTGGCATCTCCTTGTGATATGTTATTTCTATCTCAAACTTAACATTCTAATACCAAACTCTTCCTTTCTTCCTCCCCACCCCCAGACCTGCTGCTCTCACATCCTCATATCAAGAAATGATGTAATCAATCACCCAGTTGCTAAGATAGTCTTAATTATTTTCATTCTTTTACCTTCCTATTCAATCCATCAGCACATCTATTGACTTTACCCTCAAAATATATTTCAATTCTGACTTTTCATTACCTTTACAACTATTGACCTGGACCAACCCAGTATTATCTCTCACTTGGATTGCTCTTAATTGTTAATTCCATTTTTTTGCCCTGCTAGGAATATTATCTACACAGCAGACAGAGCGATCTTTTAAAGTCTAAATCTGATCATACATTTCCATTGTTCAAAGTGCGCCACTGATTTCCCCTTTACCTTTAGAATAAAATCCAAGAGTCTTTCCTTAGCATTATATGCCCTGTCTATCCAAATTCTATCTTCCACCATGACCCCTTGCTCTCAGTCATACTAGCCTTCACTTCTACTGAAGATACTGAGCATTCTCTTGTCTCAGTATGCTTGCTTGCTGGTCCAACTACCTGAAATTCTTGTCCTACAGATATTACGATTCTGAAATTACAACTATTTCCATTTTCAATCTCCACAGCATAAGTTTCTCAATTTCAAAGACTGGTTTATTTATTGCTGTGCCAAAAATAGGCCTGGCACATAGTATGTGCTCAATAAATATTTGTGGAATGAATTATTGAAACTCCAATTTAGTGGAGTTTTGAGTGAAAGTGTCAATAAATGCATGCATTCAAATACTCATCTTTAACTGGGATGTAAACATTTTTTAATACAGGAGATAATTAAATTACTAAGAAGCTATAATTTCAGCTTCTGTTTGAACACCTCAAATCATAAAAATTCACCATCTCAGAGGCAGTAAATTCTACCTTTAGGAAGAGCTCATAATTTTTAAAAATTATGTTCAGCTTAAAACTCAATAACAACAAAAACAAGCAACCCAATTAAAAAATGAGTGAAGGACTTGAACAGGCATTTCTTTAAAGAAAATATATAAATGGCCAATAAGCACATGAAAAGATGCTCCACATCATTAAATTTGGGAAAATACAAATCAAAATCACAGTCACTGGGATGACTACTATTAAGAAAAACAGAGAATAACAAGTGTTGATGAGGAGTTAGAGAAATTGGAACCCTTGTACACTGTTGGTAGGAATGTAAAATGGTACAGCTGTTTTGGAAATAGTATAATGGTTTCTTAAAATTTAAACATAGAATTATCATATGATCCAGCAATTCCACTTCTGGGTATTTACCCAAAGAACGGAAAGCAGGGGTTCAAACAGTTAATAGTACACCCATGTTCATAGCAGCATGATTCACAAGAGCCTAAAGGTGGAAGCAAACCTCATGTCAATCAATGGATGAATGGACAGACAAAATGTTGAACATACAATGGAATATCATTCAGTCTTAAAAACGAATGAAGTTATAATACATGCTACAACATAGACGAAACTTAGGGATTTTATATTAAGTGAAATCAGTCCCAAAAGAAGAAATAATGTGTGATTTCAATTATATGAGGTCTCTAGAATACTCAAATTCATAGAGACAGAAAGTAGAATGGTGCTTCGAGACGCTGGGGGAAAGACGGAATGGGGAGTTGTTTAATAGGAACAAAATTTTAGTTTTAGGAGATGGAAAGAGTTCTGGAGGTAGATGGTGGGGATGGTTGCACAACGATATTAATGAACTTAATGCCACTGAACTGTACACTTAAAGTGATTAACATGATAAAGTTAGTTATATGTATTTTACTACAGTGTAAAAAAACAAAACAAAACTGTGTCCAGCTAAAATAGGCCAACCAGAAAATTTTATCTAAAGGACCTTTTAAGTCACAGGTGGAAACTCTGATGATAAAAGTGGGAACATTTAAAGACACCAGTGATGGATCAGAAGATTCCAAATCTCTTTTTCAGATTCATCTTCCCATTCAAGTGCCTATAACCTTTTCTCTATGACTTAGCTCCTCATTGCCCTTCTCTGTCTGTCCTCCCATTTGGGAATAGCAGAGAACCCCAAATTTAGCAATATTCAATAGCAGCAAGTAAAGGTCTCAGTGTTTCTTTCATGAAAATATTAAGTACCTTAAGTACCTTGGAAATGATGAATTTCATGGTCAAATAAGCTAACCAGTTTTTGTTTTTGCAGGATTTTTCCAAGCATTTAATTGACTAATGTACATTGTCAGTTTCCAAGAACAGGAAGAATATTCGGGGCTTCTCTAGTATTTTTGGTCACAGCCTTCTATCTCAGCAGTTTCCCATAGAACATCATTTGGGGAAGTTGTCACTAGTGCAATTGTTAACTCTGTTGCATTTTCTGAGTCCCATAAATTCATGAGTTTTTGTAAGTGTGTGCTGCAAGCCCAAGAATGACTTCTGAATTTAGGCTATGGAGCGTTTCAGTTGTTGAAAAGAACTTCCCTGACTTGTCCTTTGAGAAAGTCAACGTGATTTCTTCTGATATGGTATGGAAACATATGTTTTGCATACATGAAAGATACTGCCATCCAAAATAGACTCTTGCCAGGCTATAAGACAGATCATCTCACTTGAGTGCCACAAGTCATGTTTTGAATTTTCCCAAGGCTCTGGAAGCACACGACTTCTATATACAGGTCTATAATTTCTTATTCAAAATCCAAAATTGCCAGATGTGTCTTGAAACTGGGGATTTTGTAAATTTTAGAAATATAATGCTTATACCATTATGGTATATCCCTGCAAGGTCTGGATCCCCCTCCCCATAAACAAATGCAAAAGTATTGGCTGAATATTCATACTCACTAGGATAAATAAAGATTATACATAAACATATCAGTCTATATCAACTTTTTTAAAAAGATTTTATTTATTTATTTAGAGAGAGAGCATGCACAAGTGTGGGGAGGGGCAGAGGAGAAACAGACTCCTTGCTGAGCTCAGAGCCTGATGTGGGGCTCAATCCAGGACCCTGAAATCATGACCTGAGCTGAAATCAAGGGTTGGACACAACCAATTGAGCCACCCAGGAGCCCCTATATCAGCTTTTGTTGCCAAATGAGTTTAAGCGACTCGGTAAGAATAACTTTTAGTTTCAGAGTATTTTGAATTTTGGATTTTGGAATTGTGAACAAGGGATCATAAGCATGCTAGTGAAAACAAGGCCAGGGGTAATGCTAACAGACTTTTGCTCTTTTGCTAACAACAGGTTCCCATATTTTTCAATATTCTAATCTTTTGAGGAACAGTGGAGAAGTTGCAGTTGAGAGAATCCTTAAGGAATAAGGGCAGGGATAATTGCTCTTAAGCCTACATTCTCTGGTCTCTCCTGCTTGACTCTCTCTCATATAGTCTTCCAAAGACTAACTCATTTGTGCTAACCTGCCAACTTCAACTGAGGAAGGTAGAAACCTCCACATTATTGGAAAACAAAACAAAACAAAAAAACCCGTGAGGGCCAAATGGTTATGCAACCTAAGGTCACCCAGCCAATCCAAGAAGGTAGACTTTCAGAAGTGAGTATTGTTTAATTTATGTAATGGAATAAACCAAGGGCCAGAAGTTAGAAGGTATGACTGTGTTGCTTACTATCTATATGACCTTAGGCAAAGCCCATAACCCGGATGTTTGGTTTCCTTATTTAAACAATGAAGTTTGAACAATTATTTAGTATCTCCAGTCAAAACAACATTATCCACTAATAGGTTAACTGCAGGTGAAATATCTCTTTGGTAGACAAACAAACAAACAACCAGCAATGGAATCTTCCTGCTTCTGGAGGATATCCTTCCAGAAAAGAATGCTGCCCTAAAAGACATGCAAGGAAATTCATTTCCTCCATCCTTCGGGACATTTTATCCTACGCATAGCATATTGTACTATATATTAAATGTCTCCAATAAGGACTTAATTTAGATTTAATAAGTCAGAATTGCAAACGTTAATGAAATGCCAATAGAGAGATTAAGAACATATGCTTTGAAGTTCCTCAAATATGCACCAAAAAGAGAGAGAGAGAGAGAAGAATTTATAAGAAAAATGTCCAGACATGGAACTTTACCCTGTAGTGTTTTTTTTTTTCCCCTTTCAGAGTTGAAATATCTCTCAAGTGCTCAGTACTGAACAAACAGAAAAACAGCAGGATAAAAAAACAAGGCTGAATTTCAGTCACATAGATCTCAGCAAGAAGCAAAAATGAACTCTTTAAGTGATGTTCCTTTTCCGCAGCACCCAGAGACAGGTTTGGTAAAAAGTAACTTGAAAACAGACTAATTCATCCTCCATCCCGGCCTCCCCTGACCTCAGACCCCACTTTTTGCCTCTGTTCTGAATCTATCAATCCTGTAACTTCTGCCACATTAGTCAAAGATTCCTGGGATTTTACTCTTTTATTGATTTATTTATTTTTTTCCTCTCCATTCCCGGGAGCTACCTAAGAATATGGGGACAGAAGCTATCTGCTAATTTTGCATTATCCCAATTTCAGGAAAATAGCACAGACACATCCCATTTCTCTGGCCCAAACTCCCCCTTTCCTGATGACATCTGGAGAAATGAAGCGATCTGTCAGGTGTCACAGCTAGTTTGTGAGCGATGTGACCAATCACACAATCCCGGTACTTTTCTCACCAATACCACAGGTTTTCTGCTGTCCCAAATTAAAATAGGATAGTTTCCCTCACCCGCCCCCTGTTGCTGTAAATACCTCTGTGGTATGGCATTGAGTTAGGCAGCTTCGACCATATTATGAGCTCCATGAAGCTGGTGGGGGCGGGGGGAGCTTTACAAGTTCAGCACCTGAGAAAAATTAAGGGAAGAATTGGAAATCACATCCAGCTGGGCGTTAGCATGTGTTAAACAGGGTTTGGATGTTAAAGGGTTTTAAGTGCGTGACTGGTACACCTCAGGGCAAGGCCCAAGCTTCCCTGAGAATTTGTTCTTGCTTTTCTTTCTTTTCGCGTCTAATCGGTCCCATTCGGTTTTCAATACTCTTTCTCACTTTGCAAAGTGCCAGACAAATTACTGGTATCCTCTCTGAGCCTCTGGTTTCTTTTTGGTTTCTGAACTCATACCCTCTTGAGAATATTTCAGGGTAGATCTTACTCAAGACACATTTCATAAAATTTGAGGAACATAATTAGAGCAAAGACCTATTCATAATTTTTACAGCCCTGATCTTCCATTTTTCAATCCTTTCACGGAATGTGCATATTTTCTTCATGTTTTCTTCTTATATTTCCTCCAAAAGCACTTCTTCTTCAGTTTCAAGAACATGGCTTCTGAACTGTGGACTGTCTCGAAGTGTTAAGATTATTAAAACGAAGTTGCTGATATTTAACTATTTTTGAACTGTAAAGATGGTAACTTCATTTGATTCAGGCTAATAAGTTGTCATTTGGAATATACTCATTTTAGCAGAGTTTTTTAAAGATTTTATTTATTTGAGAGAGAGATAAGAGTGAGAGAGAGCACAAGCAGGAGGGAGCGGCAGGCAGAGGGAGAAGCAGACTCCTTGCTGAATAGGGAGCCCGATGCCGGACTCAATCCCAGGACCCCGGTGACCTGACCCAGAGGCAGATGCTTCACTGACTGAGCCACCCAGGTGCCCCTTCTTTTTCTTAAAGAAAGCATGTAATAAAACCATGAATTCTATTGAACATTATAATGTGGAAACTTAAAAAACTTATTTTTTTTAATAGAGAGCAGGAGTGGGGTGGGGGGGTTGGGGGGGATAGATGGAGGCAGAGAGAGAGAATCTTAAGCAGCCTCCAAGATGAGGGTGGAGCCTGATGCAGGGCTTGATCTTATCACCCTGAGATCACGACCTGAGCCAAAATCAAGAGTCCGATGCTTAACCGACTGAGCCACCCAGGCACCCCTGGAAATTAAAATATTTTTAAGAAAGATTCTGCTTAGATGATTTCATTTTGTTTACTTGTAGTACAACGAATCTTAGGTCTCCATTTGCTGGTAACCATCTCCAGGCTTTACCTGTTGCCGATTTAGCATTCGCTCTGGATGGTTCACTGGCTACTGAAGTACTAATATTGATTGTTGCATGAAAATAATAATAGCACTTGGTTAGGTTGGTCTTGGTGGCCTTCTGCTTTGTAGTGAACACTTCCCCTCTGATCTGTTCTAGAACCGCGTGAGTCACAGAGTGCAGAGATCCCAGCGGACCGTGTGGTTAAATCACTCCTTGAAGACACAGCTAATAGATGCCTCCTTCTCAAGGGAGGAATGTTGGGTGCTCAGTGATGAAATGGGTTCAGATACAAGCTGTGTGGGGTGGTTGGTTTCTTCCGGTCTTGAGTGGTGTTGGCAGGAGGCATTTCAAGTTGCTGCCCTAGTGACCACAAGATTTGCTAGCCAGTCATGACCTGGCCTTGCCGTCACGCCTGCTACCGCCTGAGTGAGCTGCCAGGCCACCGGTTGGTGGGATCCATGCCCCACATGAGGAATTTTGTGAGGTCTACATGAAATGTGCATGAACTGGAAACTGGGCGGTCCTGCCTGGATCACGTAGTGAGTGGTGTGAAGACTTTTGCTGTAGTGATTTTGTCATCGTATACATGATAGAAATCTATAGCCAGTATCTCAGTGTTTGGGGATACATTTTTTTTTCTTTTGCAGTAAGGCTTTTTTGATAGAAATAAGTTCAAAAGGAAGAAAAGAGCCCGTTGAATGCAAATTCGAGGCCTTTCGAATGCACATTCAAGGACTAAATCTTCATTCTCATGAGAGTTGATGACGAATGGGTAACTTGCACACAAGGTCTGTTCACAGTCCCCATCCACCCCGGAGGCTGCGGTGCGGTCACTGACCACACGGCAACATGAAAACAGAAATCTGCTGAAGAAGCATCAGCCTCCACTGGAGAATTACTAGTTTACAAAGACCAGGCCTGAATGCCATAATTTAATATCTGCCACTCTAGAGGGTGTGTTTACATATATTAATGGGAAGCTGGGCTTTTTCTGCACATTTAAAAAAATGAATATCCTTCCAAATTAATTTCTCTGATTTTTTTAATGCCACGTTTTCTTGTGTACATAATACTAACACTGAAGAAATAACTATTAACTGTGTCAGCTCCATGTACAGAAGAAAATAGTCACAGTTCAATGATGACATCATTGATACTGGTGTCATCAACTGGGTTTCTCTGCTGAGCCACAGAACACAGACAAGTGGCTGGAAAGACCACTTTCTCAATTTTGCCCAAGATGGTGCATGACCAGTACCATTCCAGATGTGCCCGCCATGACATACAATGGATGCCTTGGAACCAGGAGAGTTTAATTGTCTTAAAAAATCCCAGTGGGAAAAGGCTGAGTCCTATGTTTCAAATTGAAAGCCCATAAGGAGAGTATCCCCAAATAGTTTTTCACCCACCCAGTCACAGGATCAAAAAAAGCTTTTGGAAGTTCATTCTTCCAAAGGTGAAACTGCTGACATTATTTTGAATACTACTGGAATTTAGTTAAAACTTTCAACATTGAACCAGTTATATACTCTGTGATGAAATACTTTATATAAATACAAAGTTCGGTGGAACATACCCTCAAAACGATCAGTGTTGTCCCTAAGTGAAAAAAATCTAGGGCACAGAAGTGTGTATGGAATTAGTGGTAAATGTATTACTCAAAACTGTTTCTATCCACACAAGCCACAATATTTCCTAGTCAAAAATAGAAGCTGTTGCTGATAACACAACTATTTTTATAAATAGGGTTAAAATAATTAAACTTGATTTTTTGTTACAAAGCTGATGTTGAATATAAAAAATAAAAGGAGGTAAACGTTTTGTTACCTATCAATGAGCAAATTTTACAAATGTTAAAACTTGTGAATCAACCTATATGTCCTATAAAGTTCTTGAAACCTTTTTTGGGAGGTGTGTAAATAAGTTACCTGATTTTATTTTATTTATTTATTTTTAAGATTTTATTTATTTATTAGATAGAGAGAGAACATGAGTTGGGTGAGGGGCAGAGGAAGAAGCAGACTCCGGGAATATGACCTGAGCTGAAGGCAGATGCTTAACTGACTGAGCCACCCAGGCATCTGATGAGCTACTTGATTTTAATCGCATTTTGTTCCAAATCACTTGAACATCTTTTATTAAAGTTTTTAGGATGTTCCACTTGTCGGCTGTGCTGCAACTGCTGCTTATGGTGGCTGGGGCCCAGAAACTCCTGGGCCAGGGTGGCCACAGGGAACCAAATTTTCGCCCTTTGTAGGAGAGGCTGGAGGCAGTGGGGTGGCAGGTCAGCTACTGCCAAAAAAAAAAAAAAAAAAAAAAAAAGTTTTCAATAATTGGCACACTGTAAAGCTTTAGTTTTTGAAGATTTTAGAAAATTGCAATTGCAATTACTAAAAATAAAATGTTTGAATGAGACAATCCTGAAAATTAATACAAAAGTAGAAAAATGGATCTGGAATGTCAGTGTGGGGAACATGTTGTCTAAGGAGACTATGAGAAGTCTGAATATATAAACTTTCATCCCGAATTCAATAAAACCTTGAAATACTTCAGCTTCGGGAAATAGTCTTTTAATGGAAACTTTATTTTTAATTCATTGCATTTATATTTTCTTCCAGAATGGAAATAAAGTTGAGAAGACTTATGATTTTGCAACATTTGCAGTTTATGAAACATTTATTTTATTTATCAAGGTTTAAAAAATTTTGAGTATAGTTGACACACAATGTTACATCAGTTTCAGGTGTATAACATAGTGATTTGACTTCTCTATGCATTATGCTATGCTCACCACAAGCGTAGCTACCATCTCTCACCATACAACATTATTACAATATCATCGATTCTATTTTCTGTGAATGCCCTTTATTCCCATGATTTACTCATTCCACACCTGGAGGTCTGTACCTCCCACTCCCCTTTACCCATTTTGCTCACCCCCCAGTCGCTTCCCTTCTGGGCCACCATTTTTGAACGTGGCAAATAGAAACATCTTATTTGAAGAGTTTGATCCTCTACAAAGTGAAAGTAATTTGGGCGGATACCCAAAAATAGAAACTTTGAAGATATTTGAGCTGAAATATGTGTATGCCTCCTTACAAGGAATTAGAATTAAGAATCTTCCCTGTTTAGTGGAATTTGGCCTGATCTCACCTGACCACCTGGAGATTTTTCTCAATAAAAAAGTAACACGGTCTAAAAGACAAGTCAATTAGCAATGCCAGTAATTTCAAATTTGTTGAACAAAAATTCAACTTTTTTTTTTAAAGATTTTATTTATTTATTTGACAGAGAGAAAGAGTGCACAAGTAGGCAGTGAGGCAGGCGGGGGGGGGGGGGGAAGCAGGCTCCCTGCTGAGCAGAGAACCCGATGTGGGGCTCGATCCCAGGACCCTGAGATCACCACCTGAGCTGAAGGCAGAGGCTTTAACCCACTGAGCCACCCAGGCGCCCCCCAAAATTCAACTTTTAAGAGGATTCCAAGAAACTTTAGGGCAAAATTAAAAATAATAGAACTGTCCTAATAAAAATAAATTATTCAGAAAAATATTTGTGACAGTTTTAGAGTCTGCTACAGCTAGGAAACTGATTAAAGTACGGAACAATCTGCCAAGAATAATTACTCTGCTTATGTTTCTTAATGTTCAGAAAATTAATATAATGTTTTAAAATTTTGGGCCTAAGGGACACAAATATGTGATTTTTTTTGTCATTCAGAGAGAGTTTTGAAAAGTCTTTTTGAATAGAACTATCTATGAATGTGCAGCACATACACTGAGATCGGAATGATACAGAGAAGATGAGCATGGTTGCTGCACCAGGATGACACAGAAATTTGTGAAGTGTTCAATATTTTTTAAATAGGTGATAGGGATGAAGGAGGGCACTTGTCGGGATGAGCACAGGGTATTGCATGGAAGTGTTGAATCACTATATTGTACACCTGAAACTAATATTATGCTGTATGTTAACTAACTGGACTTAAACCAAAAACTTAAAAAAAAAAATAAAGAAGAACCTTATTCTTTAGAACAACAAAGAACAATCTATGAATACGTAAAGCCAACTTTTCCAATCAAGAAATCACCCATGGAATATTTTCTCTCTTCCTTTCTATTCTGGTATCTCCTCTCCTTCTTCCAGGGCCAGTTCAAGCCTGACCTGACCAGGAACTATGTCTCTGAGCTTTTTATACATCATGGATTGTTCATCATCTGAATCATCTCTGAGTCTCTATTACCTTGCATTGAATTACCTTTTCATTCACCATAGCTTTTAAGTGGTTTATGCCATGTCTCATAGCTTTCGTGTCCCCGTAGCAGGGTAGGGGCTCAAAAAAATGTGTGTTGTTGATGACAATATGGCCACATCATATTCAAGGAAGAAAAGCTAGATGTGTGGATTCTAAGTGGAGGGCGAGGAGGGATACAAATGCAATGTATGGCTGTGGCAACTCAACTCTCGTTATAATCTTCTTTCTAGCAGCAGAAAGAACTCCTGCAACAGTTCTGGTCCTGCAGATGGCAAGTAGGGTCAGTTTGGGGGTGGGGGAGGTTGGCAGTGTCTTTCACTTTAGTTGATCAGAAAGGATGAGAGATGACGCTAAGAGGGGAATGTATAGGATTATAAGATTGAAGAATTAGCTTTATTCTACAATAGTTACATTGGCAAATATGATATATTAGCAGTATAGTAACCAAAAGAAAGTGTCAAAATCAAGGACATTAAAGGAAAGGAAGAAAACTTCTATCACAGTAGGAAAGTAAGCAAAACAGGAAATGAACATGGCTGTTGGAAAGGTTTATTTATTTTGACAATATTTCATCTTAGCAGAGCCTAAAATGTGGTGTGTTAACATTCGTTAATAGCAACTGATTGAAAAAAAAGCTGCCAATAGAGCTGTAATGCAGAAAGAATGAATGAGTGTAAGGAACGCTATGCAAAAATGGATTTTTAAAGGTTCCTGTGGGCACATCACCTCTGGCATTGGCTTTCAACAAAAACAACAACAGCAAAAGGCTCTAGTGATTTTAAAATGAGGTTATTGGTACAGAAGTGTGCTGGAAATCAAGGCACAGTTAGCATTCAAATATTTATTATTAGGTTAAGAACATTTTGAATCAACCATATTTTATGTACATATAAGATAATGTCTTAGACAGAATGTAATCTCCCATTTCCTGCATGAGGGGCATAATCCTTGGAGACACTGGTTTTTGTGACATCTTCATATCCTGACCATGTATAGAAGCATGGGAAAAAGTAAACAAAAATATAAATAGATAAATAAGGCAGAATTTTAACCTCAACTAGGTAGAAAGAATGACACAGTTTTCTTCCAAACTATACTCTCAGATTATGAAGATAAGTGAGAAAGGAGAGAATGTTAACTTTGGCAAATCAATATGTTCAGAGTCTCCCAACTTTCTTGGATTCGCTTACTTTTAAAATAATGATTAAGATGAATTGAGGAAACCTCAATATGCTGTAGAGAAGGCTTTCAGAATGGGACTTAGGAGACTTGAATTGTTTGCTTGTTTTTATTCCAGACAAGATAGAGGTGACCTTGGACAAAGTAATTGACCCATCGATAATTCACATAAGATAATTCACCTCTCAAAAAAGAAGTTGTACAAGATGACAGCTGAGATACTTTCTGACGTATGATTTTGAAACCTGTGTAGTGATATTATGATCCATTTATCCAAATGGAAAGATGCAAGGAGTAGAATTGATGAGAGCAAAGGAACTGTCCAGGGTGCTTAGAAACACTGAGTCCACTCATTCTGTGGAGTGATGACCAGAAGGCACAATATGACTCCATCTGTTATTCATCCAGCATTTCTACTATGTTAAATACATAGCAAACCATTCTGTCAGTATTAAGTGGATATAATTCAATATGAGATCAGTTTCCTTTTGCTTAAGAGGAGGAATTACATATTGAGAATCATCTCTGTTCTGTCTCCAGCTAGTTGCTGATCTTTAGACTAATAATTTCATTCAATTATTATTTAGAGGAGGGTATCATAATAGTTTTCATGGCATACCTATGGTATTGACTTTCCAGAAGGCATATCAGGAGTTCTAAGGATGCATACACTGTTAAAGAGGTTGGAGGGTGGGAGACTTTGAAAAACAAACATTAGATCATGGTACAAAAATAAAGATAGAGGAAGGAGGAAGAGGTGTAGGACAGATCAGGGGAGGTAATTGTAATGAAGCAATCCTCAGTTGCCTGACCAGGATACATGGAAAGGGGTTGTCGGGGTATATGCATGGGTTATAGTAGCTTATCACAGCATAACTTGGTACTCTGGCATTAGATGCTGCAGCTTCTTGCTGATAACCTACTTTGTGGGGGTGTGGGGAATAGAGGGTGCAATGGGAATGTGATGTTGGTGAGTTTTAGATAAAGGCCTACTGAGTGAAAAGTGGGGGAGGTGGGGACTCCTTGAAGCTAAAAGACTTGAACCATGTCAATACCTTGAAATTCTACTCTTGTACCTGTTGCTTCTGTCTGAATCTTCCTTCATCTCATGCCACCCTGACCTTTGCTTCCTTTCTTGTTCTATGCTGAGCTTGAAGCCAGAATTTTAATCTCTTGGATTCTGGGGCCCTGTATTGTTGTGAGAGCAAATACCATCTTTTCCAGTCAACCCTCCCACCGACCCCCGGCCTGAGATGTCTTTTCACTTTTAAGTGCACAAGATGGCAACCAGAAATTCAGCCTGATAATTACCACGGTACAAAAAGGCTTTCACTCCATTTCATCCCTATAACCGGCACAATATTTCTATGGAGCTTATGCACGGGATTTCATGGGGTACTGGGCTTAGAGGGGTATATGAGATATTGATATTATATCAAACTCAAAGTTGCTCCTTCTTTTCAATGACCAAAGCTTTATCTCATGGCCTGTATTCTCTGCCTAGCCCTTCCTTCCCTGAGATATGCATTCTCCCAAGACGCTCATCATATTCTCATGCACATGAACTTTGGGTAGGCATAATCATATCTGATATATCAGTTTTCCAGATATATGCTCAGACATACGCGAATCCCAGTAATTGATAAAATTTAAGTTTCAATTCAAGTTGTCTCCTTAAAAGTAGGAAAGATTCCCTTCTAGGATAGAGGAAAAGGTGTGTAGGTAGCAGCCTCTCAAGTTGCTAAATTGGTTAGCATCAATATCCAGGCAAAGGGCTATAAACTGGTAGGCTCAGTGTGACCTGTAGAGATTTTTAGGCAAGTGTGATGCTCAAAAGGACATGGCAGCATCATTGGGGTCACACTGCTGTGGCACAGAAGATCCTCAAGGCAGAGTTTGGCAAGAATTAGATAATGTCAGTGTCCCTGCTTACCACAGAAGGCATTTAGTCTTAGTAGAAGATTTGGAGAATGCATGAGATAACCAAGAGAGAAGCCCCACCACGTGAACTTATCAAATGGAAATAATTAATAGGAATTAACCATAAAGAAACATGGCGGCCAGGACTCTTTTTGGGTACGCTGGGTATCAGGTTCTGGGAGGAACTGGGGAGAGGATAATGCAGGAACTATGGAAATGACGAAAAGAAAGTTCGGTGATTGCACTCGCTTAGGCTGAGAACAAATGAGAGAGAGCATTTTGGAAGATGATTTGCTTTTCTTTCTTTAGCCTATATCAGGTTTGAGGTTTTTGTAACACAGTCATAGGAGGCTGTGTGGTAGGTGGTCAAAAATGTGCATTTGGATTTTGCTTGAGAAGGCAGCCTCAGGATTATTTAACACCCTGCATATGATTTTGATTTTCCTCCTATTTTTATGTCTCCTGGGTATTTTCCCCTTATTTAAGTGATTTCTTACATATTCATCTAGTGTTTCTAGGGATTTCATAGCTGGGAGGTTTTCCGATTCTCAGTCTGCCATATTTCTAGAAGCAGCTCTGCCAGTATTGGACATTTAATAAATATTATTAGGTAAATGAATAAGCTGAAACAGTGGATAATGAATACCTCTGATGGTAAAACTTTCCACAAAATGGGCCGATAGGAATGTCAAAATAAGAGGCAGGGAAACTAGTGGGGGGATGGGTGACCGAAAGTAACGGGGAAGCTGTAGGCTGGGGGGAGGAAGCACTTTCATGGAGGGTTCATAGATGATGATCAGGAAAGGAGGTCTGAGATGGGGAATGGTGTTCGGAGATTTTTAAGTCACTTTTTTTTTAGTTGGCTCCACACCCAATGTGGAGCCCAACACAGGGCTTGAACTCATGACCCTGAGACTGAGATGTGAGCTGAGATCAAGAGTCGGAGAGATCAAGAGCTGAGATTAATCGACTGAGCCACCCAGGTGGCCCACGTTAGGCACTTGTTAGAAACTAGTTTCTATAGGTGATGAGCGAAGAACCCAAGTTACAGGGTTTGGGGAATGTGTGGGAGGAGAACAAGAAATGTGACCCTGAAAGCAAGGTGAGAGGAAAATATGGTAGTTTGGGTGGGAAACAAATTTGAAGAGTTTTTTTTTTTTTTTTTTAAGGTAAGGGAGGTTATCAGTTTGAAGCTTCATTCACACCTCAACTAAGTGTCATCTAGAGTTTCAGGATAAATCAAACATTGCTTATTAACTGTCTCCTCTGATTCATATTGGACTTTAAACTATTATTAAAAATTGGGAGCGTGACTTGTTTAAAAAATGACACATTAGTTCATAGATAAGAAACTAAGGTTTAGCGGTCTAAAACCAGCAAAGCCTTATACCATTTAAAAATACTATTATTGCTTTCTGTTCTCCTTTGCATACCTTACAGGTGATTATAATAACGTCAGACTCTGGTAAATGGGGCTACATAAATTTGAACAATTATAATTTAATGTGAAAATACATCAAACATTGACAATGGCAAAGCCTTTTAACCAAATATCTAGGAGCAAGAGGGTGTGGAGAAGAGCTTACAATGATTTCCCTAGAGTTGCTCAAAGACCATTGAATATGTACTCAAGGAGATGTCGTAACTTGATTTTGTCCAGGAATGTTTCGTTCTGCTCCCTGAACTCATTAAACCCAGCCGTGCTGCTCAAAGCGCCAGCTGAAGGAAGTGGCAGAAGTGGTGACAGAGGA
>CM052884.1:20106023-20176990 GCA_028534135.1 Potos flavus | reverse complement strand
GTTAGTAAAATGTGAAAACTTAATGAGAGTGCCCTATGTACCAGGAATTTTATTAGGTACCTGATGGACATTATTCCTACTTTTCATAATAATCCTGCAAAGTAGGTATGACTGCCTCTTTCTAATGGGTGAAAAAAACTGATGGTAAGAAAGATAAACTAACTTCACAGGCAAACAGTATTCCCTAGTGGTTAGGAGGTTAGACTCTGGTTTCAGATTACTTGAGTTCAAATCCTGTTTTTTCCCACTTAGCAGTTAGAAAATTCTGGGCAAGTTTCTTATCCCTTTGTGTCTGTTTCCTCAGCCATTGGTGGGGATAATGATGGAATGTACTTTATAAACTCTTATGAAGATTAAATAATACAAGACAAGCCAAGTGCTTACAACATTGACTGGTACTTGGTGAGCACTAAGTAAACATTTGTTGTAATGACTGTTATGGTTAAAGATCACAAAGCCTGTAAGTAAAGGAAACAAGAATCAAACCAACTTTTGTTGGACTAGAGCCACTACCCTTTCTGCCATACCATGGAGGTTTCCAAACCTTGCATTATGTTTGTCCTTTGGCAAGTCATGTAATTTTTCCAAATTTTAATTTCTGTATCCATAAGATATAGACAATGATAGAAATAATAAAATATTTCCCGAATTTGTTAGGAGAATCCTATTAAAAAACCAATAAATACAGTTGAGTGAACTGTCAGGGGCTGTGCCAATATTCATCACTGTTATTAGCAGTGATGAATGAATTGATCAGACTCAAAGCAAGGGCCTTATGTTTTCACTTCTATATTTATCATCATGGAATTAAATTTTTATCCCGTGCACTCGCATCCAAATCTATCTTGGATGACACAAGTTATCGGAGGATGGGCACAGTGCTGAAAAAAGAATTTCACAATCTCGACTTGATATAAGGCAGTGTTTAATTGCCCTACTGGATTTTCAATAACAACTTGCCAAAGGTAGGAAGAAAAAAAAAGTTTTTATTAAAACAAATGTTTGGGAATCACATTTATGTTTATCTAAAAACTGAGAGAACGTAGTAGTAGCCAACAAGTTCATTATGTTGGCACAGAAACATATTTTTTAAACATCAAGTTCATTGTCCTCAGCTGGAATGCATGATTTCGGTTACTTTTCAAAAGGTCAGTTTATTTCTGGGAGTAATATTTCTGCAATGCTAAGAATCAGAAGCCAAAAGGGGAAAGAGGACACGGCCTGTGGAATAGATTATATCCCTTCCTGGGATCCCTTAGGGAAGCTTAGAAACTAGAGCTTAGCTGTCCTAAAGTGGAGACTTCCACTCTGGAATGGAATTATGATGTTGCAAGAGATCCATTTAATCAAATTTAGTTCCATTTTGTTCACAGAGTCTAATTCCCTAGACATCAACTCAGATCTCCTCTCCGTCAATTCATGTCCATCAGCTCCTTTAAAAAATAATTCACAGTTTACATCAATTGACCAGGCATGAGTGCCTAATGTGTCCTAGAGGTGTATGTTATCCCAAGCCCAGAGGCGTGGTTTGTGTTCCCAAGTCATTCAGTCTAGTGGAGAAGACAGTTCGGCCAAAAACCCATGCCCTGCAGTGTGGTAGATGCCCAGTCAATGTCTCTTGAAAGAATGAGTTCATGCTAATAACAGTATCAAGTGCTATAGGAAAACTGTTGCTAGGAAATTAGCTATTTTGTGGTAGGTGGTGGTCAAGGAAGAATTCCCAAGGGAAGTGACATTTATCCAACTTGGGGGGAAATGCAGGAATGTGCTGGATGGGAAGCGAGTGGGAGTTGTATGGGAAGAAGGCAGAGGCGTGCAAGTACAGGGTGAGCTAAGTAGGCTCAAGCAGCTCTGTTTTATTGAGGTTTTCATGTGTGAGTGGGGAAGGGAAAGGCAGCTAGTGAGATACACGGGGGCAAACTGTCACTACTTTAATAGTCTAAATAAGAGGAAGTCTCAGTTTACTCTATACTAAAGGAGTCTCAGGGAGTTTCATATACTCATCTTTTTCTTTTTATTAGTTCTCTCAGAACTTTGCACCCACAGAAAACTACTGACATTCTGTCCACATGAGAGAGTTTTGGACTCAGTCCAAGAGCCAGACATTAGAGCCAAACCCCCAACCCACCCCAAGGGGTGAGCTGGCACCCCCTACTTCACCACCTACAGGGCCTTCACTGCTGAGCTGCCTTTTTCCATGGATGCCTAAGGGCTGGGAGGCCAAGTGGTTGAAGGCTGGTGGTACAGAGAGGGAGAGGAGCTGGGTATAGGGTCCTGCCAGAACTCACCTGAATTGTGGAGGGGTGGCTGCTTGGACTGAGTTCCTAAAGGAATGTCAGGTGAGATAGTCCGAAGCCAGGATTCTTGAATCTGGAATGGATGAAAGAAGGGATCTGAGGCATAGAGTGAAGCCATCAGGATGACAGGAGGTTGGAAAAAGATGTAGGGAGAGGAAGGCAAGTCTGAGGGAATTTCCTGAACTGGTTTCAGATACTTATGATGCTTTTGAAGCATTGCCTGTGACCTCCGAGGGGGATGTGTTGAGATCAATAAAGGGGTTCGTTGTACACTGGGTGGTTAGAACCTCTCACGTGGGCATCCATGTCATGGCATCCTGTGTGTACCTATCAAGTTTATAAATATTTTTTTAATGCACGTGTTATAAATTCCACAAAGGCAGGATTTGTGGTTCCTGTTCCTTTGATGCTGCAACCTCAGTACTTAGCTTAGTAGGTGCTCAGCAAATACTACTGAAGGAATAGTTGGGTATGCGCGTGTGTATATGTGTGCCCGTGCCTGTGTGTGTGTGCATGTGTGTGTGTGTGTGTGCGCGTGTGTGTGTGTGTGTGTGTTGTTCTATTTTCTGGCCCATTAGGGCATGTAATCAGGAGTTTTGTTAAGATAGAAAGAATGGGCGCAATCTTGACTAAAACTGGGATCCATTGGAGCTCTTTCCTTGAAAGAAGGAATACGAAGGCTCTCTTCTCTCTTCTTCTCTTCTCTCCTGAAGGGAACTGGGGCCTTTTGAAGTTGTACCTGAGGGAACAGAAAGAACTTTACCCACTCTCGTACCAGAGAACACGATCCTTCCCTGAGCCTCCATTCTCTCACAGGCCCGGACTAGGGTTTTGGTGGAGCAGATACTCAGGAAATGCCTGTTGAATTGACTTTTTAATGTGCCATACAAGAAAACAAAAGGCAAGACATTTCAGACTTTTCTGAAACGAAGGAAATAATTTGGGTAAAGGTCAGAAGAAGGAAGAGGACTTCTTTACAAGTACAAACTTAGATTTGGAAGTTAGCCCTACGCTCATTTTACACGTGGGGATTCTGAGACCTGGTGCATGAGCTACTTTGCTCCTCTGTGCAAATGTATCATGAAGACCCAGAACTTGAACCCAAGTCACTGACCTCCTCTCACACCCAGCCTTTTTCCTTTTTTTCAGGGGGAAGGAGGTAAGGACGCCTGGTTCAGGAGTGGAAAACAGAGGCTGAAGGTGGTGAAGGCAGCTGAATAAAGAGTTCAGAGTGTGCACTTATTAGCCTTGATTTTTCTCTTAACTTTGAAGTCCTCTCCAAGGCTTTGGGAGTTTTCTTTTATTCATTCACATGCAGCTCTCTACCTCCAAAAGGCCCTTCAGCTCCACACACATACACACTATAATTTCTACAGACAGCTTTGATGGATATCCGTGAGCCCACATGTTCTTCCATTCATGCTTTTTCTTTCTCTTAAATATTTATAAAGGTTCACAAGCAGAAATAAAAGTCCCTCAGATTCAGAGCCAACTAAAAATAGCACTTCTATTCCTTGCCAGGCAATCTGGCATCAATCAAGGCCATCAGAAAGATGCTAGGGAGGGAAGAGGAGCTGATAACCTTTTTATCCAGTTTTTTAGTCATCCCTCTCTGTTATTAATAAGTTAGCAAGACGGACAGCCTGGGATGCAACCCAGATGTTTTGGCGATCTTGCTGCAGAAGATCATTTCTTCTTCATGGATTCTCCAATAAAGTGTGTCCAGGAAGAGAAAGGGCTTTGAACGAGCTAATTGCCGGGAACTGTAATTGTTGGGCAAAGGGAAGGATGGGTGGAATTTTCCAAATGGGGTGGGGAACTACATGAGCTCTCTAGATAACTACCATTTCTGTTCATTGGGTTTAGGCTTACCTTTCGGCTATATATCTGAGGCTGACATTGACTAATGCACTCAGTAATGGCTACTTTATAGCTCAGGTGCCACTAATAGGGTTCTTTTTAAGTCTTGCCGCTCGCTAGATCTATAACACTGGGCAGCTAGGCAGTCATTCCTTCTGCTCTAGGATTGCCCCTCTGCCACCCCATCAGACAGATTTCTTCTGGGGAGCGTGCTCCTTCATCTTCCCCCTGGGTGTTGTTGCAAAAAGTAAGGGTCCTTCTCAGAGACCTGCAAATATTGAAATTCTAGTCACGTTTCTCTGATTCTCCTCTTCCTACCTGTGGTCAGACTTTTATCTTCTTTTGAGTGGGAAAAATGTTTCTAGATCATAATGTGTTCTTTTCTGTTTTTTTCTCCCTGCTTCTCACAACTTTGGTTTATGTATTTGAAAGCTTTGACTTTCAGTACTTTTATCACTGATAGGAGCTATAAGGGCAGATTTTTCAAATTTAATGTCTTGAATTTGAGCTTTGGCTTTTACCTGAATCAACTTGTCTCCCCAGGATAGTATAAAAAGTTCCTACTGGCAGAATCGTAATAAAGACAATGAATTGGAGAGGGTAATGGCTACAAGAGAGCAATAGGAAACAACCTGTGGTAACAGCTCAAAATTGTCCTCTGATTGTCATACAGCCCACGGCATCTTTCTGCAGTCTATTTCTTCCTTTTAACCTGGATATGGTCACTGGGAAGGGGAAAGGAGAAAAACAATTCTTCACAAATGGATTTGCAATGGGAAAAAAAAGAAGTTTGGAATGAATCCAGATTTGAACCTGGTAAATGACTTTATTAATAATCTACATTGGGGGGCACCTAGGTGGCTCAGGCGGTTAAGTGATTAAGCTCTGCCTTTGGCTCAGGTCATGATCTCAGGGTCCTGGGATCAAGCTCCATGGGCTCCCTGTTCAGTGGGGAGTCTGCTTCTCCCTCTCCTTCGGCCCCTCCCCCCACTCATGCTCACTCTCTTTCTCTCTCTCTCAAATAAATAAATAAATAATCCTTTAAAAAATAATCTACATTCTCTGAACTGTGTGTATTGGTTTTCTCTCAGAAACATTTATTCCTTTGGCTTCAGTTGAATTGATTGAAGGGAAGAAGAAGAGGTGTCTGCAGTTTTTTTCAGTATTCAATTGTCCGGAAATTTTTTGTTGTCGTTCAGAAGATGAATGTCTTTCATTGCCACAAATAACTTAAAAATAGAATGGACAAGAGGTTCCTAATTATACCCACTGCCCATTTTTATTCCATGAACTTTTTGTTGTTGTAGTTGAAAGCCAGAGAGCACATGGTTGAGAGCTTATTTTCATGGGCTTTTCTCTTTGTTTCCCAGCACTAAAACAGGATTGTACTTAAACCATAAGATTGCTCTGATATTTAAAGGAATAAATGGATATGAGAGTGCATCAAAAGGCCTAATGAACTATATTAGTGGGAGAAAAATACTGTGGTTATTCTTACTGAGGCTGATAATGAAAACGATTGAGGTATACTTACATATATTAGGACATCCCACAGTGTTACCTACTGCTACCTAACTGATTCCAGCTCACAAACTCCTCAGTGTCTCAGTGTTATTTTGAAAATTAATATAAATTATTTCTGCTTCTTTGTAAATACAGGCTTTGGTTGTCTTTTCCTTGATGGAGGTGGGAAGAGCTGGTTATCAGTCTTCATACACGCAACCCATATAAATTGAAGACTGGTATCCACATTTATCTGTCTTTCCCTTGGATTCCTGAGCAATCAAATGATGACAATTTCTGCATGCATCTTTATGACCCGTGATCGTGTTATCTTTTTTTCATTTTGTTGAAAAATGACATACATCACCATGTGAGTTTAAGGCGTACAGCATGATGGTTTGACTTACATATATTGTGAAATGAGTACCACAAAAGCTTTAGTTAGATGCATCATCTCATATAGATACAATGAAATGAAAAGAAACACAAGTATCCTTGTGATGAGAATTCTTAGGACTTACTCTCTTAACACTTTTCCTAGGCATCCTAGAGCACAGTTAGCTATCGTCATCATGTTGTACATTGTATCCCTAGTACTTGTTTTTCTTATGACTTTTTCTTATGACTGTTTTTCTTATGACTTTTGTACCTATGACATTTGTACCTTTCGACCACTTTCCTTCCATTCCCCCTCACGTCCCCATGTTGCCTTATGATTACAGGAGAAATTCATACTTCTTCCTGCTGTAGATATCCATTCACTTAAAATTCAGTCACCCGACACACGAAGTGTTCCAGACAATATGTACATATCAAAGAAGATATATACTTAAAATGCAATTCTTATCTTCAAGTTTCTTTCAAATCTAATGAGAAGAAGCGGACATAAAAAAAAACCCACATCCATTAGAAGGTATAACCTAGTGTGCTTTGATGCAGTATCCACAGCAGTATATGGTGCTACTTCTCTGAGAAAGCCAGGACCCACTGGTCCAGGAACGGAGGAGTGGGAATGGAAGGGGTGCCATTCACTATTATCCTTAGTGAACCACTAGCCGAATTTTTGCTTCTTGTTCTTATGACTTTATGTTCTCCTAGCCTAGAAGTCTTAGCTCCAGAGGAAAGATGGCTTCCACCAGAAGACATAACAATGATTCCAGTGAACTGGAAGTTAAGACTGCCACCCGGCCATTTTGGGCTCCTCGTGCCTCTGACTCAACAAAAAAGGAGTCACAGTGTTGGCTGGGGTGACTGATCTGACTACCAAGGGAAAATTGGACTACTACTCCACAGCAGGGATAAGAAAGAGTATGTCTGGAATGCAAGAGATTTCTTAGGGCTTCACCACGCTCTGTGATTAAGGCCAGTGGAAAACTACAACTCAAACCAGGCAGGACAACTAATGGCCCAGACTCTTCTGGAATGAAGGTTTGGGTCGGCCTACCAGTTAAGAACCACAACTAGCAGAGGTGCTTGCTAAAGGCTAAGGGGAATACAGAATGGGTAGTGGAAGATAGTTATAAATACCAGCTTCAAATAGGAGACGAGTTACAGAAATGAGGACTGTAATTGTCATGAGTATTTCCTTTTATTTTGTTATGAATATGTTGTGTGTTTATATACACATATCTTAAGCAAATATCTTTGGGTTGAAGCCTCTGCCTCTGGCTCAGGTCATGATCTCAGGGTTCTGGGATCGAGCCCCGCATCAGGCTCTCTGCTCAGCAGGGAGCCTGCTTCCCCCTCTCTCTCTGCCTGCCTCCCTGCCTACTTGTGATCTCTTCTCTGTGTCAAATAAATAAATAAATCTTAAAAAAAAAAAGAGAAAAGTAGCTTGCCAGAGATATTTAGAGCTTCTCGAATATCCATGTACTCCCCAGATGTCTCCATGTGCCAGGAGAGGTCGGTCATGTGACTAGTTCTGAAAACTGGGTTGTTTTGCATCGTTAGAAATAAAACCATTATTTTTGTTGTTGTTGTTGTGTTAGGGAGATTTTTTAGGGTTAATTTCTTCCCACAGCATAACCTAATCATTGTGGCTAGTACAGCTGAGAAACGTCCGGCTTCAAGCCTTAAACCCTTGAAAGTGTAACTGGCTAGTATCTTTTCTCCAAAGATGAGTTTGCCACTGTAGGAGTCTGTGGGATTCATTTAAGAATGAATACCAGCCACTGTTAGCTGGTTATCTTCTTTCCGTAAGACTATGTTAGGGGTTTACTGATCCTGGCATCCTTATCACCCAATTTATTTGACTGTTTTATTTCTGAATGTGCTTTCCCCCCTAAATTACACCTCTCCACACTTCCCATCCAGATGTAACTGAATTAGGTACTTTTTCAGAAATACTGTCTCTTGAAGGATAGAAGCCAACTGAGTTTCTTCACGTGACCTGGAACAGAGGTTATCAATTTGCAATCACAGGTTCTTCCTATGAACTGTGGGAGAGCTTAAATGTTGCAGCCAGATATCCCTGGGTAAGACTTTCATTTCAGTCGCTCTGTGACCCTGGGCCTATTATTTATCTAAGCCTCAATTTTTTTTTCCTCATCTGTCAAATGATAATACTTAATTTACAGGGTTATTGCAGGCATTTTAAAAAGATATACGTTAAGAAAATAACAAAGTGGCTGCCTGATATATTTTAGGACAAAGTGGTTGATAATCTTCCTTATTTTCAGCTTGTGAGAATTCAGGTGAGTTTGTGGCTGACAGTGTACTTGAGTTAACCATACCATAGTCTTGAATCTTTATTTCATGTATGGTTATGTTGGCTGGGCCTCATTCTCATAGAGCTTTGTGGGGCTTCTGTGACGATAAACATCGATATTTTTGTTTGAAGAGTGTTCTCTAAAGTACAATGTTCAATTAAAAGTGTGGAATATTATTTCACGAGGCTGTTCAGAATATTGGGTCAGAAATGAGTCCCAGAGTTAAAAAAATGCAGTTTCGGGCCTTGTCTCTCATAATTTTTAGACGTGCAATCACTGTTAAATTATTTATTCTCACCAGTTCCTAGTACCCTCATTACTGAAATAGGAACAGGCGTGTCTGACTTACCTACACTCACAGGCTTATTATGAGGCTCAAAGAAAATAACACATATGAGAGGCCACGGAGAGTTATTAGTTGGCTACAGGTTACTACAGTAATTTCCATATCTATCATGGTGCCTTGCATTTGACTCTATGTTTGCTGAATGGAGATGGTTGAATAAATAAAAACCAATCAAAGGAAATGGAAGAGAGCCTTGGTTTCTGTCTCTTTCCCCTGAGGATGGAGAAGGGAGCACTGAACTTAAAATATTGGAGAATATTAGAACACGGAACATAGAATATTGGAGTCTTAAAAAAGAATATTGGAGTCTTTTTGGCATGGCCGGACCTGGGGACTTAGAGCTACAAAAATTCCATGTTAGAAGGAATTTTGAAAGCTAGTTCAATCTGCCCTACCCATAGGAAAGTGAGTAGAGGAGAGGGAAATGGCTTGTGGAGAGTACACAGTTGGGAGTCCTAACCCTTGTCTTCTACATTTAAGACAAGTGCTCTTTCTATCCTAACGGGCAGCATCTTTTCTGGCTGGCTGGTGTCTCCTCCAACCCTGAGACTGTGCAGATTCTAGGGAGATATGTCTGGCCCTTGTTATCACACATGTGGATGAGATCTGATTCACATGCTTTGCTTTAGATCCACAAACTGTACCCTCATTAACTTATACACATTCTTCTCCCCAATAAGCCCTGAGCGTATTTATAGTTGTGTTCTGAGAATTCAAGAGTGATAGGTAGATTTTTCCATTCTCTCAGGCTCCGCCCACGCTTTCAAGGTTCTGAGGCTCCTCTTTAGTTGAGGCCTTCGTACGTTGAGGTAAATGTGTTCCATGTGGTCTGGTGTTTCCAGGCATAGGTAAGAGGTTTAAGCACATGGGTGAGGTCACATTCTGCCACGGCTCTGTCATAAATGCATTTTCCATGGTGAACTTCTCTTGCATTAAGGATCCCGACATAACAATAGGGTGTGTTTCTGCCTCAGACCAACCCTTGGTCTCTAAGGCCCAAACTTCGGTGCTAAGAAAAGTTCCTGAATGCCTAAGAGCATCATTCTTGTTGGTGGGTTGGCTGCAAAGTTACAGCTCCTGACTCACCGCTCTCAATTGAGAGTGAGAGTACACGTGGGTGTGGATGTGTGATCATTTGTACTCTGACTGCAAGTGGAATATGCATTGGGTAACACTCTTTCTTGCCTCTGGTGGTTCCTTACCGTAAAATGGAAGCAATCCAACATTGGATTTCAGTGTAGCTCTCGGGTATTTAATATGTAGGAAATGTAAGTCATGCCATGGGCATTCTTTATATCTTTCAGTCCTGAAGAACATTGGGAAAAATTCAAGGTTCTATTTACCTTGAGTGGGATTATTGATTGTTAGCTCAAACAAGATTCCGTGACTTGATTGTAGGAGTCTTCACCCCAAAGTATGGATTGAACCTGGGTCTCCAATGCAAAATTCAAGTTGAAAGAATTTCAAACTTTCTTCTGGAAAAACAGATTCACTTTCATTTTGTCATAGGCATGGGTGTCTTAAATAAAACATGTCTTATGTCAAAAGCATAAAAACAGTAAGTCTTAATTATACAATTGTAATAGCACTATAAATACATAAAATACCCCTTCTCTGGGTCAAAATTCCCCTTCATTGTTAGTAGTTTTGACCTGATAGATAGTTGGATAGATGGGTGTGTTCGTATGTGTGCGTATTTCTAAGGGAGCAAACGTAAAACTGAAAACGGATCCATTGATGACAAAAATTGGCCAGACAAGAATGAGGGCAAGGTATTCAGGCTGACTCCATGCTCCTAATAGAGGAGGAGGAGTGGGTTTGTAGAAATGTGGACATGTTGGTTAGATTGGACTGAAGGTAGATTATTGGACCTCCCATTTCCTTTCCCCAGCCGAATTTTATGAAAACACCATAAACCCAATTCCACTTTTGTCATTTAACCTAGTTTGAAAAATTCTCATTGTTACTATTTCTAACTCTTTACTCTAGTGACTTACTGAAGCTGAGGATGAAGCTGGTGGTCTGTTTTATATTCCATGTTCCTGGGACTTGGGGGCTCTAAATTTTACTTCCCGCCATAGCTCTTCCATTGCTGGGTGACCTAAGTTAAGACTTCTGATCTCACTTTGGATCTGAAAAATAAGACCAAAGAAACTAATCTATATCTGCATGTTAGGTCCCAAGAAATAGCAATTTCAACATTTCCCCTGACAGATAAGGCTGAGGTGAGGCAATTTCATCATATGCAGGGAAACAGGAAATGTAAAGACAATAACAGAAAGAGGTAAAAAGATGAAATGAAATAGTGCATTAAATCCTTTTTTTTTAATTTTAATTTTTCAGAAGTTCGATTTCGGGATTAGGTGAGGGTGCAAGTCAATGCTTTTGATAGGGACTGGCAAAAGATAAAAAGAACCAGCGTGTGGTGAATATCTTTTGATGAGAAAAAACAAATTCAGGTATCTGTGGTAACACTGTCTCCTTGTTTATCTCTTCAACCATCCCTCAATCTACGCAGAACCACCAGAGAAAAACCACTGCAGAGTCATCATGTTGCCCCAAATATATCTTAGAGAGCTGACCTGAAAATTAAGATGGAAATTCCGTGAATGGCGTGCTGCATGGCTTAGAGTGTGCTCTTGGTCATCGTTGGACATCCACCGATCTCAAGTGTGCACACGACCTTCCTACTTATTTTTCTTTGACTTGGGGAAAGTTGGCTGCAGTCCTAGTTCAGAATCCATCCTCTTTAGTCTGTAAACTAGGCCAAGCAATTCTTAGAAATGATTCCTGAGATAAAAGGGATTTAGAGAATATTAAATGCATCATCTAATAATTACTCTGCCATTTAGAATACTATCTAAAATTCTTCTGTAAGGAGTCTGACAAGATGTTTCCTTGCAGTGTTGAAGCTAAGAATTCTTTCCCCATTTTATGGGTGGAACATGGGGATGGGGAGTGTAACTTCTCTACCAGGCTGAAAGGGCTGACATTTCAGAGCTGAACGTTGCCAAGGGCTTGGAAGAGAAATATGTATAGGAAGCCCATGGATATTCGGTTCTGTGGTTTTGTGGCCTGGAAACTCTCATAACTCTGCATCTGAAAGCCCTCACCATAAGAGTAGGCTCTAGATCTAATTTGGGTGCTCCTAATACTGTTTCTGGCAGAACAATGCGTTAGCTTAGTTTATCTATTAGTATTTTGTATAGGGCAGAATTCAAAGGTTTTCAACCATCCAAACGGATTATTTTTCTAAATTGCCCTGGGTCTACGAAGTTTTATTCCTTTCACAGATACCTATTTTATGCTATTCTGTACCAAGTTGAGGTCTAACACATTCGATATATATCAGGGAAATGTCACACCTTCAGGGAGCTTAGAGCCTGGAGTATTTTCCTTTCTATAATAAAGAATCTGGTGAAAATTCTGTACCCATTTTCATGCCAGTTTCATCTTTGTCTTCTATTATAACTGCCACCACAATGTAGAGGATGCTTGAACCTCTTTTAGGAGATTTGAAACCTCTTCTAAGCTGTGGTCTAAGATTGTCAACTTTCTTTTTTTTATCTTTTTCTTTTTTTTTTTTAAGATTTTATTTATTTATTTGAGAGAGAGAAACAAAGATAGCAATGGAGATAGCGAGAGAAAGCATGAGCTGGGAGGAGAGGGAAAAGCAGGCTCCCCGCTGAGCAGAGAGCCCGATGTGGAGCTCGATCCCAGGACCCTGGGATCATGATCTGAGCCGAAGGCAGATGCTTAACCAACTGAGCCATCCAAGTACACCAGATTGTCAACTTTCTACTTTACATAGTTATATGTATCTCAAGCTCACACTCTCTGAGACTATTTACATAAATCTTCCCCTCTTCTTCACCAGCCATATGATCTTCGTAACTTCTTTCTTGTAATGGCATGACATTCCTCCAGCCCCTCGTTGGGTACTGTCCCCCTTCAGGGGCTCCTACATGCAGCGTGTTGATGGGTTCTTTAATTCAACTTCCTCTATGTGTTCCCTATCAGTTCTAACTCTCTATGCCCATTGCCATCTCATTCTGGTTTAACTTACCATTATCTCCTGCCTGCTCTGTGAGAGTCACCAAGTGTGTCCCTCATTTCTTCTCTTTCAGCTTGATTATCACGTGCACTGAAGATTACTCTGTCCAAAGCCCGGTTCTGTTGCATCATTCTATTTTTCAAATACATACCTTCGCTGACTCCCTTGTATTCATAAATAAATCCTAAACTAAGTAATCTTCATTTTCTGTCTGCATCCTACCCATTTCATCCATACCACCCATGATTCCACTCCTGTGTCATTCTTCTCAATCTAGAAAGTCACTGTCTACAAACATGCATTCTGCTGTGCTTTGCTTGCACATGTTCGTGTCAGAAATGCTTTCCCTTTTGGGTCTATTTTCCTCAAAGTTCCAGTTTAAGTGGTGGGTTCTTCATAAAGCCTATAAAGGACCTTCTGTGGTAACCATTACTTAGGATGTAGACCTCACCTCGCCTCACAATATTCTTATTTGGGGATGTATTATACACACTTGCAGGCTGTGAGGACCTTGAGTACACGTTTCAGACTATTTTGTGTCCACCTTCATTTCTCACATGGTGTCCAGCAAATATCTTGTCATATTGGATATTCTAGAATATTTGGTGTATTAGAAAATAAAAGAAAGAGGGGTGTCTGGGTGGCTCAGCTGGTTAAGCGTCTGACTCTTGATTTTGGCTCAGGTCATGATCTCAGGATTGTGAGATCGAGCCCTGTGTCCAGCTCTGCACTGAATGTGGAACCTGTTTAAGATTCTCTCTCTCCCTCTGCTCGCCCCCTCCCCCCCACAGCTTGCACACACATGAGCACTCTCTCTCTAGGAAAAAAAAAAAAATAAAAAGAAAGAAAGAATTAATTAAGGGGAGAGAGTAAGTGAAGTGGATAGATTAGGGCTTTGAAATCAGATGTCTGGTTTCAAATCCAGGCTTCGTCTCATACTAGCTGTGGGACCTTTCGCCATGTTACTCAATCTCTCCATACTTCAGTGTCATTACTGAGAAAGTGAGGATGATATTAATACCTGTCTCCTGAGGTTGTTGTGAGGAGGAATCATGGTAATTCATGTACCATGCCTAGAGTAAAGCCTGGCACAGATGGGACACTCTGTCAGCACTAGTAATCACGACTACTGTTGCTGTGACAAACGCTGTTGAAATTCCAAGAAAAGAGAGTTCTGACTAAGCCAGAGTAACTGAAGGAAGCTTCCTGAAAAAGGTAGGGCAAGAGCTTGGGTCATAACGGAGGACAAGAAGAGAGGACATAGTATGTTTTGTTTTCCTTGAGATCTTCTCAGAGTCCGTCATCAAAATGGCGCCATTCATCATCAACCATAAAGGTGGTACTTCCTTCCCGCCTCCAAGTCCTTTTATTCATTAAAACAACAACAACTTTTTAGGATCGTGTCCTGCAGGGCATTTTTATCTCCCCTGCACCTGGCCCACATTTTTCAGGAGGGCCATCCCAACTCCGAGTTCAGGGCCACGTCCCGGTGCCAAACTCTCCGCTCTCAGCCTTGCTCAGGCTCAGCCCAGGAAACATCTGCAAGGGCGGCTTTGCAGGGACGCATTGTCAGCCTCAGACCGCCCAGCCTCCAGCAGCCTGCTGGGCTCACGTCCTCCAGAGCATGCGTGGGGAGGCCCAGGAAAGAACCGGGGGCTGAGCTTGTCACCTGTGTACAGAGGCCTCAGACGACATGATCCCATTGTCTAAAGGACGGCCGTCGGTTGTTTTGTGCTTTTTCATAAAATAAACCAAACCTCCTGTTTCCATGGCAATGCCTGAGCCGCCTGCCCCAGCGTGGCCTAAGGGTCCCACCTGGACTCATCGGCCTGGGCTCTCAGCCTCGCAGGGTTATGGGGCGAGTAGGAGACTAGTGATCTGCACAGCCCCAGCCTCATGAATAGCTTTGGACAGGGAACTTCCTGGACCGGGCTGGACTGGGGAATACTCCACCCATGAAGCTTGATTATTGCCGCTGTTTTGAAGTTCGTTTTTGTGACTCCCGGAGGGGAAGGCCACTGGCTGGATAAAGATTTTCCCTGGAGGCCGAGCATGGCTCATTCTCCTTACCCCTCGATATCTGGGGGCTGAACCAGTGCTTTCCTCAACCCCATCAATGCATTTTCTTCTAGAGGGAGCAGTGTCCAAAAGAGGGTATTTGAGGTATTCTCAACGGCTTTATTTCCTGCATCTACCCTGTTCCTCGCTTATCTTCCAACTTGTGCCTTCCTCCTGGGAATGGCTTCAGCTCGAGTTGGAGGTGAGGAAAGATTTCAGAAGATTTCTATCTTCAGGAAATAGATCTTTTCTCCGTTTCCAACTTCCCGCGTGTGTGTACGTGTGTGTGTGTGTGTGTGTGTGTGTGTGAAGAAAGTAAGACTTTCTCTTCCCAGTGATCTTGGAAGCCTCTTGTTCTCCTTTGAGACCTGAAAGATGGAACAAATGTACGTTTTCTGAGTTGTTTTGCTTGAGCTATGCCCCCGGACTATGCCAAGCAGTTCTGAAATGTATTTCTTAAAGAGGGTAAGTAAAAGCGGGAGGTTGGGAAGGCTTGATGGGTTGGTCAGTAGATGATTCATCACTGGGGATGAGAAAAACAAGCACCGAGCCACTCAAGCTTAAAGTTATTTCTAAATATGTGCCGAGGAACCCAATGTCACTTTCTCCTCCGTTTGGCTCTCTGGCTGAAGACCTCTGCAGTCAGTGAGTTCTCCTTTGATATGGAAATGCGCACATTGATCCTGGCTGGAGGACCTGCCCGCCTTCGGGGACCCCCCAGCTCTGGGAGGCTGTCTCGGGTTGAAAGCAGCAGAGAAGAACTCATCTGGTCTCTGTTTCCACTTCCTTCCTCCACCCTTCTGTCTGAAGTTCTGTTTCCCTTCTGGTGTTCTCTTTCCTATCTCAAATTCTTTCCAGTGCTTAGGGAAATCTCTTTCCATTTTCAAAAGCAAAATAAACGAAGCTGCAGTACAGGCTTGCCCTGCTCCTAAAAATACACAGTGGGGTACAATGTATACATCTTAAGACTAAAGTGTGACTCGGGAGATGGGTGCGCCAGGTCCTGCCTATGAATAATTCGGAGTGATAAGGAGATTCTGGCTTCTTCCAGAGTGGTTTTTTAGATGAACGGAGAGAAGACATGGGGCTGATTTTGGGGCACTAGAGCCAAAGGCCAAGAATGCTCAACCAAGACAATCACCAGGGACGGACGGCTGCATTTCCTCATAGTATGAGATACGGGGCAGCGGTGTTTTGAAGCTTATAAATAATGAGGCTAAAAGTTGTTTCTCAAGGTCCGCTATTCATTCGGGGAGACTATGTACTTATTCCAACTGTGGGATTCTAAACCTTCCTGGGGTCCTTCTTTGGACAAAACTACAGAGAAAGGTATTAGAGCCATAGTTTCCCTGTAGTCTACAGATTTTTTTTAAGGCCCTAAGATAATATTTGAGACTGGGAAAAAAAAAAAGAAGCTATTAAAAAAAATAATAAATAAATATAGAAAAATTGAGACTGGAAAAAATGAAGCTATAAATAAAAATTAATAAATTTATTTATTATGTCAAATTGTCTATAACAACTCAACACAGAGGTAATCCGTATTTATGTAAGATGTAGGTACAATGTCATATGCGTGATATATTATGACGTAGACTTCCATCGTCAGAATGCTTATGTTGTCGGAGGGTTATACAATGGCCCTGAGCAATTCTACGTTATAAGGCATCATTTTATTTATTTATTTATTTATTTATATTTATTTGATAGAGAGAGAGAGAGAGAGAGCATGTGAATGGGGGGAGGGGCAGAGGGAAAGTGTTTTCAGGCGGACTACCCGCTGAGTGGGAAGCGCTACTTAGGACTTAATCCCAAGACCCAGGAGATCATGACTTGAGCTGAAACCAAGAGTCGGATGTTCAACCAACTGAGCCACCCAGATGCCCCAGAGATTTATTTTTTTATTTTTTCAGATTATTATTACTATTTTTATTAGCTTCAAGGGTAGACTTTAGGGATTCATTAGGTGCCTTCTTTAATGCCCGTCACCAACTTACCCCATCCCCCCACCCACCTCCCCTCCAGGAACCCTCAATTTATTTCCTAGGGTTAAGAGTCTCCTACAGGTTGTCTCCCTCTCTGTTTCCATCTTATTTTATTTTTTCCTTCCCTTCCCCTTTGCTCATCTGTTTTATTTCTTAAATTCCATGTATGCATGAAATTATATGAGATTTGTCTTTGACTATTTTCACTTAGCATAATACCCTCTAGTTCATATATGTCATTGCA
Organism: Potos flavus; assembly: GCA_028534135.1. Lineage (NCBI taxonomy): Eukaryota > Metazoa > Chordata > Mammalia > Carnivora > Procyonidae > Potos > Potos flavus. The sequence continues at coordinate 20,159,935 of CM052884.1, read as the reverse complement.
AATGGCAAGATTTCATTCTTTTTGATGGCTGAGTAATATTCCTCTGTGTGTGTGTGTGTGTGTGTGTGTGTGTGTGTATCACACACCACATCTTCTTTATCCTTTCATCTGTTGATGGACATCTGGGCTCTTTCCATAGTTTGGCTCTTGTAGACATTTCTGCTATAAACATTCGGGGGCATGTGCCACTTTAAATCACTATATATGTATCCTTTGAATACCTAGCAGTGCAATTGCTGGGTCATAGGGTAATTTCATTTTTAACTTTTGATTTTTATTTTTAAGTAATCTCTCCATGCAGTGTGGGGCTCAATCATATTCCACCGACTGAGTCAGCCAGTCGCCCCTATAAGGCATCATTTTAGAGTCTTGTATTGCGGAGAAATAGAATGTCATGGTGGTTAGGAACTCGGGTCCTGGATTTAGGACTAGTTTCAGTTCAGAATCTCTATATGACCTGGGGCAAGTTCTTTAAATCTCCACAGCCTTTTCCCCTTATTAATAAAGTATGAATAGGGGTGCCTGGGTGGCTCAGTGGGTTAAGCCTCTGCCTTTGGCTCAGGCCGTGATCTGAGGGTCGTGGGATCGAGCCCCACATCGGGCTCTCTGCTCAGCAGGGAGCCTGCTTCCCTCTCTCTCTCTCTGCCTGCCTCTCTGCCTACTTGCGATCTCTCTCTCTGTCAAATAAATAAATACAATCTTAAAAAAAAATAGGAATAAAAATAATTGTATTTACTGCATATGATTTTTTTTTAAGTGGCAAAGTTATCTTGTGTAGTACCTGGAATATAGAAAGCACTCAGCAAACTTTGGATTGCAATTATTGTTCTTCTGTTGACCAAAAATTGTCCTGCATTATTGCTATTAGTATCTTCATGCTAGGCTCTAACTGGGATGTAGGCTGTCTCCAGAAATCAAATTCACACCTGAAAGAGTGAGAATCATAGGCAGTAACGGAAAATTGGAAAAATAATAGTAATAAACATAGAGGTTCCTTTTGAGATTGACGGCCACGTCACCCGTAATGTTACCTGTAACGTGCTCACCTGCCATATGGCAAGTTCTCAGGAAGTACTCTGTTGGGAGGATGGTCAGTCTGCTTGTTCCACAGTGCCTGGAACCTAATTGCTTCTCATTAATATTTGTTGACAGATGCTGATTAGACAGTGTCAAGTGATAAGTTCAGTTTCTGACACTGTTCAAGCAGTCAACAAATAGAAGCACTCATCTAGACTATTCCAGAGCCTTCTTGCAGCTTGTCTCCCCTCCCTTCAATTCAGCTTTCACTTGAGCACCAGCTGTTTTTCTTTGTTGAAAACATAGTCCTCTTATTCACCGTATTCACTTATGTCATGGATCTCCGGTACATTCAGGATAAAGCCTATGCTCTTTTCCATGGCATTCAAGGCCTCCTGGGACCTGGGCCCTGCCCAGAGAGCCGTGTCATCTCCTGCTCCTATATTCTACACTTCCTGTGGCTCTCTGTGCAGCCTCAAGCTCCTCTTTCCTCTGCCCCTTCGACAGGCTGTGGCCACTGTCTGCTATGCTCTCCCACCTCCCAGCCTGCAACTCTGCTCTAATACTATCTCTTTGTGATGATATTTTCGATGTTGTCCTCATCCACCCCAGGAAATTTTAGGCTCCTCATGCACATCTCTATTGTGTGTGTGTGAAGAATACATATATACATATATATGGATATATATGAATAGTATATGTGTGTGTGTGTGAATATTATATATATTCTCACAACAGGCCATACTGGTTTTCTAAAAAGATTTTATTTATTTTAAAAAATATTTTATTTATTTGACAGAGAGAGAGAGAGAGAGACCACAAGCCAGTGGAGCGGCAGGCAGAGGGAGAGGGAGAAGCAAGCTCCTTGCTGAGCAGAGTCTGACATGGGGCTCGATCCCAGGACCCTGGGATCATGACCTGAGTTGAAGGCAGACACTTAACCGACTGAGCCACCCAGGTGTCCTCAGGCTGTACTGTTTTTAATGAGTCTGTTACCCCAACCAAACTGTAGTCTTCAATGTATTATTCCTCAGAAGAATTACCCTGCCACCTAGTTTAGTGTCTAAATATATGCCAAATAAATGTAGGCTGATATATACTGTGATATATCTCTTTGCTGAGTGAAGGAGTGAGAGAGAGACTGACTGACTCACTGGTTGACGGACTGAATGAGTAATCTTACACGTCAGGGACTGTGTCTATCTACGTTGAGTTGAGTGGTGTTGGCATGATCACACAAGTCTGTACACATTTATGGGTTGAACAAGTGTTATCTGGTGATGAGGCTGTCTTTTTGTCTTTTTCTCTTTCTAGTATGTATCACTATGGCTCTGTGACTTCACTTTTATACAAAGTAGGTCAGAGTGAGCGGGTAGAGAGGAGACAGGTCCCCAGGGCTGGAGTGGTCTCTCCTGTCTCCCTCTACTTGAGAGTAAGGATGTGTCTCTTGGGCTGGAGAGTCCATTCCTGGCATTTCATTCTTTGTATTCTTTTGAAGCTAATCTGAGAAATAGGGATATCCTCTTATCTGTAACTCATATTTCCAACCTCCCCTCTTAACCCCGGGGAGGGCTTTCCCAGACATGGCGGTATAATGTAGCTGAAGAGGTCACAGGGCTGGACAGGGGACTTGGGTGTAGATTACAGCAGGTCATTTGAGCCCTCTGGACCTCTATGCCTTCATTTATTAAAAGAGGCTTTGCCACACCCCCTCTAGTCTTGACCTTCTCGTGTTACACAATGACTATGGAGCTGATAAGGATGATCATGTAGTAGTAGTAGCCTTAGGAGAGGGTCAGTGGGGAGTTCAAGTCCTCCAACAAACTTTTGCCTTCTGTGCATAAAATCAAAGACGGCACATTTTGCTAATGTGTTTTATCTTGCCCATCAGCTCTGGACACTAATTCCGTGGGGTGATCACAGTCAGCCGCCATCCTCATCTAAGGAGATGCAATCCCAGGAGCAGCTGCCCTCTGACCTGCTGGCTGGCCTGTGCATTACTCAGCCTGTCACCAGTCCCGAGACTGGCCCACTGCCTGCCGGGAGCTCCTCAGTCTGGAGCAGCCCCAGAGCCGGGGATGAAACAGGATGCTTGCTGGGAGGGACGGCAGGGTGGAGACCATCAGACTGGGAAGATGATGCAGGCCAGACCAAACACACATGCTCAGCTTGAGTGCCTGAGGAAATGTGGCTGCATCATGATCAGGGACAAAGAGAGTGACTGCATGGGCCCCTGGGAGAAAAGTGTCTGGCTTGGTACCCAGACACTAGGAAAAGGCCATGGTTTTGCCAAACCATACAATCGAGGCATGAGGGATAGGCTTGGCTGATATGTTGGTGGCTAAGTCAACTCTGTCACCTCTGTCTTTCCCATTCAGTGAAGAGCTCTGGCTACAATAATGAGAAGAAGCCTTCATAATCTCAGCTCCTGACAGGATCCATCGTGGGGGAGATCGAACACCACAAAAAGCCAGCCCGGGCTGGAACCTGATTAAACAAGTTGCTCGTCCCAGGAGGTGGAGCCTGGAGAGTTCTTCTCCAGCAGCTGTGGGTCTGGAGGGCTCCACAGCGAATCCTTCTAAAAGGAGTTCCTGAATTTCGATAGACATTTGGTCAGGTATCCCACCATGCTCCCGGAGAGGAAATGAATGGAGAAAGGGGGAGTTGGGGAGATGGCGGAAACTGGAATCCTAAGGAAAGAAAGGACGGGGGTGACATCAAGAATGAATACACGACAGGGGTGCTTGGGGGCCCAGTCCATTGAGCATCCAGCTCTTGGTTTTGGCTCAGGTCATGGTCTCAGGGTCATGAGATCGAGCCCCGCTTCAGGCTCCATGCTCAGCAGGGAGTCCGCTTGAGATTGTCCCTGTCTCCCTCTGTTCCTTCCTCCACTCACACGCACATGCACACTCTCCCTCTCTCTTTCTAAATAGATAAATAAATAAATAAATCTTAACCTCCCGCCCCTGAAAAAAAGAAGCAGAAGAATGAGTACATGACCAAACTATCAACCATGTTGCTTTTAGGTACCAAATGGGCTTTGCAATAGCTCATGACCTTGAGCAAATTTCTTACTCACACTGACTGAGCTTTGGCTCTCTCGTCTTGGACATAGGAAACGGAAGGGGCTCCTTATCATATTCAGTTTGAAAACAGACAAGGAATTGAAAAGTTTGAAATATTATAATCACAAATGCATCAAAGTACTACTCTTTCCTTTCACCAGCGTACATGATGTAATGCAGTCATCCCGTCACCGTCTTTGATTTGGACTCAGGACACCACCGGTAGCTTAACCCAAAGACTGGAACCCCTTTCAAGGTTCCAGCCCGTTATGCGGAAGTCCTTCATCCTTTGGGCTGTTTGATTCTAGGCTAACTGCTAGACTGGAATAAGATTACAGCCCATGCTGGGATAAATCAGTGCTGCTGGACTCTAAGGAGTGGCCGGAGAGATGCCTGCAAAACACAGTAAACAGGACATGGAGGAAGTCAGGAGCTGGACTCAGGCTGCTAACAAGCTCCCCCCTTGTTGTCAGGAAATGTGGGGAGCTGAGGGCCACTGAGCACACAATGATGCAGCGGGAAGTGGCCTTTATAAATACCCAGGGGTCAGGGCCAGGCCCGGCAAACAATAGGGGAAATGATGATGGAGGGCAGTGGGTGTGGGGGGTGGGGAAGGCCAGGATGATTCCATCAATGACAATAGCTGAGCAGGCAGTAGGTGGGGGTGGAGGGTGCAGAGGCAGGCCTGGGGATTGTGAACCAAACAATACAAATTGCCAGGCAACTCAGTAGCCATAACACAGGGCAGTGGATTCTGTAAATAGTCCATAGTGTGTCCCATTGTTCCTTCAAGAACTTCTCCCTGGCCCCTCCGTGCGAAAGATCTCTGTTTTGCCCATTTACCGGAAGCTACTCCAACATTCAGAGAACACCATTCCTCACCAATGGTGAGAGTGGCCTCTTTCGCCAGTTTCTGCCTTGCATTCATCCTTTTAAGCAAATAGCCACCAAAGGAAGCTTGAGAAGCCTGATGTGGGCAGGACAGAGGACAATAGGCAATGTTCAGAGATCTGCACTTTGATCTAATCTCCCTAGATCCATATGGTGGAGTGGATGGGGATGGATAGATTAAGTTATCACCCTCCTTTGCCATGTAAGAAGATGCATCTATAGACTATAGCCTATAATGAAACCAAACATACGAAGGGCTCTGGGAAAGGCAAGAAACTAAAGTAGGATTTTTATTTTTATTTTTTTTTGTCACTTTCCCAGCACGAATTATTACTTGCTAGTCAAGCAGGTGAGTGAATGGCTATTGGCAAAGCTATCTAAAGGAACTACCTAATTTCCTTCATAGATCAGTTCCTAGTTCTTTCCATGATAAGCTATAAAGGGGACAGATCATTTAAATTCTTTGGGCTGCAATTTTCTTTAGCACATGGGGTTTGTCACTGAGGGTCTCTAAGATGCTATACTCACAGAAAGAAAAGTTGTAGATAAACCCATGTTTTCCCTCCATCTTTGCTGAGCCATTATCTATTGAGCATTGGAAGTTCATCTTTTATTCAACATGTGGACATGTTAGGGAGGGAGCACTTATGTTATCTGTTCATGGAGCGTGTATGATTTCATGAAATTCGAAGAAGGATAAAGGAAAGAAGTTGTCATCAAATGGCATTTTCAATTCTACTGTGTGTTCACAAATAATAGCATGATTTCCAAGTACAGAATGGTGATATATGACTATACCTCAAGCAGAAATTGTAAACTCACCAGATTGAATGTTCTGTGTCTCTGCTAATGTATTTTCTAGCACTTCATTGTAAATAGGATTAAAGATCTGATTGGGTAATCAGTTGTTTAATACCATCCCTTTCTCAAAATTGTAAGCTCTGCGAAGGCAGGCACTAGGTCTTTCCTGTTCATGTGGTTTTCCCGGTGCTCAGCGTAGCTCCTCCCATGGCATTGGCTTTTAGTTCGCAGTGTATTGAGTGATTAGTGGAGAGAATGCTCTCTTGCTGAGGGGCTCCTTCTCCATATACAGACTCTCCTGGCAGCCAGCTGGAATCCGTGACCGGGCCTGGCTTCTTGCAGGGTCCTCCCCACAGTCCTCCAGGTGTAGGGATGGTTCCAGCAGGAGCGTGTCTTCACGGTGCCCTCCAGAATGACGGGGTTCACTGTGCCAGCTGTGTCCCCCATGGCAGGGGAGCTACTCTGGAGGTATCTCATGGCATTCTTAATTGACTAAAGTTGTCCAAATGGGAGTGAAATAAAGTATGTGAAATTCAAATGAGGATTAAGCCGCTTCCTATCTATTTTAATACTTACTGTTTATAACACATGTTTAAAAAACATGGGCTTGATCGGCTAAGTGGGTTAGATGCATGATGGGTATTAAGGAGGGCACTTGTGCTGGGCACTGGGTGTTGTAAATAAGCGATGAATCACTGAATTCTTCTCCTGAAATCAGCATTACACTGTATGTTAGTTAACTAGAATTTAAACAAAAAATTGAAAAGAAAAAAAACCCAACCCCCCCCCCAAAAACCCACATAGGTTTTGCCTTTCAGTGAGAAAAGATTAAACAAAACATGAATTTAGAGCTTGCTGAGAGTATCCTAATTCTAACCTTAACCTTCACATACTGCTGGTGAAAGTATAAGCAAGCATATACTTTCTGGCAAGCAATTTTGCCTTAAAATATTTATATTCTTCAACCCAATAATTTTATTCTGGGAATCTTTCATAAAGGTGGACAAAAATCTATAACCAAAGATGTTTATTGTAGCTTTATATAATAATTTAAAAAGTAGGAAATAACTTATCTAATAGTAGAAGATATTTAACTAAAGGGCTGATACAAAAATAATAGAATATGATGATGCCATTGAATTAAATTATTAAATTAATGATATAATTATTTAAATTATTTAAATAAATTTAAATAAATTATCAAATTAGTATTATTTAAAATAATAATTAAATTATTAAATTAAACTAATGGTATCATTAAAACTACTTTTATATAAAGTTTGGATCAGTGACTCTTATTTGACAAAATGGGAAAATGCAGGCTACAAAATATATTAAGAATATATTCTCAACTATGAAAAAAATACATATAAATCTAAAACAGTCTATAAGCATTGTTATAAAACATTACCAGTGATGGTTTCAGGATGCTAGAATGGTGATTTTTCTATTTTTCTTCTTGATACTTTTTTTTTTCTTTTTCTAAAATTGTTCATTGTACTTGTAGACATATATTCTATAATAAGCTTTAAAGAGCTTTCCTTTGGTGAGTTGATCTTAAAAATTTCAAATGTAATGTTTCTCTGTTAATCTCTGGAAGGAATAAAGATGTAGGCATGAGGCCCTTTACCAAGAAAAAGAGAAAGGGAGGCAGACAGAGGCTCCGTGTTGTCGGAGGAAATATTCTTTTGGTTTTGGAAAAGATCACGAGAGAATCACAATTATAATATACAAAGACATACAAAGTACGTGTGCTCTCCCTGCTCCCTTTCTTGACAAGCCTTTGAATGGAAGGGGACATAATTTATAAAGGATGTTTTCAGCAGAAGCTATGGAGAGTGGCAGCCATGGGCCAACTTGAGATGAAGTTCCCATGGTCATACTGATTAGACATTGGAACGTCTTTGACATTAGAAGGTTTTTAGAGGTCTGTTTTCATGAAAGAATGAGCTAAACAAAGTACAGAGACACCACGAGACGATAGTGGTGAGCTAAGTGTAGGTTATGCAATCAAAGCTAACATTGATTGTAGCTCACCATGTGCCAGGCCCTTTTCTTAGTGTTTGCTCTGTGCTAATTCCTTAATTCTTGTGGTAAACCCATGAGTGAGATGATATTACTGTCCTCACTTTATAGATTAGTAAATGGAGGCATAAAATATTAAGTCACTGGTCTGCCGTCATAGAACTACTGGAGAAATCAGGAATCAAATCCAGGAAATCAAGCTTAGAGGCTTTACTTTTTTATCATGACAGAGCCCCTCATTGATAAGCGTTCAGAACAATAGAAAGACATTACATTATTCCCAGGTGTTTGTATTCCCACAGCCACGAGACTCATTCAGTAGGACAAGAAATTGCACTTTAAGAGAAAATAATATTGTAAAAGGAAATAGCTATATTTCCCTTAAGACATAAAGTCCCATTCAATATTCATTCATTCAATAAATATTTATTGAGGGCAGGATGCCCCGGCAAGAGAGATAAAAGACTTACTCTAGAAAGACAGATAGATAGACAAGTAAGTAAATGATATGCTGAAGGGCACTGAATGCCTTTGATGGACTTACTCAGGATTGATCTAATTACATGGACATTTTAGAAAAGACACTTTGACAATCTGAACAATGGCAAAAAGACTACAGGGAGAAAGATTTGGAAGTAACATAGCAATCAGCTCCAAGGGCTTAGCATACAGTCGTTTGAACTGGATGAAAAAGATAGAAATTGTTGACTATCATCGTTGCGGTCCCATCAGGAAAAAGATGGTACACTCTAGGTTTAATAAGTTTAATATAAGGATTATTTAGAGTGTGTGAGTGAGGTTTAAGAAATGAAGTGGGGATTGAGCCATGCCCTGGGGTTGGTAACATCAGGAAGTAGTTTCCTTTATCATTCCAAGCCTGATGGGCAGCAGGAAGGAATGATTACCAGAGCCCCGAGGGCTGGGTGGAAAGGATGTGTGGTAGAGTCTTCCCTTTGTCTAGGAAATGGCCAGACCACGGCAATCCTGCAGGGATAGTGGGAGGGAATAAATGAAGCACCCTCACTCTCCTTCCTTATCCCGGTCTCCCACCAGTGCTCCCCAAAGTTAAACCCAGCGGGCAGCCAAAGAGCAAGGAAGCTCTATTGTTTATGTCCTATAAGTCAGTCTCCTGGGGCTTGTGCTTGGGAGGGGGACATGGATCTGAGGGGGGAGGCACGTGGAAGGTGCCTACCTCAGTAAGCAAGGGGGTGGAATCTGCCGCGAGTCCCAGATTTGGGAATCGGGTCATTATTTCCAGGTCCTGAGATAGGGAATTGAGGAACCTTCTGAAGGGACACATTTTTGAAGCGCATGTGACAAATTCATATAAAACTTCTAGTCTGTAGTTATTATATGGAGAGAGGGTGAGAGTTACAGAAGGCTCATAGTTACCATGGTCTCTATGGGTGAGAGTCCTAAACATGGTGGCAGAAGAGGTAAATCGGAAGGATATATAGAGAGTGACTTGAAGACATGAGGAAGGGTAGGGGGCAGAGGGGAAAGGATCACCAGCCTAAAGATGTGAGGAATGTCAAGTCAGTCAGAAGGAGCAGTGCTGGGGTTCCAAGTCCATCTACACCTGGCCTTTTCCGATGGGCGAGGATTCTTGGGTTGTGTTGACTTTATATGGACTCCCACAGTTCCCAAGAGAGAATGCATTGTGATTGGGGTTTTAAGCTGAAGAGTTAAAGATGAGGCCTCAGAATAGAACCTCAAAGGATGACCTTTCCTCTCAAAGCCTTCCTTACCTTTCTGCAATAGTATTCGTTGACCACATCCCACCTCGCTGGGTGTTTTTAAGGATAAATGAGATAACGTCTGTAAAGCCCCTGGAGAGGAAGCCCTGATGGAGATAAGCACATGCTCGGGTATTTTTAGCTGAGTGTTGGGTGTTCAGGACGTGCCATTTAGCAATTCCTGGAGCCTTGAAAAGGAAAGAGAAAGGGGTGGGGAGACAGGGAATCAGTGGCATACAACAAATGTTGTTTTTCGAGAAATCCCTCCCACCCCAAGTGTAAGAATCCACGTCAAAGGAAGCAAACACCATGTGTAGATAAAACAGGAAGGTGACAGGTTTGCTTGCTTGCAACCAAGATGGGGGGATGCCAATCCGGGCTGCGTGTTCACTCTAGGGGGCAGAGGTCCCGTCGCCGGCTACCCCGCTGATAATGAAACCAGGGTTAACTAACTCTCTGTCCTGTGTAGAATGGCAGGAAACATCTTCATCACCCATGACTCCTGGAGAGAGTGGCGGGGGCGCGGGGAGGGGGGGCATTTCCTGTCAAGATTCCAGAAAGGGTGCTCGCTCTCTACGGAGGCATGAGCACGAGCATGCTGACCCAACACAAGCAAGGCTGCAGAGTGACCACAGGGCCCAGCCCAGCCTCCTCCTCAGGCCATATCTGCTTCATAAGCACAAAGCCTTTGAGAAAGTCATAACAGGAACCTTGGAAAGATAACGTACTTGGAGAAAGGTCTCGGAAGAGTTCACCCAACTGCTTTATCAATGCTCTTTTGCTTTTTCTTCCCCGTTCTGTAGTAAAAATGTTTATTTCTCAACCCCATGCTACAGTCCTGCGTCTTCTTATATCTGAAAAGGCAATCTAGTTCGAGTGCCTCTTGTGCCCCCGATCCTGAGTTAAACATTTTGTGTACATCGTGTCATTTAACGCTCCCTGCAAAACTGATTTGTGGATCCATTTTTCATCAATCTATTATTTATTAATAAATTGATCCATTTTCACAGGCAATAAGCTGAGGCAGGAGCTAAGATTGAATAGCAATAGTTCGATCTGGGTTCAAATTCTGTGTTGCAGTATATAAACAGCATGGTGTTCAGGAAATAATTTCAGCTTTTCAAGCTCAGTTTCTTTATCTCTGAGTGGGAGGGCATAGTTGCCATCATAGGATTATTATCAAAGTTAAACGAGATAGAGCAGACGAAATTTGAATTTAGTCGTATGTTATGTGTCTCTTCTTTATGACTTTTCTGTTAAACTCAGAAGCCAAAAAAGACACGGAGTAAACACTAGGATGTTTTTCTCAGGCTGCTTGAGCCCAGGTATTTGAATTTATTTCAGAATAAAATCCATGGGAGAGAGTAAGTTTATGTTGACCTTGGCTATCCTGTTAGTTTTGCCTTCTTAAAACAGAAAGAGTATGCCCTCTGTAGATAGCTGCAGAGATATCTAGATATGCCTTTTTGATTTTGTAAGATTATCCCTTGGTTTGTGAAGCAATGACAGACAGAACCTATTTTGAGGGAATGAATGATGAAACTCCTATCACATCCCCTGGTCTCTCGTGGTGAGTGGTTTAGTATCAAGCCAGCAATCACCTGCAAGATAAAGGATTGGGAGAGACGCAATTTCCTTAGAAGATAGGAAGGTTTTAATTACATGAAGCCCTAAAACATTAGCTTCACCAAGGACCCAATTTACTTAATTACGAGTGAGGAAATTAGGAGCCAGTATGGTCAAGCTCAAATTCCCACAACCAGCTAAGGGTAGGGGCGGGATTAGGGCTCAGTACTCGTAACCTGAGGCTCTTCCTACTGTATAGGATTCAAATTTCGCGTTTCCTGTCTTCCACATCTTCTCTTAGTTGAGTATCTCCTACCCCTTTTCTGAGTATTCTCCCCCTAAAACAATGGTTAGGGTTTGGAATAGGGCCTTCCCCTGGGAAATGTTCATAAAATACTTGTAACGTGAATAAACAATGGAGTACCTGGAAGCATTTTACTAAACGGTTTCTCGAATCTCTGACTGGCTCTTCCTGTTACTAAGACTCGGATTTGGATCAGTTAGTTCTGATAGTGTAGACAGCCATTCACCTGGAGCAGGACAATGCAGAGCCATTGTTCTCCACCACCCCCCCTTTTTTTTTAAATGTGTCATCCTTTCCTCCGCTCTCAGGATTGTCCCTCATTTGAGGAATATTAAATATTGCAATTGCCTTCAAGTAATCACACCCCCAATGACAGGTCAGTCTCTGGCACTGAATACTTCTTACCGGTGGAGAATTAGACAAAGTGACAAGGTTAATTCCCAACAGGACACGAGGGTGTTGGTGGTGTGAGGCTATCATGCTCTGGGAGGCACATCAATTACTTCCCTGACAGTCCAAAGCGAGTGGGGGAAGGGCTTCATCTGTGCCTAGAATATTACCTCCTCTCAACATTTATCAAGGCTTTTGATGTTCGTGGTGATGTGAGTGGGAGGAAATCAAGGTGCTTTCTTCAAATCCGGCTTTGGAAATTCCATTTGTGCGAGGTTTGAAAATGATTGGGTAGAAATGAACTCCAAACGTGAAAGAGAAAGACATGCATTACATGCCCTGCGCAACTCGAGTCTGTTCATCTGGCAAACCTCGCCAAGACCCATCAGGCACGGAGGGAATTATCAGCCTATCAAGTGGAAAGGTGAAATGAGTTTTATCATCTTCTCACTAAAATGACAATTCTAGTGTCAAGTTTCATTTGGTTGATAAATGTCATGAGGGAAGGGACAGCAGCAGGCCCACGGCCTCTCTCGGCTGGCCTGCCGGCAAGATGGCAGACTGGAAGGACTTGAGGGGAAGACTCTAGGAGTTGGAGAGAAAGGCCGGTTTTCAACTAGTGCTCACCTGAGAGGAACCGAGAGATCAATGAGCCTAAAAGACAGCCATATTGAGCTCTAGAGCCACGTCTGGCATGTAAATTTATGTCCCTATCAATTTATGTCATCCACCGCAGTGAAACCTCTGACAAATCCCAATGAGGGATTGAGAATGTTGATGCTTCCTTTGGCATCTTGGTTGGTTCGTCCCATGGATTCTTTGAGTATTTGTAGCAGATATAAAATGGTTACTCAGATTCTAAACAACTGTGTATTGTTTGATCTCTAGTGTATAAACACTTTTTTTTTCTTTTTTTTTTTTAATAGGGAAGGGCTGGTTAATGCTTAATATAAGCCAACTTCAGTTGATACTCAGAAGACTAATGTTGAGTGAAAGAATGCTGAGTGAACACAGTGTTACAGAATTTGATTCCTTCCTTTAACACCTTACTACTCAAAATGTGGTCCACAGATCACCAGCATCCTCACTATCAGCAAAATTGCTACAAAAAGTGCCAAATCTCACTGGGCTCACTCCAGACCAACTGACTCAGAGTTTGTATTTTGCAAAATCCTCGAGTGATTTCTATGCACATTAAAGTTTAAGAAAGTCTGCTCTAACACACTATGCCCATGAGTTGGATGGTTTATACCAGGCAAATGGCAATATCTTTTATGTTTTCTAATCTTAATTATAATCTCCTAGACCTGCATAACTGAAAGGGGCAAATGTGTATATGTGTGTGTGTGTGTGTGTGTGTGTAGCACAAAGCATAATCGTGCCATTTTCTAGAAACAAAAACTATAGCTTTTAAAATAACTTAATGAAAAATCTCTCATTTCTCTTTTCAAATACTATTATTGATGTATCAACATGCCTGAATTCCTTAGAGGGTTTTGAACTCCTGGAAAGTAAGGATCGGATTTCAGGCATTTCTATATATCACCACAATCATGCACATAATGATTGCTTGAAAATGCTTATTGAACAGGCTCAAATTTCTGGGTAAAAATATTCTCTCTCATAGCACCACAGGTTCTTTCTCTAAAACACTAATTACAATTTACAATTATGTGTTTCAGTGCTTGCTTCTTTCATGTCTGCTTCCTCCGCTAGGTAACAAACTAGAGGAGAACAGCACAAGATTTGTCTCATTCACTTTGATATTGTGTTTGCCAAATCAAGGAGGGCAGGGTGGTCGCTGTGGCACGAATTTGGATGTATCAAAGGCATCCTTAACCAGGTCATGATTTTACCTTTCTACTCAGGCGGAAAACAAAAACCAAAAACCAAAAAAAAAAAAAAAAAAACCAAAACAGAAAAAAACAAACCTTCTTTATATACAGTCTTTATGCAGAAATCCTGCTTATATAAGAGTAATTGTGAGAATTATCAACAGTTGTCAATTCCTAACCTCCTGGACCCCTTAGCAGACTGAAAATGTCCATTGCCTCCTGGAAGCTCCAAATTTGGCCTTTCTTTGCTCCATCCACCTTCACCTTCAGCAAGAAATCCTTGCCGATTCTCCGAAGTAGAAACGTTCAGTTTCAAGCCCTGAGAACAGTCAGGGTTTTTTTTCCCCTCTCAGAACCGCCCCCTCTGAGAAAGCCTTTTGGCTTCCACACGTCTGCCGTACCGCTCCATCCCTAGATTCTTCTGCCACCAAACCCATCTTTCCTTTCCAGTTGTTGCTTCTTTGTTGGTGCAGGAGAGCACTTCCTCCAGCTCCAGTTTGGGTTTAACTCTTTGGGTGTGGGTGGATGTGTGTGTGTGTGTGCGCGCGCGCGCGCGTGTGCACGCTGCTGTGTGTTTGCGGTGTTTCTCTCGCCTTCTGCGCCATTCTGTGGGTGTTTTTCTTGATCTGAAGTGGAACCACTGACTCTCCATAGCCGCCGATGTTTGTGCAATTCTCTGCAAAAATGGCTTCAAGTGTTACCTTGCCTGCTCCACTTCGGGGCAACCACAAAGATGAGCAGGCACGAACCCCCTGACTCGCGCATGTCACCTCCCTGCCGGCGATAAGATCAACAAGCATCGGGCTGCAGGCGGTGTGGCACGTCGGTGCGCTCTGCACGGAGGGAGTGGGGGGCGCTCTGCACTCCCTCACGGGGAGAAAGACGAGGGGGTGCTTTCTGGGGCCGCCACTGCTCCCCCAGCGCCCCGCTTCCAGGAGGGGGCGGAGGGGCACGGCTGAGTTTCCGGGGGAGGGGGTCTGAGGGTGCATTTCAGACGCACAAAGGGGGCCAGAGGAACTGGTGGTTTATTTGCACCCTTGGCGATTTCTCTACCTCCGATCACAATAACCAAGAAAATGGCTTACCCGGTGGGTGAGCATTTACCCTAAGCCCCAAAGTGCGCTACAGTGTTTACAAAATAAATATATAAATAGGCTCTCTGAGCCAACGCTCAGCTCTCACAGTATCCCTGCCTCTGAGCCGAAGGGCGGAGTCCCGCAGACGTCAGCATCTAACCCCAGGCGAGAACTCACCACTCCTGCAGCCCGGTTAAGGTGGGTGGTCCGCAGGGTGGGATTTCTGACAGGCTTTTCAAATTTGTAGTTTGCATGTTACAAGGATTCCTTGTGACTCAAAGGGGAAGAGTAACCCTTGATTGGGACAGGATTAGATAGTAATTGTCCTGTGGGCAGGATTATCTGGGTCTCATCTTCATTACCAAAGTCATTCTCAGTAAACTCGAACTGACATTGCCCAGCCGGTGGAACGCTCAGTGTCAGGAACCTGATAACCCCTGACACCAGGGGCAGGTAGAAGGCGTTTGCATTTAAGAGAAGACTGAGGTCCAGGGCTGGATGGTGTGGGGGTGGCTCAAGGGACTTTTGTTCAGTTGAACTGAGGGTGGTAGGAGGAGGGGAGTTTTTGCACAGACCAGGAAACTGAGGCAAGGAGTGGAAGACTGGATCCAGGATACACAGTGAGTCAGCAGCACAAGAAAGGTGCTTTGGCTAGGGAATTATTTCCCCCCTAATTCTGCAAAAGACGGCTGGTCGTGAGAAGAAATTATTCATTTAAATTTTTTTTTTTTTTTCCAGGAAGACAACAACTATCGAGGTTCACTCAGAAGAAGAGAGAAATGGACATCTGCAATGTTCCAGGATCCTTCACTCTGAATGGGACGTTTCGAACTTTGTTTCCTACACGGAGAATCTAACGCTGTGCGAGAAGTTAGGCAACTTGGCCAAGGTCACTAGGCAAATCTGTGGAGTGGCAAGGAGGACGTTCCTGGGTTTGACTGTCACCCATGCTGCTGCCACATGTCTGATGTGCAAAACTAGCAGACAAGGCTTTTTTTAACTCCCTCCCGTGAGAGCTCACACCTTTTGAGAGGGTTTCTGGCTGTCCCTTCCTGGCCTGTGGGCCAAACCTTTTTTCTGTGGGGTCTGTTTAGGTTGGGAAATCTGTAGAAGTTCCTGCAAAGGGGTGTGCTGAGGCCTTCCATCCATCCATCACTGCTGCCTGCTTTCCCCGGGCTCAGCCGCTCTCCTTAGCCACACGGATGATTACCCTATTAGTAACTGTGAAAGCGTTCCCTGTCCCTGCTCGAAGGCCCAAAGAAATCCACCAACCATCACAGCTGCCTCAGTAGCCACAAGAATGAAATTGGGAGTCCACGTACCGGGCACGATCTTACATTTCTAAAAAGAGAACAAAAGCAACAGTAGGAAATGTAAGCAAAATTCCAGTAGGTCTGTGGCACTCTTATAAGCTTTCTGGACCCCAGAGCCCAGGAAAGAGAATCTGGGAATGCCTAGGACAGTCACTGTGCCTGGAAGTTGTTGGGCTCATCCAGGGAAGGGCAACTCCAGCAGAGAGAATTTTGCACTGCTCTCCGGGCCCACTCTCCCTTGGCCTCTCTGTGTCAGCTCCCAGTTGGCCTGTTTCTCTCTTTCCAGACTGAGCTAAAGGTGCTAACTCTCTGCTGCTCCGAATGGCTTTGGGGCACCGTTTATCACAACTAGATCGATAGTTCCCAGACTTTATTAAATACTCACACTTCTGACCTTGACCCCAGCAAGCCTACTGCCTACAAATCTCACAGTGCCAGATTCCAAAGCTCCAAAGACCGGACCAGCTGAACCAAAGTCTTGGGAGTCTCCAGGGGAGTTTTTGCTTGCAAAAAGAATCAGGAATTCCTGGGCAGGAGAAAAGTGAGGAGAGAGCATGGGGACATAAGCAAGTGTCCCCCCACTCCTCCCTTGCATCTTCTTGGAGCACTTAACTTCTTGTCCCAGTTTCCTTTTCTTCAACACGTAATCAGCAATAGGACAGGAACCATTCACACATATTTAAGAATAGTCCCCTCTGACTGTCTCTCAGATGCCACTTTCCTCTCTCCTCTCAACACTCCTCCCTCCCAGAGGAACTGGAAAAGTTGACTGGGTTATATGATCTTCATGCTTTCAGAAGCTTTGGTGTGAGTCAGCCTGGTGCCAGATCTCTCTTCAAAAATTTTGAGCTGCACAAAAATGCACGTTCCATCCCCGAGGAGAGTGGCCATTCAAATACTTCAGGTCACGATGGTTTGGTTTTGTTGAATCACAGAGTTTCAAAACTGCCGAAACTGTCTCTCGCCTGTCATTTTATAAGAGGTAAACTGAGGCACCAAGCGGTGAAGTGACGTGGCTTTTACGGAGGAAACTGGACCTGCTCTGTGGCCTGGGAGCTCTCTGCCCAACCCACTCATGACCATCATGGCAGCCTCCTTCTTTCTTTTTACTGAGCATCAGAATAAGAAGGCTTTAAAGCGTTCCAGCGTGACTTGATGCTCTTGTCACCTTTTCCTGCTTGTTGTTCTTGTATTCAGTTACAAATCTGGCTCTGACCCTTGTTGAAAGGGGTCACTGAAAGTGGCAAGGAAAGAGAAAGAGAAATAAGCTTGGTCATGACCCAATCAGTCCATGGTTACTAAGTTTCTCGGGAATGGAGCCCTTTTCCCGAGGTCGAAAAGTGGAAGTGGAGGGAAAGCAGGAGCCATGGAGAAAAGAGCCAGGGAAGGGGAGGACACCTGGCAACCCCCCTCGTTCTGGGGTTGCAGACGATCCAGTGGCCCATGTTGGGCCCACAGACTAACCAAAGCATAGTAGGAAAGCAGCATCCACAGAAAATATTGGTTGCTGCAGAATTCTGGTATAGATTTGATTCCATCATTGGCTAAAAGAGGCAGGAAGAAAGAAGAGAATTTTTAAGACAGTGGTTAGGAATGTCTTAAAAAAATAGTTGTTCTTAAATTTCAGAACTTATTAAAAATGAGACTTCTTACCCACAACCCCCAACTCCAGAGAGATTTCATACAGTTAGTTCAGTGCAGGGACCAGAAATATTTTTTCCTTGTCCGTAGTGGTGTTCATACAATCATTCAGTAGTGTTTTTATATTTTTAAAAAAATTTTTTAAAAATAAACTTTTTTTGGGGGGGAATAATTATAGATTTACAAAAAAGTCACAAAGATAATATTGAGAATTCAGTATAGCCTTCATCCCATTTCCCTTAATGTTACCTTATTAAAAATTTTTTTAAAGATTCATTTATTTACTTGAGAGAAAGAGAGAGAAAGCAGGGGGAGCAGAGGGAGAGGGACAAGCAGACTCCACACTGAGCAAGGAGCCTGATGCAAGGCTCGATCCCATGACCCCAAGATCATGACCTGAACTGAAATCAAAAGTCGGATGCCCCCCAGGCGCCCCTGTTACTTTCCTTCTTTTTTTTTTTTAACGTTGTGGTAAAATATTCATAACATAAAATTTGCCACTGAGCCATTTTTGAGAGTACAGGTCAGTGGCATTAAACACATTCATAGGTTGTGTAATCATCACCGCCATCCGTCTCCTGAGGATTTTCATCTTCCCAAACTGAAACTCTGTACCCATTAAACAAAGACTCCCCTTTCTCTCCCTCCCCGCCCTGGACTCCACCCTTCTGCTTTCTGCGTCTGTGCATTTGACTCCTCCAGGTACCGTATATAGGTGGGATCATACAATATTTGTTTTGGACTGGCTTATTTCACTTAGCATCGTGTCTTCAAGGTTCATCCATGTTGTAGCATATGACAGAATTTCCTTCCTTCTTAAGGCTGAATAATAATAGTCTGTGATGCATATATATAGTATATATATGTATGTAGTACATTTATATATATATATACTCACTTCCTTTTATATATATATACCATATATATTTATGTATATTATATATTTATATGTACTTATATGTATATATATGTAGTATCTATCTATCTATATAATCACTTTATTAACACTTGGGTTGCTTTCGCTTTTGACTCTTGTGAATAGTTCTGCTCCGAACGCGTTGCGTGAATATCTCTTTGGGTCTTTGCTTTCAGTTATTTGGGGTATATACCCAGAAGCCTAATGTTAATTTGTCACATCACCATGGTGCATTACTGTTCACTAACCTACAGATTTTATTCAGATTTCCCTGCTAAAATATAATCTTTTACTAAGCACCCCAGGGCACTCTGGTTTGTTGAGCTAAGGTTTTAGGAATATTGATTTTTTTTTTTTTTATGATGGATTTAGTTCAGGAAGCGGTGCTGGCTTTTGGATGGGCAGTCAGCCCCTATGCTGAGCCCAGAGCACTTTCACTGGTGGCCCTATTGCAATTCATTGCTTTTCCTGGGCCCAACTCTCCAACTTTCTAAGAAGAATGATCACACGGATGGCTTGAGAATTATCTGGAGAATGGGAGAGAGAAGAAGCTCGAGGATCTCAAGTTGTTCCGTAGGTAAGAACAACCCAGCCAGCAGCTATCAAAGAAGAAACTGGCCAGTGTTTCTGAATCTTAGAAGTGGACTCAGGAATAGTGAAAAGCCTTGGAAGAAATGTGACTGGAGGTTTCTTCTGTCTCTTGTTTGTCTGGCATTGTCAGAATGCAGGGTCCAGACAGGGGACATCTGCCTTCCATAGTCACTGAGCATAGAATCATGAGAAATGTACTTTGCCTGTAGTGGGTGGGATCCATGTATCACTTGAGGAAGCACTTCTGATACAACAGTGGGTGACCCAAATCTTTAGTGCCCTGGTTTCGCTTTCCCAAGCGAATGAATCTTTTGTAGTTTCTCAGGTAACCACTGCTAGTTTTAGTGCTTCATTTACTCAACAGATATTTATTAAGCACAAAGCATGTACCCAAACTCTACCTATACATCCCATAAAGACGCAGGGATTGGTCGGTTGAACCTCTCCCCTTAAGATCCATGCAGGCTAGTGAAAGAAACAGGTGCCTATGTAAATACACTTCAGAGCAACGATGATTTCAAATTGCAAGTTATTTTTCCATGAATTAAGTGTGGTTTTGACTAAATGTCAAGAGGCCTAGGATCCTTTTACAGCAGCATCAAGTCCTTACGAAGCATCATGGGAGTATTTTTCTGTAAGAACCAGCTCGACGTGGCTTTACAACAGTGAGCCTCTGAAGGCAAACATTGAGAGTAAGTCTAGGCGATCCCTGACTTAGGACTGTTCAACTTATGATTTTTCAACTTGACAGTGGTGCGAAAGCAATGTGCATTCAGTAGAAACTGTACTTTGAATTTTGAATGCGGATCTTTTCTTGGGCTAGTGAGGGATCTGTGGTAGGATCGTCTCTCGGGATGCTGGGCAGGGGCAGAAAGCCACAGCTCCCAGGCACCCAGGTGATCACGAGGGTAAACAACCCATACAATTACAACCATTCTGCACCCATCCAACCGTTCTGGTTTTCACTTTCCATAGAGTATGCAATAAATTACAGGAGATAGTCAATATTTTATTGGAAAGTAGGCTCTGTGTTAGTTAGATTATTTTGCCCACATGTAGGCTCATGTAAGCCTTCTGAGTCCCTATAAAGTAGGCGAGGCTAAGCTACGATGTTGGATAGGTTAGGTGTCTTAGATGCATTTTCGACTTAAGGCATTTTCAACTTGTGATGGGTTCATTGGAACCTAACCTCATTGTAAGTCGAGAAAGATCTGTACGGTGCAGAAGAGCTAAAAGGTCTATAAACATGTGAAGCAGCATTATTACTGCCACCTCAGGCATATAGTATTCTTCAAGCATCCTTTCAACTCGGTCTTTTCATGCAAAGATGTGGGAGAAAATGGAAAATGAACCCAGGGGGCCATCTTTATGATGCTGCTTTAGATGTACACAGAGATGTGCATTTCATTGTGGAAGCATATGAAATCCAAAACAGGTAACCCAAGACACTCCAAAGAAGTATTAAAACAGGGAAGCTGGGGGAATTCAGAGAAAGGGGAGGACCTGGGCTGAAATCTGGTTTGGCTTCTAGTCATCTCAGTGACTTGGGAAAAGCCCTCGAGGGGCCGTAACAAAGGTAAAGGTGGTCATGACCTCAGCGCTAACATCTTTACATCTTTTTGGAGAGGTGTCAATTCCTGGGGACCCCCTTGTGGCATCCCTGACTCAGAAGGAAACTCATCAGCTACTACATCACATCATCACAGACCACTTCCTGAAGGGTTTTGGGTTTTCCCTAGAAGGCTCTTGTTCACGTACATATCCTACCAGGAACAGAGAGGAGATCTGTTAGGCAGGCCAATTTGAAACTGAGACCTTCTATATAATAAATGCACACACCATAATGCACAAATAAAGACCAGCTATAGAACTAGGAGAAAAAGGAACAGAGTAGAAGTTGGACCTTTCTGTCTATGTGTGTTTGCGACTACATATATATACAGACATACCCACACTCACCATTTACTTATTCTCTATGCCTTATAATGCATATGTAAAAGGTAGATGCAGAAGTAGGGAAAGAAAACACATCTCTAGAAGGGGGAGAGAAAAAAATCAGTGATGGAGGTCAATCTTTCCCAAATTCGTGAGTTTTATGATAATAAGTATTATGCAAAGACAGAATTGTGTAATCCAATAAATTCAAGAAAGGTTGGATAAAACAAATTCAAACATTCATCACTGGTCCTCTTAGAATTGTTAATATGCTAATGAAATTGTACATTTCATTTCTCACACTTGTGGCCATGAAACACATTTTTTTTTTTTGAAAAGCAGCTTGCAATAGCGGTCTACAGAGGACCTTTTGGGAAATGCTGACCTAGGCTGAGTGCAGTTGCTTTGTTTGGACTTTAGTTCTGCCTGGGCTTTCTGACAGGCAAGGCAATTAAAGAAACATAATGGGTTATAGTTTTTTCATCAGATAAAAATCTATTTTTGTTTCAGATTCTAAGTTAAAATGAATTTTTGGATGCAAAAAAGGTTATTGAACTACATAAAAAGTTATCTCTTCAGCAATGACTTCATGAAAAATGTAGAGTAATAATAATAGTAAGTATTGTTACTAGTTGGGTATAAGCCAAGGACATAACCTGAAAGCTTAACTTAGGAAAAGATATTTTGTGTTGGGGAAGGGGAGTAGGGCCTGTTGGTTTCTAATAACCCCATTTAGTTAAAAGAAATCAATATATTTAGAATACCTTGAACTCCTTCTTGAATGCTAATTCATTTATTTCTGTTTTGGACAGGAGTTGGAATTCACTAATTTACATCTCAAGTCTATAGCTGGGTCCAGAGCTGCTTTCCGACTGAAGGAATTTCCACAAGTTTTGATACCGGGTCTGTAGATGACCAAGTTTGGGTATTCTACTAGGCACTTGAGGAGCCTACCCTCTTCCTTCACCAAATGAAAGAAATTCCAAACCCTCCAAAGATGCACCTTATGGGGATCCTACGGTCAAGACCTAGACTTACTCAAGAAGCCATCTTGGATTTGCTCAAATGCTCAGAGGGGTGCTTGAGTGGATTTTACAGGTGGACAGGGAGGGCTGGCTGACTAACCACAGTGAACCATGCCATCAGAGTTAAAGAAGAAAGACACCATCCCTTTTCTGAGGGCAGAGAGTTTCTTAGAAAGTAAAGAAATGCAGACAGTCTTCATAACAGCTGTCTTATCCTCTTGATCTCATTACTCCTTGTTAGCACAAACCATTCAGGACAGTTATAGCGAAAGTCCTGATAAGGAGGAAGTGATCACTTTCAAACTAATCTAGTTTATCTGTCATGAGATGGTGATAAATAAGGACGGTCTAACTGTTAAGTAATCAATGACATTGATTTGTAATTGAAGATATAGTTTTAGTTCCTCCTTGACTATCTCTCCTACCACCCATCATACACACACACACACACACACACACGCACACACGCACACGTGCATGTGCGCACACACCCAGGCATTAACCAAGTTGAGTCTGGTTCTTTCTTTCTTTCTTTTTTTTTCTGTACTGATTGCATCCAGTATTTCTCTTTATCAGAGAATTTACCACATGATGATGAAATTAACTGTTCGTGTGTCATCTTCTTCACTAAACTATACACCCTTCCAAGATAGGGTCAACATATTATCCCCTTAGGGGCACCTGGGTGGCTCAGTCCGTTAAGCAGCTGTCTCTTGATCTGGGCTCAGGTCATGATCTTAGGGTCCTGGGACTGAGCGCCATGTTGGGCTCTGGACTCAGCAGGGAATCTGCTGGAGATTCTCTCTCCCTCTCCCCTGTTCCTCCCCCTCACTCTCATGCACTCTCTCTTTCTATCAAATAAGTAAATAAATATAAAGAAACAAGCATATTATCCCCATAAAATCTTACTGACCAGCACAAAAATTTCTTCACAAATGGGGTGAGTATATCAGGTCTAGACTAGTTCCATAGAGACTCAGTCGTGCTGTACTCACAGATGAGTTTGACTAGGTGTTTCCTTCTTTGATATGATCTTTTCTTTTTAGATGAGTGGCCCATAAGAAAATAAGCTTCTTAGTCCAGACTACAAAGTGGAGATACCACCTCTAAAGAACCTACATGCATCTTTCCATGAGGAATATAACTTTGAAACATAATTAGAATAATACAAATCTAAGAAATCCAGGTCAGTCTTTTTTGTGAATTCTATCAAACCTGAGAAAATCCAAAGAATGATTACATGCCAGAAATGAACAAATAAAGAATCCTTTTACTGTCACCTGAGCCTAGGGTCCCCAATCCACACTGAGTTCTACCCAAATTCCTTTGCTTCATGCCTGGAAAAGAAAGAGATTCACACCCCATCTAAAAGAGAATTCACTTTCTATAATCTTTATTCCTTACATGCAAATAATATAAATTCATTCAAAGATGATTAAGAAATTGGGCTCTTTACTCTTTGACTTGCATCCTAACATTCTCCCCCCAAACTGTTTTTAGGTATCGGAATACTATATTCTAGAACAGCACTCTCCAACAGAAATATAATGTAAGCCATATTTGTAATTTCATATTCTCTAGTAACCTAATTAAAAAATAAAAAGAGACAGGTGAATTTTATTGTAATAGTGTATTTTCTATAACTCGGTATCTCCAATATACTATCATTTTAACATGTAATCAGTGTAAAATTATGCAGGAGATATTTTGCACTCTTTCCTTTGTACTAATTGTTGGAGATTCATTATGTATTTTATACTTACAGCACATCTCAGTTTGGACCAGTCACATTTTAGTGCTCATTAACACATGCGGCAGATGGCTACTGTCTTGAACACCACCATCTTTGATGCCTCTCACAACAGAAAAAGCTATCTGTTTTCTTATGACATATATGGTTTTGTTGAGAAGATATTAGCAGCAGAATTGATGGGTCTTATTAGTGCTGAGTTGATATATAATATTTGATAAGTAATAGTTACCAAGTTCTTAACACATTCTAAGCTTTATTCTAGGCACTGGCAATATAGTTGTGAGGAAAAAGTCAAAATGTCCTTCCTCACAGTGCTAACACTCTGATAGTGGGAGACAGACAGTAATCTAGGCAAACACTTACATTTTTTTTAATGTCAACAAATAACAGGGAAAATATTAAAGTTGGGTAAAGAGGATATACAATGTTGAGGTAGGAATTTAGGTTTTACAAATAGCTGCCAGGGAAGATCTCACTGAGAGGGTCTTGCTTTGTTAGAGACTTTCATATTGGTAATGTTCCAAGAAAATTATGGCCTTGGATAACTTTTATTTTTATTTTGGTAAAGAAGATTAATGATGAAAGGTAAAAATCAATGCGATTTAATGTTTAAATCATATATATGTATATGAAACAGAATGAATAAAAATAAAAAGGCTTTCACTCAATTTTTTTGTGAGGGCTGACCATGTGCTAAGCATCGGGGATGCAATACAGAGTAAAACATTTAGTTTCTGCTCTCCTGGGATTTGTATCCTAGAGAGAGAGAATATTAATGTATTAATTAAATACTTGGAATGATAAATATGTAATTAAATATTGGGATCGGTACTATGACTTCATATAACTAAAGGACCCAAATCAGACCTGAGCTAGACAAAGGATGTCAGAACTTCCTGAGCCAAAAATGAAGGGAATAGTGGAGAAAACATTCTAGGAGGAAGGAGTAGCATGTATAAATGTTCTTGGTAGTGCATTCAGGAAACAAAAATATAGCTCATCTGACTGGAGCGAGGGAAGAGCTCTACCAAAATGAAGCTGATATCCGGTGTACCATACAGTGATTCAACAATTCCATACATCGCCCAGTGCTCATCGCAAAAAAGTGATCCCTATCACCTCTTTTCCCCATCCCCCCATCCACCTCCCTTCTGGTAACCTTAAATTTGTTTTCTATAGTTAAGAGTCTATTTTTTTGTTTGTTTGTCTCTTTTTTTCCCCCTTGCTAGTTTGTTTTATTTCTTAAATTCCACATATGAAATCATATGGTATTTGTCTTTATCTCACTAACTTAATTTCATATTATACTCCCTAACTCTATCCAGGTGGTTGCAAATGGCGTGATTTTATTCTTTTTTATGGCTGAAAAATATTCTATTTTATATATAATATATATAAATGTATGCCATGAAAAGGAGCTCATCATCACTTATCATCAGGGAAATGCAAATCAAAACTATAATGAGATATTACCTCACCTGTAAGAATGGCTAAAATCAACAGCACAAGAAACAACAGGTGTGGGCGAAGATGTGGAGAAAAGAGAACCTTTGTGTACCATTGGTGGGAAAGCAAACTGGTGCAGTCAGTATGGAAAACAGTATGGAGGTTCCTCAAAAAGTAAAAAATAGAACTACTCTACAATCAAGCAATCACACTACTTGGTATTTACCCAAAGAAAACAAAAACACTAATTCCAAGGGATACACGAACCCCTATGTTTATAGCAGCATTATTTACAAAAGTCAAGACTTGGAAGCAAGCCCAAGTGTCTATCAATTGATGAATGAATAAAGAAGATGCGGTATATATATATATGCAATGGTTTGTTTCTTTTAAACATTTAAGGTTTTACAGAAGGTAAGTAGACAAGATTTTGTGTTTAAATAATCCCTCTGGCTGCAGTATGGCAAATGGATTGGAGGGCTGGCCAGAGACCAGTAGATAGCGCCCAAAGCTGTCCTTAGTTCAGGAACAGGATTTACCTCTAGTATATGTAGTCCTTGTGAAGAGAGAATCAACAGGCTTCTAGACACTGTGACTCTTCAGGTGAAGTTGTTGAGGGGTAGTCTATAAAGACTCAGCCCTCAGAAAAGAGGCTGTTAGATGATTTTGCACCACAACATTTGGAAATGAAAATGTTAATAAGATACAGATGGGAGAGAGTTCTAATCAGGGAAAGTTTTAAGAGAATGTGAAGGGAGTTTGGGCTGCTCAGGGTCTTATTACATTAGACAATTTAGAACCTACAAGTTAGCCTCACATATTAATTAACTTTCTCTGCAGGTTTCAATTCTGCTTAAGATAGCTTCCCCCCACCACCCTTTTTTTTTTTTTAATGAAAGTGAGTAGAGTGCAGGAGGCAGTCATTAACTGGTTTCCTCATTTTAAAATGATTTCTTTGGGCCCAAAGGGACCAAGATGTAAGGCCATTGAGGTTCTTGGAAAGTTGTTGTGGATCAGTACAGTTTCTATATTATGTTTGCACAAGTCACATTGAGTGGCACAATATAATCCATTCTAAAAACTTGATAAGAGATAATCTAATTTTTTCTTATAGCCTAATAGGACAGAGGATTGGGATTTAGAAGGCTTTTTATATTAAAATAGTTCTCTTAAAGCTTTCCATTGACTGAAAATAAGCAGAAAATGATGCTATGGAGTTCCAAATAACTCGATAATACAAAATCTCTTATACAAGAAAATCTTGTTGGAATGATTAATAATAATGATAGCTAAGATTTATTGAATGCTAATTACATCTAAACTCTATGTTTCCATATGTCATCTTCACAATAAACTTGCAGTATAAGCATTGTTCTCTTTACTATATTATAAAGAGGCAAAATAAGATGTAGAAACATCAAATTTACCTCAAATTATTTGCCTCAATTATCATACGACTTGGGCGTTATAGAGAGCTGGGATATGAGCCTTGTCAGTGCGTTTTGGGAGCTCATGTGCTCCCTTACTCCTAGATTTGTGTTTTCTCTCTTTACCCCGCCAAGCACGAGGTGAGTTATCCTATTGAGACTCACAAGTGAGTGTGTCTTTTGAACTGAAATAGTGTTGAGTAGATGTTCTGTGTAACTATGGCCACAGAGAGTTTTGGCACGTCCTCGAAGCTCTTCTTTCCAAGTTGTCCCTGAACCAAGCAATCTCACCGCATTCTCTTGCTTATTGGCTCCTTCCTGTGATACCCTGTCTGAAGCTCACATAATATACAAATAGTACACGTGGGCAACCGATGAGCTCCGTCCATCTCCCTGAGCTCTTACAAGCTTTCCTCAGGGTGCAAAGACAAATACCTCATATAGAACATTCCCCACTGAGAGGCTTAAACTCTTTTTGTTTCATCCTCTTATTGGTTTCCACAACTGTCAATGTCTACAGTGTACCTCCAGACTACCTATTTTCTAATTGAAATGATTCCAGGTTCTCTATTTTATTTGAAAATATAGACTGATATGATACTCATTTCGGTAACAAAAAAAGGAAGAATCATTCTGAAAGTCACATGAGTATGTGGTGATGGGAAGGAAAACACTGAGTTTAGTCAACTGGGACAATTAACTGAGAAAGAACCTTGGGACAGAGAGAGACCCACTACACAACGAAAGGCATGAGACTGTCCAGGACTTCGCAGTACCTCCCTCTTCTTGTCTTGGAAAGAGTTTAATTAAATAATTCCGCATAACTGAATTTTGATTAAAAACGTTTCAAAGCTACAGGAAAATCCCCAAAGAGTAGGAAAGCCAAGACAGGCAAAATTATAGTCCCTTTAAAAGCCCTCTCATGGATTGAACTTCTAACTTGAATCCACCCAAGAGATGAAAGTCATAGCAACTGTTCCGAGGCCAAAGCTAAGTTCAAGCTCTGAGTCCATTTGCGCTGGGGCTGCTATGTTCTTCTCCTAAACATTCATTAAACAAGGTCATTCCATTAGTCATTCATCCATCACTCTAGAGCTAGGGAGATCAAGCAAATATATGTCAGAAAGTTGGTCTTTGTCCCAGGAGGGCCCCTTAAGCTCTCCTCTTTCCCTCTCCACTACCCCTCCTCAGCTCACTGTCCCTCATGGATCTCCATGATTAATTTCCCATATTTTATTCTCTGCCACTGTCCATGATGAGCAGGTCACCTCAGCACTCATTCCATTCGGACAAAGGGCCCTGCAGCCTAAGGCTCCACTCAGCGATACGCATTCCAGAGCTCACCTTCAAAGCCCATCCGCTGCCCTTGCCTGGCCTGCTGGACTAGAATGGGGAGGAGGTATAGGGCACCCAAGAGGCCACAGCTTTGTTTTATATTCACACTGTTACTGCTACCCACCTGTCCCTTCTTGTCCCAGTCTTCATTTCATTTCTGTTTTCTTTCTTTATCCCTTGCTGGGGAATTGCTCTATGTAGTCAGGCGCCATATTGGTTTCTCATAATGAAGGGAGGTAGCGCTGGATAAAAGGTGGAGGTGCTTAGGCATAAACTTTCAGGGAACAGCCAAGACAATGGGACAAGAATCTTCTAATTCTGTCACAGCCCATCGCACTGATAGATGGAAAATTGTTCTGTGGAGGAACAGTGTCATGGGATTTGCTTTATTCACAAAAACACATCTTAAGACCCCCAGTTGATTGTGATGATGGCTCAAAGAAATTCCTAGTTCTAAGGGACCAAACTCAGAAAAGCTGAGCATAAGATATTGAGGGACCTGCTGAGGCAAAGGAAAGGAAGGGGAGAAAACTGTCTATATCAATAGTGTGGCAATTCATTGCACTGGGACTTCATCTGAAACTAATATTCAGTCTAACACATTTCATTCTGTCAGTTCCCCTGTCTGCAAGCTTCTCTTCCATCAGCTAATGGCTTGGTCTATCCAGCGACTCTCAGTCCGGGGGTGAGGGGTTTATGCCACAAAGAACAGTGGAGAAGAGCAGATCACTCAAAAGAGATAAAAATGGGGCTTTGGGAGCACAAGGGACTTCCTAGAAATAACCCCCAATTCCTTGACTCATTCGTATTTTTGTAGAATTCTTAAGCCAGGCCCATCGGAACTTTTATAGGATGTGTATAATAGAGAGAGCCTGAAACTTCCGTTCTTGCTCAGATCTGCAGCCAGAAGCTGTACCTGTGACTCAAAGTCCCCCAACTCTTTGGATCCCTAGGCAAAGACAAGTGATAACAGCCTGCTCTTGGATGTTGAATGCTGCATTCCAGAGAGGTAAGCCACCTCTGTCTATTACTGACCCTGGTCTAAAGTGCAATTCCTTATTGATCCCTTTATAGTCATTCATTAATTTACTTATTCATTCAGCAAATATGTACTGATTAGTTGACTAATTCTTCTCATGTCATTTTATGCACAGCATCCTGTCTGCCCAGTTACACTGAAAACTCTCTGCATACAGGGTCTAAGTCTTTTAATTCTTATTTTTTATTCTTGAGCAACAAATCTAGGAATGTAGCACAACTAATGGCATCATACAGGCAGGCTTCTGCCTTTAGTCCTTAGCATCATGTTATTTTTGCTGTCGGCTATTCTGCTCATCATGGGATGTCTAATAAAAAACTCTGCTTCGCTTCTTGCTCTCTCCTGATGATTTTCGAACATCCGTATTATTCACCACTGTATCACCTGCATGTAGCAGAGTACTGAGCACGATAATGGGAACTTACTACATGTCTCTTGCTTCTTGACTGACTGATTGGCTGGGACAGAAGTAACAATCCTCACGATCTGTAGTGTGGCCGATCTTTAGGAATATTGTGCCGTAGACTAGAATACGGGGGGCCTGCTTACTGAGTTCTGCACATGCCTATTGATTTACTCAGAGAAGCTGCTGTTGGAGAAAAGTTGGCCACTGAGGCACAGAATGATGCTAAATATAAGAGAGTCAGATGTCACCTTGTGCCCTGTTGAATGATTTCACTTTGGCTGAAGGGCCCAGACCATACATTTTTATATTTGACTTATAAACACCAGAGGGGGTAGGGGAGGGGAGGGAGATACAAAGATGCTATGCTGCTGGCTTGGTTGATTAAACAAGAGGCCACAAACCAAGGAATGGAAAGATCTAGAATGTGGAAAAGGAAAGGAAACAGATTCTCCCCTAGAGCCTCCAGTGGGAATGTGGCCCTAGCAACACATTGATTTTAGGACTTCTTATTTCCAGAATCTTAAGACATTAAATTTGTTTTGTTTGAATCACGATTTTTTGGTGATTTGTTACAGCAGCAATAGGAAACAAATACAAGGTAGCAGGGCGCAGTGAAGCCAGAGAGTTCTGGAACAACCTTAGGGTCTGGCAAAACACGTATAACCCAAAATGTCACATACTAGAGTACAAGAGCTGGATTATCTCAGAAGAGAAGGGATCGCTGCTGTACAAGGCACAAAGTGAGGTGCTGATTTTAATTACTCTTGAGACAGAAGAGTGGTTTTAAACCCCATGCTAATTTTGACCACATAGACCATGTCCTAAAAACCCAGAAAAAGACTTTTGGGTATGGGAGAGAGATTGAGTACATAGTTTATATACTCAAAATGAAAGTAAAAGGAGGTACAAAGAATCAGACCTATAAATACAGAGAACGAACTAGGAGTTGCTAGAGGGAAGAGGGATTGGGGGGGGGCGGGCCAAATGGGTGAAGAGGAGTGGGAGATACAGGCTTCCGGTTGTGAAATGAATAAATCATGGGGATAGCGAGTACAAAGCAGGGAATAGAGTCAATGGTATTGTGACAGCGGTGTGTGGGTACAGGTGATTGCTACACTTGTGTGGAGCATAGCATAATGTATAGAATTGTTGAATCACTCTGTTGTAAACCCAAAGCTAATGTAATGTGTGTCATCTATCCTCAAATTAAAACAAACAAACAAACAATAAAAACGTAAAACTAAAAAAAGGAGGTACAGGGTGGGATCTATGAACAACTTTCTGTGGGATGTGATTTGGTATATTCTTAATGTCTCATTTCCTCCTAAAATCTCCGTTTCCTGGCTATCACGGTTTCTGGGTTAAAGGATTGTCTCCAATTTCCCTAGTTTTGGTATCATTTACAGAATAGCCTTACTATAAAAATTTACTCTATTTAAAGAGATTCAAAATATAGAGACATCCATTAACTAATGGAGGGTGATTTTCTTTACAAAAGCTATAACGTGGTTCTATGACTAGGTCTCCACAATGTTCTTTGATTGGTACAATATCCAGTACACAAGCTCCCAGCAGGAGCTCCTTCATCCCAAACCCAGTGGGAAGTCCCTGACCTTCACTTAAAAGAGATGTAGCAGCTAGAGTCCAGAGTCAACAGGTTTGTTTAATTGACCCCGTTTCTATGTAGCTCACATCCACGCTCTTTTGTAGTTCAGTTTCCTTTCTATTCTCTCAGCCTCCCTTCAGGCAGTCCTGACAGGCACTGCCCAGGATTCCTGAACTAACTTTACTCGCATGTTTTTCTAAAGACTTTATTGTTTAGAACAGTTTTGGTTTCACAGCAAAATTGAGCAGAAGGTGCAGAAATTTCCCAGATCCCCCTGCCCCCACACAGGGGTAGCCTGTCCGGTAATCAACATCCCCCACCAAAGTGGTGCATTTGTTACAATTAATGAACCCACATTGATACATCATTACCACCCAAAGTTCCTAGTTTCCATTAGGGCTCACTCTCAGTGCTGTACATTCTATGGGCTTGGACAAAGGCATAACAATGTGTATCCTTTGCGATTGTATCCCACAGAGTATTTTCACTGCCCTAAAAATCCTGTGGTTCATCCCTCACTTCCCTTGGCCCCTGGGAACCACTGATCTTTCATTGTCTCCATAGTTTTGCCTTTTCCGGAATGTCATAGATTTAGAATCATACAGTAGGTGGCCTTTTCAAATTGACTTTCACTTAGTAATATGCATTTGGGGTTCCTCCATGTCTTCTCCTGGCTTGGTAGCTTCTTTCTTTCTAGCGCTGAATAATGGTTCATTGTCTAGATGTACTACGGTTCATTACCCATCCATCTACTGAAGCATGGCCTGGTAGCATCCAGACTTTGATAATTATGAACAAAGCTTCAGTAAACACCTGTGTACAGGTTTTCGTGTGAACCTAAGTTTTGACTTCTTTGGGAAAATACCAAGGAGCATGATGGCTACGTCATATGGTAAGGCCATATCTAGTTTTGTAAGAAACTGCCCAACTGGAATTCCCAAGTGGCTGTACCATCTTATGTTCCCACCAGCAATGCGTGAGAGTTCCTGCTGCGCCAGGATTTGGTCGTGTCCGTGTTTTAGATTTTGGCCATTCTAATAGGTGTGCAGTGGTTTCTTACACGTTTTTGCCTTTACACCATAAACCCTTTAATGGCGGGAACGTGTCTTGTATCTTAACTCATGGAAATAAGGAAAAATAAATCCTAAAGTCTGCTACTATATTATCTGTGTGATTCTTCCCTGATTATTTTATCTAACAATGAATGGATCATTCACATAACCATTAAAATGCAGCCTCCTTGAGGGTCAGGATCATCAAATTATCCTTCTTAAAGGAAAAGTGGAAGACCGTTATAGGCCCTTTGGACTTGGAGAGAGAGGGCTGCTGGGTCAGGGAGCGGGCTCCTCCCCCCAGAGATGCGCGCTAGATGTTATACAAAGTACACAGGCACTGGGGACAGGTGTTCCAGTACGTGGTCCCTAAACTCCATCCAACGTTATAATTCTATGACCTTTGTCATTTGAGTTGCACCCTCCAGAAATTCTATCCAGTCAGGCCTTTCGCTATAAATGATACCAAAAGAATGCAAGATCCAAAGTGATATTAGGTATGATTTTTCTCTTCAAATTCATCTCGTTTAATTCTCTATCTTCTATGCTGTGTCTGGTCATAGTAAAAAAACTCACCGGTCCTGCCATATACTCTGATCTCCCCCACCTTTCGGCTGGACTAATGGAGCAGAAGGCAAACCTTTGGTCTGTCTTCACAGGCTGCCCGTCCCTGCGCTTCTCGGGACTCAACTTAGATACTACATCTTCTGCGAAGCTTTTCCTGAGCTCCCACCACCATTCCGAAGGCCCTTGCCTACGTTCCCATCCTACTGCGAGCTTCTCCAAGAGAAGTAAATGCATCTTCATTTACTGTTCATTTGTCTCTGTCCAGGAGCCTGGAAGCTTCTGAAGGGCAGGGAGGGCCTTGTTCCCTCGAAATCCCCAGTGACCAGCATACTGCCTTGCATACAGTAAATGCTCAAAAAGCATTTGTGGAAAACATGCTTAAATACTTGCATTTAATGAATGAATGATTGAAGGCCCAAATGCATCAATTGAGCTCAACTTAAGCCCAGTTTTTAGTTGCCACAGTTATATATCAGTAATCATTTAATAGATATGGAGAGGGAGAGGGAGACAGAGAAAAACACAATTGAGAGCATTGTGTGCTGAGATATTATTTCCTACTTTTATCCATAAAGGCCCATAGTTCAACCTTACACTCACAGGCAGGAGACCTGGGGGAAAGTATTCACACTTGCCCTTTTCCTGAGTGAAGCTCTCTAGCAAGAGCTTGGAAGAGTATAAGAGTGTATCAGCTTGGGGCGCCTGGGTGGCTCAGGTGTTAAGCATCTGCCTTCGGCTCAGGTCGTGATCCTAGGGTCCTGGGATTGAGCCCCACATCGGGGTCCTCGCTCAGCAGGAAGCCTGCTTCTCCCTCTCCCACTCCCCCTGCTTATGTTCCTTCTCTCGCTGTGTCTCTCTCTGTCAAATAAATAAATAAAATCTTTACAAAAAAGCACTGACTCCATGCCTCAACAAGGTGGGCAGCTTTCTGCATGGTCTGATTGTCCAGACCCCAGAATTCTGTCCACAATTAATCTCTTCTCTCAGCTTGCCATGATGCATGTAATCTCTGTAACTAAAATCACTCCTCTCACTACAGTAAGACTGCATCTCTAGAAGTTCACTTTTTATACCCAAAGCAGGTCCCTAAAATGGCTGTCATAATGAAGGTTTCAGGAACGTGGATTTGTCAGGGCTAGTTCCTATCGCTAGAGAACTGTGCCCTGAGAAAATGGACAATGGAGAGATTCTTTTTTTTTTTTTTTAAAGATTTTATTTATTTGTTTGACAGAGAGAGAGAGAGAGAGGGGGAAGCAGGCTCCCCGCTGAGCAGAGATCCTGATGCAGGGCTAGATCCCAGGACCCTGAGATCATGACCTTAGCTAAAGGCAGAGGCTTTAACCCACTGAGCCACCCAGGCGCCCCAATGGAGAGATTCTTGGTGAAGAAACTGATGTCAGGAAATATTTGGGCCTGAGGTACTGAAAGCAGCTAGAGATGGAAGGTGCCTGTGTGAAACTCCGTGTCGAGTGAGGAAGCTCAATGTCTCTGGTGTCCGCTGGGGAAGAAGGGGGGAAGGTGAGTGACGACAACCCAGCCTCTCAGTTTTGTCACGGCGTGGTCCCGCTCACCCCTAAAACGGGCTTTCCAAGTTGGGGCACATATTTTCTTGGTATGTACAAGCTATCACAACATATCTTGGTTTCTCTGTTTTCTTGTAAAGTTGTAAAGTTCTCTGTCTTCTGGGTGTGCCTCACCCCATTGCCACAATTTAGAAGTGTAACATTCTGACTGCACTTTTGAAAATAGAGTGAAGTTTTGTGGCTACGTGTTTTCTCTGATCGCGAGGAAAGCGAACAAAAAATACAGACTCGATGTGTTGCAGGAAAGGCTTGAAGCAAACAATAAAATATCGATCGATGGAGATTATTAATATGATATGGTCACACCAGTTTCATTTCCAAGAGATGGGAGAAGCTCTGTTAAATCCTGCTCTGTGAAATATTTCTCTCTTCCACTGGGAAGTTTCTTTCTGGGGCTTGGCATGGGAGACTATCCATGAACATTTCCCCCTTAAAGCAGAAATGCTGAAGAAAGATCAAGTCTTCATAACTAATAACCACAAATAATTGAAACCTGGACTCCATAAGCTCCACAGAATCTGCATTCCCTGTGAATTTCTAGGTTTATTGCCTTAGTTGTCAGGCTTACTTAATAATACCTACTAGTTCCTGCTGCTCGTCTATTTGCTCATGTACCCCAACCCAGAGTTGAGAATTTGAGGAAGACATGATTTTCCTGCTGCTGACCTCATGCTCTGTTTCACTTACAAGAATAGACTCAAAGCGATGGTTCTCACCAGTCATTTGTTTTTCCCTAGAACTTATTGGAAGATCAAGAAATGTTGCTTCTAATGTCTCATACAGAGTGAAAAATATGCTTTTTATATTCTACACTGACCATAACATACAGTTAAAAAAAATTGACTAACTCTAGCTAAATTTTTTAAAAGGTGCCTCAAAGCCTAGGAAGTAGTTTCACATATATTTTCTCTTTTGATTCCTCTAAACTTGGGGAAATAGTGCTGACTTTATTTCAGGAAGGTGAAAATGGAGGTCCCAAAAAAGCGAAGCAACGTGAGACAAGGCCACGCTGCTCACAAGGGACTGAGCTGAAACCAAAACTTGACGGTAGATCGTATAGTTTTCACTCTCAGCAGTGAGGAAGACAAAAGTGGCTTGGCACCCAAATGTTTATTCTGATGGCTTGCGGAATGCCAGGCCAAAAAATCAAATAAAATCCCCCAGTAAAGATCAAAACCTCCCCGAACTCAAACCCCCAGAAAGAAGGAAATTATTTTTTTTCCTTAGAGAAGACAAATAGAGATGGGGACCTGGCTGATTTCACACAGGAGTAGCTCTCACCTCTGACTAGCCTCACGGTCTCCTGATCTTCCTAAACCAAGGCTCTGGGGTACGAC
The DNA here is from genome assembly GCA_028534135.1 of Potos flavus. Classification (NCBI taxonomy): domain Eukaryota; kingdom Metazoa; phylum Chordata; class Mammalia; order Carnivora; family Procyonidae; genus Potos; species Potos flavus. Next base: position 20,124,257 of record CM052884.1, on the reverse strand, counting down.
TTAATCAGGCTGAGAGTCCAAGAATTTATCGATCCTCCTATTCCCGCCGACTGCTGATTTAAAGATGTGAATGCACTCGATTATCTAACAGTTAAGAAGTGAATCCAAATTTCAATGACACGGAGATGAGAGCCCGGGGCAATACCTAAGACTATGACTGGCAATTAATTAGACAGATAGGATCTTACATTTGGAAAGGACCTCAGAGGTCTAATCCAATCCTGCTCCTAGTACAGGAATCCTTCCACAGCAAGCCTGAAAAACAGTCATCAGACCTTCGCTCTGGGGATGGGAATTTTCGTGTGTCTCGAGGCAGCCATTCCGCTATGACTAGATGGGATCTTGTGGGTAGTAGGTCTTGGCTCCATGGAATTGAATGCTATCCCCTTTTAAACTGGTCCAAAAGTCCACCTGTCCTCTAGCACTGTAATGAATATAGTTGCTTATGCATTTAGGCTCTTTTCCTAATATGTGAAGTCAACTCTCGTGGCTTTCTTAAAACATCTCCTCTCTAGCAAAATAGACTCAGCTTCTCCCACACTTTCCGTATTCGCTAATTTTCAGGCCCTCTCTAGAAGGTTTCTTGCTTGGACACCCCCTTTTTAGTGACATAGTGCCATAGAGTCTCTTTTCCCTGCTTAGTCTGACCCAATATTAAGATACTTTCAATACCTTTACTGGTCATAAGCTCCATAGCAATGGGACTATTTATATATATGGTGGTTGGAGATGGTATCACCTCTGAGCTCTGTAACCCACTTGAGTTTACCAAATGAGAACCGGTTTTCTTCATGTCATCTACCTCAGAAGCCACACCACCAGCGAGGGGGCCAGAACCAATCGTCAATATACGGGCCACGACTAATAACACAATTGTCCCTTTGAACCAATTTTTGCTTCCATAAGCTTTTTGTCTATCTAGTATTGCATCTCTTAAAATACAGAGAAAAAAAAAAAAGACAGGTAAGAGACTAGTACACCAGCAACTTTGACAAATAGCCTTCGAGAGAGACTGAGTGACATTCGGAAAGTTGGTAAAAGCCACCAGAGTCAAAGCAACTTCTCAAAAAAAAAAGAAAAAAAAAAAATTGTGGCTGTGCTATGCTCAACCAGGCCACACCTGTTTTGAGAAACCACCAAGCGTTCTTCAGATAAACAGAGATGCCAGGCCTGACAGTCTCTAAGGCAACCAGATACCGATCATCATCACACATGTGAGAGGCAGAAAGAGACAGCGGTGACAAACATGAAGGCTCGTTCTCTCATCTGCTCAATGGTGTGGCCACTGCTGGAGACAACTCTGCCTCCAGACCCCATCCCACATCCAGGTTCAAACCCTAAGCTCTAATTGTAGTGGAGAGAATCCCTCAGTTGGGAAAATACCTGAAGGATCTGGAACCCACCCCTTTAAGTAGGCATCCTGTCCCCCACTGTGGACTTCAACATGGACTTCTGGGCAAAGGAGACAAGACGGAGCTCCTGGCATATTTCACAATAAAACAAAATGTGTATGGGGCTAGAATTCATGAGGGTATACACTTGGTGATAAGCCCATGAGTTTGGACAGGAAGAGACCGTTTATCTAATTTGGCTCCCTGATGACTAGATTGGATTTTTCTTAAGAATTTACCATCAAAATACACCCATGTCCCTGCTTCCTGAGCATTTATATCTACTAAAGATGTGTGATATCAGACTTTCCCATTTTGTGACATTTCCAACTTGTGATATTTTAACAAAAATGATGCATACGAACATTCTGTAGGAAGTTGGCAGATATAGGATGGATCCAGGAGTTGGAATGGGTGCTTATAGGATGCATTGCACTGCGGTTACTTAATGCCTGGGTTTTCTTGATCCCTAGACTTTGTGCTGCTCTGTCTTGTTCCTTGGTGCCGTTCCCATGCTTCCTGGTGTCACGCTCTGCACCTTGTTCGTACTCAAGAAATAGCTGTTGAATTGACTCACTATGCTGCTTTGAGGAGATATGGCTCAAAGACAATGAAGATAAACTGAAATCTCATGGCTCAGGAAATGGGAAAACATCCTGCAAAGACGGAATAGAAAAATAGAAATAGAAATATAGAAAAATAGAAAAATACAATCATAAATGCTAATGACAACTATTAGTTTATGAAGCTTAATTATAAACAGAGTAAATAAATTCATTGATCTAGTTGGTCAGAGAGCAACCATCTTTATTAAAAGGCCTGAGCAGGGCAAGAATAGTTAAACAGAGATGAGTGGGGGGCAAAATGTGTACAATCAATCATGGTGGTAAATATAACCAGTTTTATATCAACACCAAGGCATGTACCGTACAGACATCAAAATAAAATTCTCAGTATCACCCAGTCAGTGTTTATTTTATATTTTATTGTCACAAACTTATGAACAAGCCAAGACACAAAAGCAAAACCATACCAAGTCCTATCACCAAGAAATAAAATAGATGTTTGAGTAGTCGCTCTCTCTATATCCTTTGAGTTTGTCTGTAAATATCACAATACTTAACCACACACACACACACACGCACACACACACATTTTTTTTTTAAATTGGACTGACATTATACATGTATTTTTATTAACTTGATATTTCACTTGATAGTAGAGCAGGTCATGTTTTCATGTTACTTAAATACTCTCTATTTTCATGGCTCTGTATTATTTCATTATAGTTGCGTATCATACATATTATGTAGTAATGGACATTTAGGCTGCCTCCAAGGTTTTTTCCCATTGTTTCTCTGTTATGCCTATTGTTGAGTCTTCTGGCAAGTTTATGCAATTTATTTTCTGGCTAGCAGCATGTAGATGGGCCTTTTATCTTCTACTGTAGAAGGAAGTGTGAGTGTAGCTTAAAAATGATATATATATCTTTCCATTAATTTAAGAACACTTGCTATTGAAAAATAAGAAGGATTTAGGCGAAGTGACTTATTCATCATATCTGTGTCCATTGATTAGGCCCCTAAAGTTGATCCTTATAACAGTGCAACACTGTTTTAAACATAAGGTTTAGAATCAGTTTAGGATAGTATTATCCCAAAATATTTTTGCAACACCCAAAGTTAAATGAATATTATCAGTTCTGAGAAAAAAATCCTCAAAGTTACGTATTATTATTTTTTTAAAGGGACCAGTGAAAATATGGGTAAAAATACTGAACTGTAAGACACTCTGTGGACAGTGGCTTCTACTTTATATTTGTAATTCCCATCTGGTTTTCTCTCTGCCCTCCTTCTCCAGAGCCATCCCATAAGCATCTTGCTTGTGTTCCACATCTGAGAGATTCTCCTATGAAAGCCAGGAATGATGGGTCCGCTGGTGAGAACACTAGCACATGTAGTGAGAGCAAAGCTGCTCCCTTCGGGTTATCTGGTCTTGAGTAGAAGACATCGGACACCTCCACAGACCCAGGTCATCTGTCTCCCGCCCCCACCTAGTCAACGGAAGAAAAGATGGAGGTTGGATGGCTCAGGACTACTTGTCACCACAATTAGAAACAGTGCCTAGCTTAGAAGCCTAACTGACTTTGGGTCAGGAGTGTCATCCTGATGTGCAAAGTACAGCAGCTTTCTTCATCCAACAGCGTCCCTATTGGTCTTTCACTCAAGTGCTTGGAAATACGACAATCATGGCATAGGCTTGGCGCCGGCAACCCTATCATGAAAACTAAAAGAAACCTTTTAAGATGGAGTCAGGAGGCCAGCAGAGGGGGCCCTACCACTCGTTGCAATTGCAGATGCAACAGGAAGGGATGGATCTCACAGGTGAGTATTACTTTAGTATCTCAGCCGCAGGAAGGAAGTTTTTCCTCCCCTGGCAACAGGCCAGCCAATGAGAGTCCGCCACAACTCAGCCAATGAAAAGCCGCTATATTTTCAAATCCCAGGTTACTCCAATGGACTTTTTGTTTATAACAACCTTCCCAATGGTCCTCTTTCCTCTACAAAAGAGAGTCTCTGTCCTTTATTCCCCAGACTTGCCTGTGGGTTTGCCAGAGATTGTGTGTCCGGGATTGCAATTCTCTGCTATGTTTGAATAAAGGCATTTTTGCTGGTAAAATATCTGGCAGTTTTATTTTTAAGATTGACAATATAGAGATAGAAGCAGCATCGTTCTTACTTTAAAATGTCCCCGGGGTGCCTGGGTGGCTCAGTGGATTAAGAGGCAGACTCTTGATTTTGGCTCAGCTCATGATCTGCTGGGATCAAGTCTGGAGTTGGGCTCCCTGCTCAGTGAGGATTGAGCTCCCTGCTCAGCTGGAGGATTCTCTCCCTCTCTCTCTCCTCCCCTCTGCCTCTCCCCCCTGCTCCTGCTCTCTTTCTGTCTCTCTAAAATAAATAAATAAATCTTTAAAAATAAGTAAAAAATAAATAAAATGTCCCCATTTGTAAAAGAGGGAGTACTCGTTCTTATTTAATGAATGTTTCATTTCTTTCATTAGTGATGACAATCACTAGGAGTGATGATAATCACTCCTAACTCTCCCTTTTTTTCCGTTCTTGTCTGCCTAGAAAGAGGGAGAGCTTAGAGATGTTGAGGTCTGACTGAGTAAGTCTGAGTCCTACTTCCTCCACCTATGATTTGTGTGACCTCCGCAAGTCTCATAACCTCTGTGTGCCTCAGTTTCCCCATTTACCCAAAGTGGATAATGATCGCACTTTCTGGCTAGCATTGTTATGAGGATGAAATCAGTGAATCCATGTCGACTGATTTTAGAACAGTACCTACCATTGGTTAAAGGCTTAGTAAATGCTAGCCGCTACTGTCATTGTCACTCCTTAGTTCTGAGCAATGTTTGGACCCACGGCTTGGTGAAGGATTCTCATGGCAAGCTTGGTGCTATTTCACTGCAGCCCATGTTGAGGGTGAGTCTAAGAATATTTACTGAAAGCTGTAATTCTAAACCCTGAAGGACCCCAAGACATTAGCAAAGACTGTGGGAAATTTGTAAAGGGCACCAGAGAGTCATTGTTTTCACTTAAATGATTATTGCTTCACCAGCCTTTTCCCACCCCTCAATGCAAGACAAATCCACAGAATAATAAAAAACATGCATGACGGTTGGGCCAAGAAAAAGGCGTAGAGCAGAAATCAGCAACAGACCTGCCCACGCTATTCAGCGGGTACCGTGATGCCCTGAGTTTCAGTCCCCCTCCCCTTTCCTCCTGTGGCTAAATGAGCAGGCTTCACGTATGCAAACACATGTGGACACGATTCCCACAGCCACTTAAAAGAGACCCCGTGCCTGCCTGGCCAGGGGGAGCTTCTTCCTCGTGTCAGAGGGGGTGATCTCTCTGGTTCCAGGCACTGGAGGGAAGCACAAGGGGAGACGGTTTCAGGCAGGGACCGCAATGTGGTCTTGCCCGGAATACTTAAATCCCCCTCTCCCTCCCTTGGTTTTCGCTTGCACCATAAGCCAGGACAGTAGAAGACTTGGTTTACTTACATCAACTTAGCTTATCCCTCTGGGTGTGTATAATTCCCTTCTTAGCCCACATATCATATGTTAATGAAACAACCAACCACTTCCATGTGGGCTATTCCAAATATGTTTAAGAACACATCGTTCTTAGATTTCCGGTGACTATAGTAAACCGATTGGAAAGGATCCCCTTATACAGTTGGGAATGAAGATCTTTTTCCTTAAACTCGTGTCAGGAAGCTTCTCTTCTCACCTATGTCTAGCTTCCTTTTGATAGTACAGTGAGACAAATTAACACTCCATTTTTAGCCAGACTGATTGCCAGAGTAGTCAGGGAGATGGTGAGTGCTTGAGAAAGGCCAGCATCAACTTGGGGCCAGCTTGTCCGGAAGTAAAAGAAATAATAGGCCTGGAGCCCAGGCTTAGAGTTCATCCGAGCAAGCTCTTCTTCCTTGAGCCCCATTCCAACTTGCAAATTACAAATGAGCAAAATCTTCATAGCATTTCGACTTTGAAAACAGAAATCTTGGGTTTGGGTTCTAGCTCTGCACTCACTTAACCGTGCACTTGGACAAGTCATAACCCCTGAGATTGTCTGCTCATCTTTAGAGCAGGTGCTGAAAACACCCACCTCCGCATTTGTGGGGATTAGGTGACGTCATGAATGTGAACCATTTTGTTGCTGTAAAGCATAAAACAAATATAAAGAGGGCTGACTGCTGATTAGGACATACAGATGCAAAACACTAATACATATGATTTCACTTATCTGGGGAATCTAAAAAAAAAAAAAAAACCAACTGAACGAACAAACCACAACAACAGCAACAGTAAAACAGACTCACAAATACAGAGAACAAACTAGTGGTTGCCAGAGCAGTGGGGGTGGGAGATGAGTGACACAGGGAGAGGGGATTAGGAGGTTCAGACTTCTAGTTATAAAATAAATAAGTCACAGGGATGAAAACAGCATCTGGAATGTAGCCAGTGATAGTGTAATAACTTTGTATGGTGACGAACGGTGACTTCAGCTATGGTGTGGAGCACTGCGTAACATCACACACCTGATGCTAATAAAACAATAGGTCAGCTGTACTTCAACTAAAAATTAAAAAAAATAAAACAAAACCAAACACTCAGGCCTAGAATTGAACAATGCTATCTCTTCATGGCAAGTTCTGAAGGTGAAAACAGATAATCTACAAATAGACTACGAACATTCTACTGCACCGAACCTTGTAAGCGTATCAAGAGGTTAAGACACAGATGTCACAGGAGGGAATGAACGCTTCCATGAAAAGGTGAAACTCTCCTTTGCAGATCATTAAAAGCATTCTCATTTGCCCTTTGTCAGAGGAGAACAATTCCAGTTTGGGATGCCCTTTCCGTAGTCGTCCCTCTAGATTGAAATGTGTGCTGGCCCGGGTCCACCACCCCGAACATTGGCCAGGAGACCTTGTTCTTTACAAGGCTGCTTGACCGATCTCAGCAAACATCCATGTTGTCTCAGGTTTCCACTTGCCCATGAAAAACGTACTATATTTTCTCCCTTTTATACTTTGGACTGCTTAAAATAATGAGGTGTTATTTCGATACCACCCTTCTGTGTTTCTTTGTTCTAAATAAAGAACTCAAGACTCTATCAGGTATTCATCTTCATTACTCTCTGGAGAGGCATGTGAAGGCAGGAGATTTGGAAAATGGAGGCACGGATGTTTAATCCATTAGCACAGAGACTTATCCAAAGTCACTGAGTGACTAAGAGGCAAAAATGGAACTCGCGGCGATCCGGTCTGGTCCTAGAGATCCCCCGGGAGAAGCATCGCTGCATAAACACGTGCATGGCCAACAGTTGCAAGAGCAGATGTTTTATCAAGCCTACCGTACAACGAGGCCCACCCTCGCCTATCTGTTCCTATCTGCTTTTATTATGCTTTGGGGCTCTAGCATGATAAGACCTCCCATATGGTACTTGTATTAACATTAAATAATGGCCATTGTATTGTGTATACTATCACCATAGAAATATTTACTTAGTTGAACACAGACACCGGTCAAGCAGAGTGATTGAAAACAAGCTAATCATAAAAACCATTCATGCTCACATCTATTTATAAAATCTGTTTCGTTTGTGCCAGTGAAGTATAGGCTTTGTTCTAAACAAACACGCAAACCTTCTGCACATCCAGAGACATGAAAGGCGCCCCGCCTCCCCCTCTTCTGAAAGCCTGGCCTTGGGGTGTGGCCTGTGCTGTGTGTGAACCATCAGGCATGCTTTCTGGGGCTCAGCTCGGCTCCTCTGAGGCTGGAGCTGCTGACCCCAGCTTTCAGGGTGCCTTTGTGTTCTCCCCTCTCTGGGGTCCCACAGGCCTCTGGGTTGCAAACCTGGGTGTGCTCAAAAGCAGCTTGGGTGTCTGGAATAACTGAAGTTTGTCTTGCTCCACACCAGAGAACCTCTCTGGGTGGCGGAGGAGCTGGGGTGTCGGAAATGGATATTTAGGAGACACTTGGGTGGTTCTGGTTTTGAGGGTTTGTATTCTCCACTTGAGAAATGGCCCTCTGGATCAGGCTCCCCGAGGATTCCTTTCCCCCTGCTCACCCCCCTAGCCCACAGCAGTTGCCATGGGGCTAAAGCTGGTGCTACTGAGCACTGCCTTTCCATGGGCTTAAATTTTGTCTTGACGGATACCAGCAATTTCCATAAATGTATATTCCTTCCGTTGTGTATAGCAAAATGCACGAGAACCTGGGTTTTGGAGTCAAGCAATTTGAATCAGTGTCTGCAACTTACTAATCATATGGCCTTGTGCAAACTATGTAACCCCTCCAGGCCCCTCTGCCTTTTTAAATATATGAAATGGGAATAGGGTACCTGGGTGGCTCAGTCAGGTAAGCGTCTGCCTTTGGCTCAGGTCATGGTCCCAGGGTCCTGGGATGAAGCCCCACATCAGGCTCCCTGCTCAGTGGGGAGTGTGTTTCTCCCTCTGCCCCCTCCTCTCGCTCATGTGCTCCCATGCGCGCTCTCTTTCTGTGTCTCTCAAATAAACAAATAAAAAATATTTTAAGAAATACACTGGGGATAATAATAGCACCTGCCTTATTGAGTGGATGTGAGGACGATGGTCACAATGCATGTGGAAAGTGCACACAGTCCACACTATTAGTATTTCTGTTTCAGAAATAAAGTTGAATTGAGGTGTCCTTTTGGATCAAAGAGAAAGGGAAAATGCCACCTGAGGCAATGTGGTGTGGTGCAAAGGACAGAGATGACCTGTGTTGATTCCTGGCTATTACCAAAGGCCTGAGTGACCTCGGGCTGGTCCTTCATCTCTGGAAGAATCTACAAAATGCTACCCATGAAATGAGAGGATAGGTCTAGAGCAGTGATTTGCGAACATTAGGAGCAAGGGATTCCTGTTGAATATCAGTAAAATAATGAAATCCTTGTGTTTATACACACAGCATTCATCGACATACAAAGACAAAGTTTTCTGTATAGTTTTTAGTTTAAAACGTGGATTTATATTTCCCAAACTCAGCCCGATTGACTCGGGTTTGGGAAATAGTCCTGCTTCTTTTGTATGAGAGATACGATGGCCTTGCTCCACATGGACTCGGTCAAAGTCAAATCTCCTCCTGGGGCTTCGGTCCAAGTAGCCCCAGCCCACGTGGACTCAGTCAACCTGGCACCAACTCACATGGGCTGAGTCAAAATGGCACCCACTCAAGTGAATTCTGTCCAAGTGTCACCAGCCCACAAGGCCTTGGTCCAAATGGCACCCACTCAGGCAGCCTTGGGTTGCCTGGCTCGGATCCCACGGTACCCTCTAGTACCCTCTCAGACAAAAGACAGTGTTTGGCAAGTCACGCAATAACACTGGGCTCCCGGCAGTTGCAGTCTCTCAGAGTGGGGGGGGGGAGGTGGTGCACTGGTGCAGATGGCTGTGTGTGTGTGTTTTGTTTGCTTGTTTGTTTGTTTTATAGACTCCACTCGGTAAGAAGGTAGATCTGGAAGCTGCTCTGGATAAATAGAGGTTGGGGCCTATTTAAGAGCTCCTCTTTCTCTCCCCCAACTCCTGATCTTCAACCAGAAAAGACCTGCAAGGAAGCTCTCTTTACTCGGTAAATAGTTGCTGAGCACCTACTGTAGCAGGACTGTTCTAGATGCTTGGGGTATGTCACAGAACAAAGCTCCATGCCTTGCTGGGAAATGCATCCTCTGAGGTCACAGTTGGGAGGTCGCTGGTCTCTCAGTGATGACCTTTAGTCTCCTGGGCTAGGATCCCGGGGAAGAACCAGGATTTAAAAAAAAAAAAAAAAAAGGAAAGCTTTCTTTCGATACCCGCTCTTTGCCTTTACCTCCTCTCACCCCTTTTCAATCGCTTCGTTCTGTACCCTGCACATTTTCACAAAACCGGCAGCTGAATTTGTGACTTTGGACAAATGCCTTTCTCTTTCCAGAGTTTGTTTCCTCATTTACGAGAAGAGGGGCTGGGACTCTGGAGCTGCAGTCCTCTTCTAGCTCTGTAATTGAGTCTAATTAACTCAGCAGAAATAACACCACCCCATTTAGCCCAACTGTCTTCTCATCCTCCCCCTATGGGCTCAAATAAACACTTGGTGGTGTCTTAGAAATGAGCCAAGCGATGTTAGCATAACTTTGAAGCTATGTTGGTTAGCAGAGCCTACTACTTCTCCCCCTTAGATGCCAATCTTTCAACAGACGTTCGAGACATTTCTTGCTTTCCTTAGGCCTGACAAGGGATCCGTGGAGAGTGATGGCTCTGGAGGCCAAGGGAACGACATTGGGAACTGCTGGGACCCTTGGGTGTTGGATGCAGAACAAACAGAAAAAAAGAGCTCTCCCACCCCGCAGCCCCCATCGCACTGTCCTTTATCATTTTTGCTCATGCGGCATTGAGAGGCAAGCAGGACCCGTGCTCCTGGCACATGATAGATGCCCAAGGAATATGTGTCGAGTGAGTGAGCAGACTCTAGTCTAGTCCTTTTTTTGGTTCACATCGTTCTACCCACCCTTTACCAGCCAGCTCTGCTCTGGGAGGGGATACACACCATGCTGGGTGGAGTCATCAGCAAAAGAAGCTGAGAAGAGGCTAAAGTCAATCGTGTCTCCGTGTCAGATTGTTCCATGTTCTGCTTCCTTTCGGCTCAGTGTTCTTACGCTTACCGCTCTTCCACATCTGACAAGGCAGCGAAGGCCTTTCTGATATATGGTCCTCTAAGGGAAACGGAACTTCAGCAAGGACTTTGTGGGCCCACGCACCCTGCTGTGGCAAGTGAGGGACGAGGGGGCTTTGGGGACGCACAGGCCGAGCCTGCCACACTTGACTTCCACCTGCCACCAGGACCAACGTCGGAACAAATTCTACCTACCCTCTACCTGGCACTTCCAAGGGAGCCTTTCTGAAATGCTCCCGCCTGGGAGAAGAATCTGATATACGAACCCACGGAGCCAGCCCCAGTGAATGCAAAGTGGTTACATTAAGGATTGGGGTTCTGTTTATTGACGGGGTCGTGGCCTCTCCTGGTTATGACCCCCGAGGGACCTCGGCATGGAAACGGGATTTGTAACGTAACACTAACAATAACACACTAGAGACAGCCGTGACAGGGCCTGTTTCTCCTACACGCTGCAGCTGGCTCCCCAGGATGAAGGCAGAGCAGGGAGCGGACCGGAGACAAAGGGGCAAGCATGCAGTCCGTGGGCCTCGACGTCCCCAGCGAGGAGCCCAGCGGGGGCTTCCGCGATCCCTGCTGTTGGAGGGTTTGCCCCCTGCTTCTGACACCTGCATCGCTCCAACCCCTCTCGATGGTGCTGTTGGCTCTGGACGCCCACCCCTTCCCAGCCAGCTCCCAGCCTCAACCCAGGAACCCCGTCCACAGATCCCCCTCTCAGCAAGCATACCTGCTCTCCATCCACCACACCTCCACGTTCTATCCCTTGTGAACATGTATTTTTTTTCCTCTCTTAGGGGCTGTGGAGATGAGAAGGCAGAGCATAGAAAGGAAGAAGGGGAACCTGAAATTCCAGGGATTTTTCAGTCCAGGGGCAGCACGGGCAAAACTGCAATAGGACGTTCCCTGCAGTTCCCGCCCTTGCCTCTTGGGGGCAGGGTTTGGGGGACTGCGGCGAACAGACTGAGGCAAAAGGAGTCCCTGAAATCACATCTCCTCCAGCTTTTTATCTTGGCTTCTTCTCTGGTCTGCATGAGAGGAGAAATCCGTGTGACCTCTGGGGCCGGACACAGAAGAATTTCCCGGTTGGCCAATGAATGGAGGATTTAGAAGAATAGCCATCATCTTGGGTAGTTTTCCCATCGGTCTGTGTGTCAGCCCTCACCCGTCCAACAGGCAAGCAGCACCAGTGAGTGGAGATTCTAGGATAACCTGGCATTCATTCAGTGGTGGTTTCCAGAGGAAATAGTTAAGAACCTTGTTCTGCATCGTGCACTTCTGGGAGTGTCGATTTCCTTGAACTGAGGCCTCATGAAGGAGAGCGGTGTCCGCAGCAGCCCCCCAGTGGTCTCCACTGAGGCCCTCCCTTCCTGAAATCCTCCAGTATCTCAAGTTTCCGACAAGTTTTCTTTTCTGATGCCAGCACTTAACCAAGCCTGGTGTCCCAGAGGTCCTCTCAGGGCTAGCCCTTCTTTGACCACATGGTGTTGTCTGCTTGGTGGCGAAGCCAAGGAACTCAATGATGTGCTTGAAGTATTTAAAAAAAACTCAGCCCTGAACTTGTCTATACGCTTAGCTTCACATTCGTATAGCGAGGTTGCAATGGTCACTAGGTGCTGGGCACACCCAGGTTTCACAGACTAAAGGAGGGACCTTCAGAGATAGTTAATTTGCCACCTCATTGGTTTTCCATACTCTGTGATCAGAATTGAAACTGAGTAAGGTTTCTCCTGGCATTTTGGTTACTCTGTGGAGATTTGGACCAAAGTACTACATTTTGCGTCTTTGGATGGCTAAATTTCTAGATAAGGAAGAGGCGGCTTATAACTCAAGGCGACTTTTTAAATTCTTCTAGATAGATCTCTCAGTTTGTGCACAAACTCACATCCACCTCATAATTTAATTCCCACCTCACTTGCGAACACTTCCTAGACCACTGTAGCTCCCAGACGTGTTTTCTGTCTGTGTGTGTTTGACCCATATAAAGTATCATCTTGGATCCTACTTTGTACCCTTGTGTCTCCTCATTGTTCATTAGTTCATGGCCATTTCTTATTTCCCTCAAATGGTGGCATGGCCCCCGTGGGCGGAGGCTTTAGGAACACCGACACCATTCTCAGCAGGTTGAGATAGTTATGCTTCTTCTCAGCACATGCGTGTTGGCCACACGGGAGAATCATCATGGCCTGAAATTCAGTGTTTGCTCAGAGCCAGGGATTCTCAGAAAGGCAGCCAAAGAAGAGAGGCCCAGATCATTTGCAAGTAATTTAGATATTATTTTCCTCATCTGTGCATGAAAAATACATGATTAACTCTCATATTTGGGTCCATTTTTTGTCTCCTCTCTCTCAACTCTCTCTGTCCATCCCCTTCCCCTTTTCCCCCTCCCCCCTCCCTTTTACAAAAGTAGAGACAAAAGTTACCGGAAGTCTCAATTGTCAGACTTCAAAGTCTTTGCTAAACATTTGACATTTGACAGTGTGTCCCCCTCCCTTCCTCTTCACCCCCATCTCGCTTGCCTGGGCACAAGCCTCAGAGAGATAACCATATCAGGCAGAATAAATGAAGCTTGTTTCCTTCCAAATTTGTTTCCTCCCACACAACATGGTTCTGTGCCCCGGGTCTGGCGTGCGCCTCACCCCAGACCTCTCTCTCTGTTGACTTTTAGGTGGAGCCCGTGGGCGAGAAATGGCAGAAGAACCCACATTCACCAGACAGAAATCATGGACTTTCTGCATCGGGAAGATCCTAACAGAAAGTCTCATCTCACATTCCCATTTTATGGTTGAAGAAACCAAGGCCTGGAGGAGCTCAATGAACTGTCTGAAACCAGAGTTAGATACCCAACAAATAGAGCAGGCACTAGAAGCCAGAATTCTCCTAATACCCAGTCTGGTATTCTTTGTGCCTCCACACAAAGTCTGAGAAACTACAAATTTCAGCAAGAACACTGAAAGTTCAGAGAGTGGACTTCTCCAGTATCCAAGTAGACTAAACTGTCCCATGAGCTCATCATGGGCGATACAGAAAAGCTTTGTCCTCTGGCAGCCTGCCCTGGAGGACAGCTAGAGTAGCTGCTGCCTATGTGACTCGGGGTCTGGGTAAGAGGAAGGTGGCTGGGTTCTCTGTAGCGTGCGGGTGTGCGCCAGACTCTCACGTGCACTGTGTGGTGTTACCCAGGACGTGACTCCTGCAGCCTGCTTCCAGCCGTCTGGACACTGGCCGGGTTTCATGCTGAGGCATCGTGGCAGTCACAGCCAGGAAAGGGAAGCTGGAGCCACTGGAAACAGGGCTGGGATCCTGAGGAGGAAGAGTACACAGCTCCCTACTGGGAAGCGCAGAGCATTGCTTCAAATACCCTTCAGAGGGACCGAAATTCCACCACGGAAGTTTTTTACTTTAGGTCTAGAGGGGATTTTAGAATGGAATCTATAGAAAAATAAAAATGACTCTAAAAATGGTCACTCCTTACTAGGAATTGGAAGATTGGCTAGGGATAAAAGTTGGAGGAGGAAAATGGAAAGAAGCCCCCAAATCTTAGCTGTCTCCTTTCTCCTCCTTCTAGCATATTCGTGAACACACACACACACACACACACACACACACACACTTCCCCTTGTGCTGTCCGGAAGACAGAGAGGTTGGCAAGCCCTCATTCATCTGCCACCAACTGGCCGAAATAAATCTCTCATCCAGAGCTGCCTGCCCCTGTCACCTGTGTGGGGGCATCAAGGGAACTAGCTCAGCGAGGATGTCCATAGCTTCTAGCCAATCTTCTGCTTTTATAAGGTTTAGTGAATCTGGCCTGCCCCAGTCCTCCTGGGCACCTGTAGCCCTCACACGTTGACCAGTTTTGTGCTTTTTAAAAAGTATATTCTTGTCCCACACTCCCAGCCTCCAGGGACCCTCTGAGGCAGGAGAACCTCCCACTTGCTCACCACTCCGCCTGTGTGCTTCCCAGTCAGCGAGGGCAATTTTTCAGAAAACTATTTTTAGAAATAGTAACCTCAGAATAAACACAGCACACCAGATGCTGGTGTTTTTCTGGGGCAACTGAGCTGAGGATTATTTGTCTAAAGAGAAAGGTAAAACAGCCAACCTTGCTGAGGCGGTGGTTTGCAGATTGCTGGGTTTTACTCCCCCTCGTGGCAAGATTTTAGAAGACATGACTCCCCCTTGACCCAGACTAGAAAGCCTTCATTGTGGGCAGAATTTTTATGGGAACTCGATTTTACCTCCAGGCTTCTAGTTTAAAGAGTAAGGATAGACTGCACCTAATTTGATGGGTACACGATGTGTTAAGAATATCAGGGTGAACCTGGTGGTGGGTATTGAGGAGGGCATGTATTGCATGGAGCACTGGGTGTGGTACATGAACAATGAATCTTGTAACACTGAAAAAATAGGGGCGCCTGGGTGGCTCAGTGGGTTGAAGCCTCTGCCTTCGGCTCAGGTCATGTTCTCAGGGTCCTGGGATCGAGCCCCACATCGGGCTCTCTGCTCAGCGGGGAGCCTGCTTCCCCCTCTCTCTCTGCCTGCCTCTCTGCTTACTTGAGATCTCTCTCCTCTCTGTCAAATAAATAAATAAAATCTTTAAAAATAAAATAAAATAAAAGTATTTGGGGAAAAAAAGAATATCAGGGCCATTTCTCTGCCTATTTTCCTTATTTCTAGACGAATCGATGGCTAAATAAAACTATATGTTGAAAATGAGGTTATAGCAAAACTGCTGGGTATTTTTGTTTAAACAAAATCTATTCCTTAAACAGAATATGCATATAATAGAGGGAATTGATAAGGTAAATTCCACAGCATATACCTCTTTTCTAAGTAAGGGTCAGTGGTTCTGCTAGCTTCAGAAAAGACAGGATGAAAAAGAACAAGTGAGATGGAATTCGTTAGTCCAGTATTGTAAAGAAAACTCAACAAAACAATAACAAAAAAGCTCTCTGACTGTAAGACTTAAGAGACCGGAGACACATTACCTAAAGTCACCAAGGTTTAATCATATTTCTTACAATCATTTTTTTTTTCTCAGTTAACTTGGTACAGCCTGCAAAAAGACAACCGAAGAAACTAAAGGACTTTTGTAGACCTTCTCAATGCTAAGATTCTACAGCGCAGTGCTGTAAGAGTCTTCTGGCTGGGAGAAGGCTGTAAGTGGAAAGACCTTCACTGGCCTGAAGACCCTAATCCTCAGATCAAAGACGGTCCCTCCATGTGGAAAGAACAGATCGACAATTCTCTGGTTAAATTATAAATGACTGGGTTTCTCCTACAACTTGGCTGTGGCTCACCAGTATCTGGGTGACAGAATAAAACCAAAATGACTGTGGCTGACAGGAGGGAAAACATATGCAGTAACTGATAAGTCAAGTCACGCTCATATCTCAGCCCATTTTGAGTCACTTTTTGTAAATTATGGAACTGTATTCATTCATGCAACAGAAAGCATTCCATTCACAAAGAGTCGAGCTGAGCTGACAATTGATTCATTATGCGTTCTTTGCTAAAAGGTAGACTGGTTTTCCAGACCAACAGCCTCTTCTTTGACTGTCCATCTCTCTACATTCATATTCACCATTTTTGAATATTTTTTACTCAGAACTTATCTAACTGCTAGCAACTACTGTTTGGGAGACCAGCAGATCCATCCCCCCATAGCCCGTGGGTTCCAAATCACACATTTCTTCTCTGAAATGGATAGTCACAAAGAGCCTGTTGGTGCTGATTCTCCTACACACATTGCTGAGTTTCCCTTGGTTGCCACAGAGAGGAAGAGACACGCACCATCTGACCCTGGGAGCAAAATCACACCCAGTTGAGAACCACTGACCTAAGAAGAGGTGTTGAGATTGGGAGCGATTTCATTTTTTCCTTTTTTGTCATTTGCTGTTCCCCTTCCCCTGCCCCATTTATATGTTTTAACAGTTAATTATAGAAGATCTAGGCTATGGAGTAGGTTTTAAGGTTCAGTAATGAACAAAAATCAAATTCCTGTCCTCAAGTACCTTATAATCTAGTTACATGTGCGGGAAGGAGACGGAGTGTAAACACAAAACAAATACACCTGAAGGTTCCTGAGAGTGATAAACATCATGAAGAAAATTAAACAAGGTAGTGAGCTAGAGAGTGACTAGGTCAGGCTTGACAAGGAAGCATGAGGCCCCTGGAAAGCCCCGAATACTGGATCTAGTGTTTTGCTCCATCTTGAATCTCAGCAGATGAGAGACATTTTCATGGTGGTAGTGGCATGAGGGAGTGTTGAAAAGGAGACTGACATGACCCAGGCCCTGTTGTGGAAATTTCCTCTGACAGTGGTCTGTCTGTGGAATATTTGGAAAGGAGAAAAGCCATGGGAGCCAATAAATTGTTTAGGAGATTGTTGCAATTACCAAGAAAAAAGATAACAAAAGCCTGAGGTAGGTGGCTACAGTGGAAATGGAAAGGAGGGACTGCAAATGAGGGATTTAGAGCACAATTTCTTTGATTTGGGTTTAATGGATGATTAAAAAATAAAACCTTGGGGCACCTGGGTGGCTCAGTGGGTTAAAGCCTCTGCCTTCGGCTCAGGTCATGATCTCAGGGTCCTGGGATCGAGCTCCGCATCGGGCTCTCTGCTCAACAGGGAGGCTGCTTCCCCTCTCTCTCTGCCTGCCTCTCTGCCTACTTGTGATCTCTCTCTCTCTCTGTCAAATAAATAAAAAAATAAAATCTTTAAAAAAAATTAAAAAAATAAAACCTTGTATCATTTTTCCACATGAAGATGTTCAAACAAATTAAACACCATAATCAACTTGACTCTATGAAATAGGACTGTTTTAATACATGAAAAAGTAGAGAGAACATAGTCTCAGAATGAAGGGCAATCTTCTAGGCGCATTTTAATTTTGTACATAACTAACTGGACCATATTATTTTCCTCATTGCATCATAGACCAGTACCTACTATACGGATCGAGTACGGTTCCAAGACCAGTATTTTGTAAACTGTGGGTTCCAGCCTTACCTGAACATGTGATGGGCTATGAGACTGGAAGAAAAAAAGTGATATAGAAGATCATTCCAAAATTTTGTACTGGGATGAACAAATATTTGAGGGAATCATTAATAAAATTTAGGAAGAGGAGGAGATAGACTTGAATCAAGAGCAGTAAGTCTGGATTGAAAGCTGATATTAAGATGGTGGAGATGCCTCCCTGATAAAAGGTTTGGTGATTACTGGTAGACCTAGTATTGAGGTGAAGCTTAAGAGTTAGGACAATAAATCTAGATTTTCGTAATCATTCAAATGAAAATAATTGAAGTCATTGGGATGGGCCCAATCTCTAAGGGAGAAAGGAAGAAGGAGAGGAGACTAAGCCCAGAGTATTGGAAAAAATCACCAGGCAGAAGTTAGCCACAACTCAAAGAATAGCCACGATTTAAAGGATAGTGGAAACCAAGGAACTAAGAGGATGAGTGAAGCAGAGTGGTCAGATGCCAAAGAGTGAACTGGTTATAAGAAAATTTGGGCCCAGACTGTAGACACCATTTTTTGAAATGTAAAAAGAAGGGCTGAAGATATTTCATATGCTAGTGATAAAGGGAAGATTTTTTTTTTTT
>CM052884.1:19991647-20105923 GCA_028534135.1 Potos flavus | reverse complement strand
TTAGAGGGAGAAACACTGACAGGACCACATCTGGCCAGAAATGAGTGGAACAATTAGGAAATTAGGGATATGTTGAGGGACAACAAGTCACAATAATGAGAAGAGCATTTCAAGGGATTTCAGCAGGGAGCCTTGTTGTGACTTTAGTGTAGTCAGAAAGGAGGAGGCCTAAGATTAAGATTAATTCCACAAAAATGTTTTGCTCATCAGCTAGGTGTCTGACACGATTAATAAGACTTGTAAGGTCCCTGCTTTGGTGGATTTATATTCTAGTAGTGAGAGCAGAGGGCAGGACAGGACAGAAAATTAAAAAAAAATGGGGAAATATCAGGGGATGATGACAATATAAGTAGTCCCATGATTGCAAGCAGCTATGGTTGCCCTACGCTGGGTAGGAAAGGAAGATCTCTGAGGAAAGACATTTAAATGAAGATCTAAACGATTAAATGGAAGTGGCCACTTGGTGAGTTCACAAGACGTGCTTATGTTTATGAAGTGGGGAACAGAAGGAAGAGAGGCATCAAGGATAATTCCTAAATGTTTGAATCAAAACAACAGGCGACTCTTTCTACTGAGATGGGGAAGACTAGAGAGGAGTAGGTTTAGAAGGGGGTGAGGATTGGCAGAAAATCAATTCTTTTTGTCACATAAAGCTTAGCATGTCAGATGGGTCATCCTGAACACAAAGATGTTCTAAGCATGAAGAGATGATGAGCGAAGGCCAGTAGGGGTTGTGAAGGTCAAAGAATATAAAGAGTAAAAACCTTGGGTTGCAAATATCATCTTTGCTCAATATCCTTGAGGTTGTTATAGATAACAACAGGGTATCAGTTGAAGAAAAAAAAAGAACTTGGAGAAAGAACTGAAATTTCAAGGAATAATGGCAAGTTTTCTTGATGACATCCTAAAGGCTAGTGGATGGTGAGGAAAAGTCTCTATAGAGAGATAGATAATAAATAGATGATTGATATAATATGTGCATGTATATACATGTATATATGTATATATATGTAAAACAGTTGAAGATAGTAGTTGGTGGAGACTAAATAATTCTACGTGAAATAATTACAATAAAATTTTAGCAATTGAGCAAGGATGCTCATTAGCAGAGAGAATGCGTAAGAGAATAATGAAAATTAGGCAGTGAGCAAACTTGTAATAGATGACAGCATTATTGTCCCATTAAATATAGCAATCTACTGAGGCAGATAAAGCCAGGATATATTAATAATAGTAGAAGTAGTAGGATCCATTGAAGGATCTAAGAAGATCCAATGTTGCAATTCTTATAAGTTCAACCTAAGATTTCCTCTCGTCTGCATCTACTTGTGTGTGTGTGTTCTCAGCACAGTTTTTGGCTACAATTTCTCTAAGTAAACATGTGATTCTAATGAAATTTGCTGAATTTCAAGCAGCCACACGTGTAGGAAAGCTGCCCAAGTTGGATATTTGTGGAATGCTGATTTTCCATACATATCAACATTTGGTAATTATCATCAGAACTATTCATGCACATTTAAAAGTGGAAATAAAATTAAGAGAGATTCAACAGGGACCTCAGATGACCTATTGGGTAACCCTTAGAGGTAATCAGTCCTTTCAATGAATGCATAGCCATTGAGCCCTGTGTGACTAGTCACTCTTCCTAGCTCACTTCAGGAAATATTCTTAACAGAAACATCTGACGTTTCTTCTTTAAAACCCGGCACATAGGGTGGGGTAGCACCTTTCTAACTAGGGAACTACAAGCAAATCATAATAAGTATGTTTCAAAATTGACACTAATCTGTATTTGTAAACTTTTGTAATTTTCTAAGTTTCCTAAGACCTGTTTCTTCATATTTTTAAAAATCTCTTTCAAAGGCTTAGCATACGGGTTTTAAATAATACCCACTGACAAAGTATGTTAATTATTGATTGCTAGCTGTGAAACAACAAATACTTATTTTTGGTGACTTTCTGTGAATCAAGAATCTGGAAGAGACTTAGCCACACGGTTATGAAACAGGATCTATCTTAAGGCTAGAACCAAAATGTTGGCAAAGGCTGCAGGCATCTCAAGGCTCAACTTAGAGAGGACCCAATTCTAAGATCACACACATGACTGCTGGCAGCCCTCAGTTCCCTGTCATGTGGGTCTCTCCACAGAGCTGACTCCACAGAAGCTAACATGGTACCTAGCTTCTCCCAAGGTGAAGTGATCCAAGAGAGATGGGAGAGAGAACCTAAGATAGAAACCAGAGTCTACTTATAACCTAGTCATGGAAGTGACGTCCCATCACTGCTACAGTATTCTATTCATTAAAAACAAATTAATGACTCTACCTAATATTGAAGGGAAAGAGAATATACAAGAGTGTGATTATCAAAAAAATGCCATCAGGGACAATCTTACAGACTGCAAAGGTTCTCAGTGAGTCATATTAGCCTTCTGTTTTAGATGGGGAGACTAAAATTCAGTGATCATTTTAATTTGTCCAAATCCTTGCCTCTCACAAAAGGAGAAAAAAAATGAATGTAAAATTTGCAAAACACATCTGATAAAGGACTGTTATCTAAAATATGTATTTTTAAAAAAACCCTTAAAACTCAACAATAAGAAAAAAACCCGACTAAAAATTAGGCCAAAGACTTTAACCAAAAAAGATACACAGATGACAAACATGTGAAGAGAAGCTCCACATCAATGTAATTAGGGAAACGCACATAAATACAACAAGGAGATGCCACTACACACCTATTAGAAAGGCCAGAGTCCTTGGGGCACCTTGGTGGCACAGTCAGTTAAGTGTTCAACTCTTGGTTTCAGCTCCTGTTCCTTGGTATTTCCCCAAAAGAGTTAAAAAACTTATGTCCACCCAAAAGCCTGCCCAGGGGTGTTTACAGTGGCTTTATTCACAATTGCCAAAATTTGAAAGCAACCAAGATGTCCTCCAGTGGGTGAATAAATTGGTATATCCAGGCAATGGAATATTATTCAGCATTAGAAAGAAATGAGTTATCAAACTATGGATAGACACGGAGGAATCTTAAATGTATATTACTAAGTGGAAGAGGTTAACCTGAAAAGACTACACAGGGGATGTTTCTAACTGTATGACATTCTAAAGAAGGTAAAACTTGGGGAACAGTATAAAGATGAGTGGTTGCTAGGGTCTGGAAGGAAGGGGGATGAATAGATGGAGCATAGAGAATTTTTAGAACAGTGAAAATACTCTTTATGATACTATAATGTTGCATACATGTCATTATATATTTGTCCAGACCCATAGAATGCACAACACTAAAAGCGAGTCCTAACGTAAACCATGAACTTTGGGTGATAATGACATGTCAGTTCCAAGAAATGCACTAGTCTGGTGGGGGATGTGGATAATAAGGGAGGCTGTGCATGTGTAGGGGCAGCAAGTAAGGGGGAGATTTCTGTACCTTCTTCTTAATTTTACTGTGAAGCTAAAGCTGCTCTAAAAACTAAAGTCTTTAAAAAAGATAGACAAAAGAAAAAAAAGAATGTAAATGCAGATTAGACTGATTCCAAAAAGTCATGTATTTCCCAGCACATCAAGCTGCAATATAATAGTTTTATATTGAAGTCACATGTAAAACTGTATTTAAACTGTTAAAATAACTCAATATGGTTATGGAAATGGCTTACGAGTCTGCCTCTCTAGAACTTTATTTATCCAAAAACATTTGCCAATGACACACTTATGTCATACACTTTTATGACTACTATCAATCAAAAGTGATAAAACAAGTCTCTATCATTGAGGAGTTGTTTTTTTTTTAAGGTTTTATTTATTTATTTACTTGAGAGAGATTGTGTGTGCGAGCAAAAGGAGGAACAGAGGGAGAGGGAGAAGGAGAAAATCTCAAGGAGAGAAGAGGGAGAAGGAGAAAATCTCAAGGAGACTCCTCACTGAGCAGAGCCTGATGTGGGGCTAGACCTCATGATCCTGAGATCATGACTTAAGGTGAAATCAAACTGACTGAAATTAACCGACTGAGCCACCCAGGTACCCCCATTGAGTAGTTTATAATTCAACAGAGAAAAACAAATCAATGGCCAGATAATAACAATATAACTGATATATAGAACACAGAACTATGGAACCCAAAAAAGAGATGCACATAGATATGACATTCAAGATGGGGGGATGGCCTTAATAAGTAAATAAGAACCAAGGAGGAAGGACAGAGATAACTGATATTCCAAGTAGAGACAAAATCATGCTGCAAAACATATTCTCAGGATAGCTTAATGGCTTAAAAGTGTGTATTCTTTTTACAATCACTCCTTATTAGCTATGTAACCTTGGGAAATTTTCAACCTTGGACTCGATATCCTTACCTTTAAAATGGAGTACAAGAACAAAACCTGCCTCATGTTATTACTGTAAAGATAAATGAGAATATAAAGAGCTTAGAACAGTGTCAAGCACATACTCAACCCTTGAAAATATTGGTTATCAAGATCTGGAAGGGTACGACTTTTTGGCACAATACTTTGGAGGACATGTTATTGAAATTGATCTCTATTTGTGGAATTTCAAGTACCTTATCAGGACTTTTGTTAAAGATTTTAGACTCAAGAGATGTAGGAATCCTTCTGACTCTGTTCCAAAGCTATAGGAATTTTAGATCTATTTTTAAACTTTTACATATATAACATACCCAGACTTAAAGACCAGAAGTGGAAGTTTTTGTGTCAGAAGTGAAGAACAAATCCACTCTGATAGTGATGACAGGAAGCTGGTGCTACACAGCCAATGAGAGAAACCAGACTAATTGCAAGCTACTAAGGACTAGAGATTAAACACCTGTATGGAATGAAAGCTGAAGGATATAAGGGCGGGAAAGGGGAGAGATGTTGGTCAAAGGATACAAACTTCCAATTAGATAAATAATTCTGAGGACTCTAATGTAGAGCATGAAGACTATGCTTTTTTTTTTTTTTTAAAGACTTTTATTCATTTATTTGACAGAGAGAGATCACAAGTAGGCAGAGAGGCAGGCAGAGAGAGAGGGGGAAGCAGGCTCCCTGCCGAGCAGAGAGCCTGATGTGGGGCTCGATCCCAGGACCCTGAGATCATGACCTGAGCCGAAGGCAGAGGCTTTAACCCACTGAGTCACACAGGTGCCCCCCCCCTTTTCAAAGATTTTTGAAGACTATGTTAACAGTACTGTATTAAATGTACATGAAAGCTGTCAAGAGAATAGATCTTACACACACACAAAATGGTAATTATGTAAGGTGGTGGTTGTGTTAACTAACCTTATTGTGGTAATCATTTCACAATAACATACATATCAAATCATTACATTATACAACTTCTATGGATAGCATCCATAGAAGATAAATACTGACGTGCAAATTGTTAACACATACAAGGAAGTCTAACAGAGTCGACTCTTGTTATTCACCATAGTTACATATTATAAAGTCACCACAAACACCGAATTAGTGAATACTGAATCATTGCCTTTAGGGGAAATGAAGGGGTTCCCGTAAGCCTCTGGTCACAACTTTTGTGCCAACTGATCAAGTCACAACTTAGTTTTT
Organism: Potos flavus; assembly: GCA_028534135.1. NCBI lineage: Eukaryota > Metazoa > Chordata > Mammalia > Carnivora > Procyonidae > Potos > Potos flavus. Next base: position 20,100,360 of record CM052884.1, on the reverse strand, counting down.
TTTTTTTTTTTTTAAGATTTTATTTCTTCATCTGACACAGACAGAGAGATCACAAGTAGGCAGAGAGGCAGGCAGAGAGAGGGGGAAGCAGGCACGCTGCCGAGCAGAGAGCCCGATGCGGGGCTCGATCCCAGGACCCTGAGATCATGACCTGAGCCGAAGGCAGAGGCCTTAACCCACTGAGCCACCCAGGTGCCCCACAACTTAGTTTTATGTATGTGTCTGTTTAAAGGAAATTTATTTAAAATATGTTGTTGGTTCTTTAAAATTGAGCTCATAGCCAACAACACTAACTCATACCTGATGAAGTTATGTCTAACACATGTATTTCTCCTTAAGCCACATCACTGCCTTCTTGCACTTAGGAGCACTAGACAGTACTTCAGCACACACCTGGGACCTTTTTAAACAGAGAAATCACTACCAAGAAGCATACACGCACACACAAAGGCAAAAAATCTGGCACTAAGTATCTTATGAAAAGGACACATTTGTAATATGATAGTCAAAACAGGAAGATAGAGCATCACTTTGTTCAACCTCAGCTGAGAACATCATGTGCATGTCTGCAAATGATTGCAAAACTACTTCAGTATTGATCTGGAGGTTGTGAATAAATTTTAGCAAATAGGTGAATTCACAAATACAGGATCTGTAATTAATGAGGACTGACTCTATTTAAAAGTACAGTCAACTGATCCAATAAGCAGAATAATTTATATTCAAATACCTAGAGACATGAGATTTTATAATAGATTTAAATATACAATCGATTTAAATATATTGAGAAATATAATTCACAAGGTAAGTATATGATTATAAAAAATGAATAAACTGATATAGAGAAAAACCACAAAAGATATTAAAGTTGAAAAGACTGTTATTGAAAATAAAAAGTCAATAGATGGGTTGGAGAAATAAGAAAAAATAATTATAAATAGTAAAAACAAAGGAGAGTTAAAATCTAGATTTTAGGAAAATATCCAAATACACATGAAAAAAGATATTAAAAATTAAATTGAAGTAAATAAATATATAATATAGAAAATCTAGCATTATTTCATAGAAGTTCCAGAAAGAGAATACAGAGACTGGGGAAGAGGTAATATTTTAAAAGATAATTGATGAGAATTTTCCAGAATTGAAGAAAGTGATGAGTACTAATGTCCATAAGGTACATAAATATAGACCCAAATTAAAAAAAAATCCACCACACACATTGTAATTAAACAAAAGAATATCAAGCATAAAGCAAATATTAAAACTTACTATGGAAAAGCATAAATATTACCTAAAAAGGAAAAACATAAAACTTCTCATAAAAAACTTTGGGCAATAGAAGAAAATTAAATCACATATTTAAGATGTAAATAGCTTTGAACTAAATACAATTGTATACCTAGCTAATTTAGCCTTCAAGAAAGAGGGGGAACACGGCATTGGTGGTATAATGGTGAGCATACCTTCCTTCTAAGACTGCAGAAATAATACACACATTTTTTAGATATCTAAGGGCTCACAATGTTTCAATGAAAGAAGTATTAAAAGTCATAGCTCAGCCAGAAGGAAGTAAATCAAGAAGAGGGAAAAATAAGCTACATGGTCTATGTAGAACAATGGTAATAGAACCACGGTAAACAAAAATATTGGTAAAACCTATTAATGAGTCCAAAATAGCACTGACTCTAAAAAATAATGGTTTGTGTTTAAAATCAGGAAAAAAATCAAAATATTAGATGAACATGGCTTACCAGATGCAAAGAGAGGAAAGTAACTCTACACTAAGTAACTTCATGGAATAGACAACAATTTAATTTTGTTAGAAAAAGTATAAGTTCAAATTGTTAAATTTTTTTTTTAAAGATTTTATTTATTTATTTGACAGAGGGAGAGAGATCACAAGTAGGCAGAGAGGCAGGCAGAGAGAGAGGGGGAAGCAGGCTCCCCGCTGAGCAGAGAGCCCGATGTGGGGCTCGATCCCAGGACCCTGAGATCATGACCTGAGCCGAAGGCAGAGGCTTTAACCCACCGAGCCACCCAGTGCTCCAAATTGTTAAATTTTTAAACGTAAACTCTGGCAGAATAGAAATGGAGCGCACATCTTCCAAATCAGCGGAAGGAAAAAAGGAAACAAAGAAAATTCTATTGAACTGGAGATCTATTCCAGTCAAGATGTACGCTAATCTCGTAATCTGAGAAGGGTCCTGTGCTGCTGGTATTTAGCAATGATAGATCAAATTAAAATAACAAAAAAGAAGGGAAACATACGAAATATTTTTAAATAGGTCCTAGAAATTAATAAGAATCTAAATCCATGAGCAGTGAGTGGGGCCAAAGTCTTGGGGCTCTTCTGCCTGATAACACGGGGTGGGATAAGAAACATTTTTCATCATCTTGTTGAGCTCATTTGGCATATTGAACATTAAAACTGCTCCATACATTGTGGGTGCCAGAGCCTTGTTTATAATTTGACTTGAGAGGCTTGAGCCAAACTCATGAAAGAAGAATGAATAAAAGTAGCTTCGTTTGCTGTTTTTGATATAAGTATAAGGATGGTATGGCAGTCCGTTTCCTTGAGTCGCACAGAGCCAAGTTGCTTCTTGCCTCACGGACTAGGTTAGAAATTGCATCAGTATCATAGTGGAACAGAGTGCAGGAACTGATGATCTAAGACCTAACTCTTCGGAGGGGTTACCAGGGGCTGAATGGACGTAAAACCCCAAACTGCTCAACAACAAGAATGTGATGGATGAAGGAAAATATAAAGCACATTAGGTTTTGTTATTTTCAGGGCAGAATAAGAATAGGCATACCAAAAGGTAATACATTGCTAGAAAAAGATGTATGGCTGAGTACTTAAGTTAAAAATGTAAAGGGTGGGGCGCCTGGGTGGCTCAGTGGGTTAAAGCCTCTGCCTTCGGCTCGGGTCATGATCTCAGTGTCCTGGGATCGAGCCCCACATGGGGCCCTCTGCTCGGCGGGGAGCCTGCTTCCTCCTCTTTCTCTGCCTGCCTCTCTGCCTACTTGTGATCTCTCTCTCTCCCTCTCTCTCTGTCAAATAAATAAATAAAATCTTTGGAAAAAAGATGTAAAGAGTAAATTTTCGCTTCCAGGTAAAATGGAGTGATTTATGCCAAAGCGATGTTTCCAGTAAATTACAACTAGACAACCCAAATTAAAAAAAAAAAAAATGTGCTTCAAGTCATCAGGTCACTGTAGATGTAGCAAAGTGGAGAGGGAAGAAGGATCTCGAGAAGAGAGAACGAATGAAAGTAACTACTTTGTTCCGGGAACTCTTCCTTGCTTCTGATGCAGATGAACTCATTGTTTATCTGAAATTTGGATTTAACTGGTTGTCCTGTTAAACCCTAAGCTTGACTCAGGGGAGAGAGGTATTGCTGGGGACAGACTAATCATCAGAGCTTTTTGGCTGGAGTAACAAAATGGAGAACTTTTTTTTTTTTAAAGATTTTATTTTTTTTATTTGCCAGAAAGAGAGAGAGAGAGCAAGAGAGCGTGAGAGTACAAGCAGGGGGAGCGGCAGGCAGAGGGAGAAGCAGGCTCCCCACCCAGCAAGGAGCTCGATGTGGAACTCGATCCCAGGACCCTGGGATCATGACCTGAGCTGAAGGCAGATGCTTAACCAACTGAGCCACCCAGGCATCTCCAAAATGGAAAACTTAACCCACCTAGTTCACTCCTAACTCTGCATGGGTGAGGGGCTAAAGAGCTAAGTCAGCACCTTCTAAAAGAAGAGAATTTTCCACCTTTACTGGTGAAGAGACAAAGACCAAGGGAAGAGACTTGGTGGAAACACTAGCTCTCAGCTGAACCCCGACGGCTTACACAGCAGGAGAAGAGTGAAATGAAGTATACTGAGCTTTACCAAATTTAACAAGTCTGAAATCACTCAATCCCCAGCTGAGTTGATCAGCTCGCCTCATGATTTATTTGCCTAGCATTCACAGAAAGGTTAAGGTGATTTGTATGGACTCTATCTGCCTGTCAGGAAAAAAAAAAATACTCTCTTGGAAGGAGATAAGATTATTCAGAGTAGTAGAAACAGACCTAAAGTGATTCACATATTAGAATCACCTGGCCAGGGCCATAAAATAACCATGATTAATATGTTAAAGAAAATGGAGGATAAATAGAGCATTTCAGCAGATAATTTACTTGAATCTGTGAGTAAGAATCAGATGAAAATTCTAGAACTGAAATATATAACAACTGAAATTAACAATTCAGTAAATGGGTTTAATAGAAAATTAGTAAAGCAAAGGATCTGGGAACTGGAACACAGAGCAGTAGAAAGCATACAGTTTGAATGCCAGCCAGAAGGTAGGATGAGAAATACAGAAAAGAACATAAGAGATATGTGGGGTATCATAAGGACTGGGATACCCATAATCAGAATCTCAGAGGGACAGGGAGGGAGAATATGTGACAGAAGTATATTTAAAGAGACCTTGTCAGAGAAGTTTCAGAAACTAACAAAACACATCAAAGATTCAAAAAAATTAGCAAACTCTATTCATAATATTTTATGAATTCTCTACTGTGCAAAAATATACTTTAAAAATAAAGGTGAATAAAATCCTTTTCAGCCACCCAAATAAACTAAAAAGCTTCTTTTTAGACAAATATTCAAATGTTCCACCTTGAAGCAGAAGCCACAACATACAAATCTAAGAAGAATATGCAGACGAAAACAGTGGAGTCTCAGAAATAAGTCTATGGATAAACGGGTAGGAAGATCTTAATAGCACTCTGGCCCTAATTAAGATCCAAGAACTTCAGTATAATCCAGGAGATGAGGGGAAAACCCAAGAAGGACGGAGTTTGATTTTTCGCCCACCAAATGAGAAAGAACTTCAGCGTTAACATAGCAAAATTTATATAAAATAGGCTCTTTCCCTCTAAATGGTTTCAAAGATTTTTGTCATATTGGATAGCATAATATGTTCATTAATTTGTTCTTGGTTGCCTGATGTCAGATTCGAGCAAAAAAAAAAAAGCATTGCATTTATTTTTCACCAAAAAAGCTCTATTGTAGGGCCACAAAACATTTACCAAAGAGAACCTCCAGAGCCCAGATCTCTTCCTCCGGAAGCCAAGACTTTTGGCATTATGTTCTTTAGAAGTGGTTTCTTTACTAAAATTGGGTGATTTGTCTCTAATAAACCCATTTTTCCAGGTTATCATAGGCCTCTTAAATCCTAAGTATGTGTCATTGCTATATTAGTCTTAGGAATTCTGTGTGATGTGCTAGGATCATATACGTACCTTTTATGTTTTCTGTGTAAGTGGTAACATTGTTGGAGAGTACAAGGTCATGGACCAAGCTCTCTGACAAAAACACAAACACTTACTATGTATCTGGTCTAGCCCTGTTTCATCAACAATCTTCCCTGAGAAGAAAGTCAACTTTACCTGAAAAGGGGTTTTCCATATCTGAATTTACCTCCCTTAGAAAGTTGTTTCATCTATAGCTCTCTGCTTAAAATTTTTGATTTTTTAAATTTAATTTTTTTTTTTTCATAATGGACATGCTGGGAATGATGGTTTGGTGTTATCTTCTACATTCTTACTAAGTGTAGGACTGCCACGTATGTATGATTTTTTCTCATTAGTTCGGCAACATTTTTAAATGCTAGTGATAGCGAATGCGTGTGAAGATACAGAGAAAAGGCAAGTCAAGGTGGCTCAGTGGGTTAAAGCCTCTGCCGTCGACTCAGGTCATGATCTCAGGGTCCTGCGATCAAGCCCCGCATCCGGCTCTCTGCTCAGCGGGGAGCCTGCTTCCCCCTCTCTCTCTGCCTGCCTCTCTGCCTACTTGTGATCACTCTCTGTCAAAATAAATAAATAAAATCTTTAAAAAACAAAAACAAAAACAAAAAAACAAATCGATAAAACATTTTAGGTAGGCAACTTGGATTATCTTTCAAAATTTAAAATGTATTTACTCTTTATCCAGTAACTCCATTTCAAGGACTTTATCCCACAGCATTACTTTACATGTACACACAAAGAGTTATGTAAAGGTTGGGGCACCTGGGGGCTGAGTCCATTAAGCATCTGCTTTGGCTCAAGTTATGATCTCAGGGTCCTGGGATCCAGCTCGGTCTGGGGGTTCCTGCTCAGCGGGAATCTGCTTATCCCTCTCCCTCTGCCTCTCCCCCCTGCTCATGCTCTCTTTCTTTCAAATAAATAAATAAAATCTAAAAAAAAAAAAAAAAAGAGAGCTATATAAAGGTATTTTCACAACCAAATCAGAAAGCAACCTTGAACTGAGGAAGGTTAGACAACTTGCAGAACTTTCATACCGTGGGCGTGCACTGTGACCACCGAGAAGGCTGAGATGGATGAAAAGAGACTGAAGACATAATCAAATGAAAAGAGCAAGTCTTAGAAAAATGTTTATAATTCCATTTACGTAAATATAAAATGTTAACATATAAGTGTGTGTTCAGAAAGAGTATTCACAGTGTTAGAACATCAGAAATACGCTTGTCAAATCACTATGTTGTACACCTGAAACTAATGTAACATTGTGTGTCAACCATGCTCAAATTAAAAAATATATATATAAGTGTTTATTAAAAAAAGAAATAATCACACAGAATTGTCAGTGATGTTTGCCTATCGGGATTATAGTGGTTCAAAGAAGACTTTTATGTTTTATTCTGTACTCATATCTTGAAACTTTGACAATAAGAATTTCTTATTTAACAATTGGGTAATGTTATATATATGAAAAGATAGAAAAATAAGCAAAATAGAGTTATATAACAATTTTTCAAGAAAAAAATTTTATTTTGGAAATAATTGAAGAAATTCTAAAGAAACGAACCCATTTAATTGCTTAGCAGTTAAAACCTATGAAAATAGCTCAAAGGAAAGGCAAAAATTATAATATTTGCAACAAATAGGAGAAATCATTTTAAGGCTACATATTGTAAAATATAAAACATAATCTGAAAAAGAAACTTTAAGGCTCCCATTAATGCAAAAAATTTATAAAGCAATAGTAAATAGGTTTAAAACTGGACAATGTTAGCCTCCATAAAACTAGGTATATACACATAACACCTCTGAATTCATTGTATACCTATTAAAATTTCCATGAAATTAAATTAGAGCCATAATTCGCAGGACTGTCAAGACGAGCATAAAATAGTTCCAATGTCAAGATAAACTGTTATCATTTCACAATGCAATTTTGTAGCCTCTGTCTAGGTCCACACAGTGTTTATAACTTTTCATGTCCTCAACCTATTTTGGGGGATGTGTTCAAATAAACTTTTCTAAGAAATAAAGAGAAGGGACGCCTGGGTGGCTCAGTGGGTTAAAGCCTCTGCCTTCAGCTCAGGTCATGATCTCAGGGTCCTGGGATCAAACCCTGCATCTGGCTCTCTGCTCAGCAGGGAGCCTGCTTCCCTCTCTCTCTCTGCCTGCCTCTCTGCCTACTTGTGATCTCTCTCTCTCTCTGTCAAATAAATAAGGATCTTAAAAAAAAAGAGAAAAATGATATACCTTATATGTTCATTTCAGAATGCATTATAGCCAAAAAAAGTTCAATATAAGTGAATGGCTACTTAAGTTAGCACACATCTCTATGATAGGATATTATATATTCATTTAAAATTATGTTTGTGGGGGGCACCTGGGTGACTCAGTCATTAAGTGTCTGCCTTCGGCTCAGGTCATGATCCCAGGAACCTGGGATCGAGCTCCGCATCAGGCTCCCTGCTGGGCGGGAAGCCTGCTTCTCCCTCTCCCACACCCCCTGCTTGCATTCCATCTCTTGTTGTCTCCTGCCAAATTAAAAAAAAAACCCTAAAATTAAAAAAAAATAATGTTTGTGAAATCTAAAAAGTTTTAAAAACATAACATTAATATACCAAAAAGTTATAGAACAGCATTTAGAAATGTAGGCCTACTACCTGCAAGTACAAAAAAAAAAACAAAAAAAACCCACAAAAAACCCATACATTTGTGTCAGTAAGAACTAGGAAGGAATGAACAAAAACGAAAGTACTGAACCAGTTAGGATGATAGGCTTATTAACAATGTGGTATTCTTCTCTTTTAAAGTACCTTTAACACCACAGATATTTACAATCACAATAGAGTAAAAGAAATTCATGTGTAGCTTCTATGTTGTGAGATTGACGTTAAGTCTATTGTTGAAAGATCCAGGTTGTTGTTTTTTTCTTTTGAAAATAAAGTGTATTTGTATACCTAACCTTTTAGGAACTTAATAATTTTCTGTCACTTTTGCAAGATTACAAACTCGATTATAGACCATCACTGCTCCAAATTCTTTCTATTCCCTGGGAAGAAATTATTCTAGGCATGAATCTACTAAAAATGGCTAAATGCTCCTTAGTTCTTTTCTCTCTAATTTAAATTTCTTATCATGATTTTCTAAGTATCTTTTTTCAGTTTAAGCACCATTCTTCTGGAAGCAAAATGCTATTTATGTAGTTTTGCTTTTTTTCAGCCTTATGATAACATTACATTATGACTCCCAACTAGCTACCTTCCACATTCATCTTCCTGTTCCAAATATAGCTTGAAAAGCCTGTTTTATTTTCTTGGGCCTTAACCTTCCTGATTCTATTGTTAGCAGTTTCTGACATGCTGCCTTCCATGAATCTCCAGCCCTCCGTTCAGTTCATTGCTGGTGTGTAGACTTTTTTTAAACTAAATTTCTTATAAAGTGATATGCATAGGTACGTTGAATTTGTTAGTAGCTCTCCTCCTTAATTATCCTTAGATCATTTCGCTAAGGGAGTTTTCTAACATTCTTTGACCTTTTTTTTTTTTCAATACAATTTCAGACATTCCTATCAAATCTGGTTTCTGAAGTTTTTGGAAAGGGATCCATTAGAGAATGTGGAGAGGAAAGGGTCATCACAAATAAAATGAGGCAGAAAGTAATAATAACAAAATGCAATGATCTTTTCAACTCCTTTCCAGTGAGCATCAAAATACAAATATAAGTCTAAAGAACATTTGAGTGAATTGTTCCAGAAACAGACTTATGTCCAGATTTGAAAATGGGATACATTTTGTACATGGGAGAGAAGTCAAATAGCTCTCTTCCCTAGTAGAGAACTAAACCAATTTTAGCTTAGAAGAAATAACAGAAATAATGAATTGCTAAGCAACAGAGATCCTGTTTACATGCAAATATTGGTAGTAATAACAACAAAAAACAGTGCAAAAATAACACAGGAAATATGATCTGAAAGCAAAATTGCCTACAATAAAATATTTGGGTTTTGTTTTGGAATTATTTGGTTTTCCACAAGTTAATAGCTATTTATGTTGACACCATGTGAATTAATCTGCCTCAAAGCTAAGCTGACATTTAGTAACCTGCCATCTGTCTAGGAAGGTAGTTTATTCTGACAAAGACAAAGGCCAAAAAGGTGTTTGTGTATCAGCTTATCTTTTCAAAGGAACTTAACCAGAAGGCCAGCTTTGTGGTGCTTCAGACCTTTCTTATTATCTTTCAAAATCTAAGGAACATTGAAACATTAAATATTTCCACTCAGGATGTTGGCTCTTTATATTTCCTTATTCTTTTTAACTAGGGTGAACTTTTTATCTTCCAATGGAATGCATGGATATTGTCATTTATCCTTAAATTAAAGCTTACACATTAATTTCAGAATAGACCTACTCTCCTAAGTTAAGAAAACTGTAAAAGAGTCTCATGTTTAGGATGTTTCTGCTACTGATAAAAAACATTTGGGATGCCTGAGTGGCTCAGTTAAGCATCCAACTCTTGATTTCAGCTAAGGTCATGATCCCAGGGTCATGAGATCAAGCCCTGTGTTGGGCTCCACACTGGGCATGGAGTGGGCTCAGGGTTGACTTTCTTTCCCTTTGCCCCTCACCCCTGCTCTCAGTCTCTCTCTCTCTAAAAAAAAAAAAAAAAAAAGCGCATTAGAGGCATCTTTATGAATCATAATATTCATGTACCCACATAGAACCTTGAAGGTAGCTGGTCCTGACTCAAATTACACCTGAATTTTTCAATTTTTAACAGTATTTCTTCTCTCCACCCCTCCCACCATAATAAAAACTTCTTGAAGGAAAAGAAGAAACACTTTTGAAAATTAATTTTTATCCATATGCCATGTTTTACAAATTATTGGTATATAATAAATATTTATTGACCAAATCCCCAGTTCATTGACTAACCTCCTAGTGCACTAAATATGCTATGTCTCATTCACAGACTAAGTCAAATACTTAGTAACTACTTACTGACCACCTACTATGTGCCAGGCTATGTGTGAAAAATGGTACTCTTATTAATCTAAGGTTTTATTGGAGAGGACAGAAAATTAAACAATAATTATCCGAGAATGAGTATTCATGACAAGGTACTATGGAAGCATATAACAGACATGTCAGGGAGAAAGAAGTATCTAGGCCAAGATCTCAAGAATAAGTAGGAGTTATTCAAGTGAAAAGGATGGGAACATATGGAGGAGGAATGGCAAAAACACTAGAGACAAATTTAAATGGTGTGTGCGAAGTCCAAAGAACAAGAGAGCACGACATTTTTGAAAAATGGAGGAAAGTTAAGCATGGATAAAGCTTAGATAAGTGCGTGAAAGAGAGGGGTAGACCATGTTATTGACTGCTTTATAAATCATTTTTTCTTTTGAAAACAATAGACACTTCTCTACGTTCCAACTATACTTAATTTTTAAAAACAAAATAAAATGCATTCATTCACAAATCCAGAGAGAACAGTTATGTTCAGATTCAGACTATTCTTAAGACTTTATTAAGTCTTTAGAACAATTAGAATGACCAAATTAATGACATTTAGTCTATTATTATTGTCTACTTAACAATTATCAGATTATTAAGACTTTATTGTTTTAAGAGCAGTTTTAGGTTCACATCAAAACTGAGTGGAAGTTACAGAGAGTTTCCATAATCTCCTTGCCCCAACTCATGAATAACCTCTCCCATTATCAACATCCCCCTCCAGGGTGGTACATTATTTGCAATTGATTAGCCTACATTGATTGGTACATCATAATCGCCCTAAGCCCATAGTTTACATCACAGTATATTCCTGGTGTCAGACATTCTATGGGTTTGGATAAAGGTATGTGTCCTTTCTGGTATCATACAGGGGATTTTCACTGCCCTAAAGATCCTCTGTGATCTACATATTCATACCTCCCCACCCCAACCTTTGACAACTGTTGATCTTTTTACTGTCTCCATAATTTTGCCTTTTCCAGAATATCATATAGGTTGCAACCTTCTCAGATGGACTTCCTTCACGTAATAATAGGCATTTAAATTTCTTCCATGTCTCTTCACGGCTCAATAGCTCATTTCATCCTGGCTCTGAATAGAATATCGTCTGTATATACCAGAACTTATCTATCTACTCACCTACTCAAGGACATCCAAGTTTTGACAATTACGAATAAAGCTATTATAAATATCTGTGTGCAGGTTTTTTTGCTTTTGTTGTTTTCAACACTTTGGGGTAAATATCAAGAAGTACACTTGCTGGGTCATAGGGTAAGAATATGTTTAATTTTGTAGCAAACTTCCAAAGTGTCCTCCAAGGTAGCTGTTCCATTTTGCATTTTCACCAGCAATGAATGAGAATTCCTGCTGCTCTACTTCCTCGACAGCATTTGATGTTGTCAATTTTCTGAAATTTTGCTAATAGGTGTGTCGTGGTATCTATGTTGTTTTAATTTGTATCTCTCTGTTGACATACATTATGCAGCATCTTTTCATATGCTTATTTTCCATCTGTATATTTTCTTTCTTGAGGTGTCTTTTAAGATCATCAGGCTACTTTTCAATTGTTTTTTTCTTTTTTCCTTAATTTTAAGAGTTCTTTGTATATTTTTAAAAATAGTCCATCGGATGTGCATACTTAGCATTTTAAATTTGGTCTTTCTTTTTAATCATAATTTTTTTGAACCTTCCCCATGGGCAATCCTCCCTGACAATGTTGCAGTTCCAACTTCCTCCTGCAGACTTCCCTCATAGAAATTACAATCCTCCTTTTTCAATTTTGACTGGCCTTTGCTCAGGCCTATCGCACAGCTGTCATCCTGATAACATTTCTTTTTGTTTTAAGATTTTATTTATTTATTTATTTATTTGAGAGAGCGAGAGAGAGAGAGAGAGAGAGTGAGAGCGTGTGTATACATGGCAGGGAGAGCGGAGGCAAAGAATCTTAAGCAGACTCGCTGCTGAGCACGGAGCCTGAGGGAGGGCTCGACCTCACGACCCCGAGATCACAACTTGAGCAGAAACCGAGAGTCCGATGTTTAACCAACTGCTCCACCCAGGCGCCCCCTGATACATTTCTTAAATATGATTTTTTTAAAAATCATTTTTAGACTCTCTCTTACTGGTCTTTTTTATTGAATGAGCACATTTATTCACTTTCTTAATATAGTCTCTTGTTCTGATAGGACATATTTCCAGCAACCTTTCCAAAAAAGTAGGAATGGAAGTTAGGCATTTATTTGGTTAGTTAGTTAGTTTGGTTTAAAATTTTTTTAATGTGTAAAGATATTGTCTTTTTCCCTCACATGTGTTAGGTTAGTGGTTATAGAATTTTAGTCTGAAATCAGTTTCACTCAAAATCTTGAAGGCCTGGTTCTGATGCTGTTTAGCTTCCAATAGTGCTATTGAGAAGTCTGAGGATATTTCCATTTGTGATTTAAGGTTGTGGGCCTTTTTTCTTCATTTATTGACCTTTTCTGTAAGATTTTAGAATTTCTCTTTATCCTTGATATACTGAAGTTTTCTAATGAGGTACACCGGTTTGCATGTGATCCTTATGCAGGGGCCATGCTAATCTCCGTATTGTTCTGATTTTAGTATATGTGCTGCCCATGTGAGCATGATGTACATTGGTTTGGATACTTTTTCTTTCTTTCTTTCTTTCTTTCTTTCTTTCTTTCTTTCTTTCTTTCTTTCTTTCTTTCTTTCTTTTCTTCTTTCTTTCTTTTTCTTTCTTTCTTTTCTTTTTCTTTCTTTCTCTCTTTCTTCTTTCCTTCTTTCTTTCTTTCCTTCTTTGTAGGAAGGCAGGGAGAGGCAGAGGAAGAGAATCTTAAGCAGGCTCCATGTCCAGCATGGAGACCCATGTGGGGCTCAATCTAATGACCCTGAGATCATGACCTGAACTGAAATCAAGAGTCAGATGCCTAACTGACTGAGTCATTCAGACACCCCTGGCTACTTTAAAAAAAAATAATAATTTACTTAATATTCACTATCCTTTCTATCTAATGACAAGTATTTTTAATTTCTTCATTTCTTCATGAAAATCCTATTAGTTGTCAATAGGATATTATGGATTTATACTCTAATTTTTTTCATCTTTCCTATTCCATTTCCCATCAACTTGCCTAGTAGCGAGATCTCAAAATTATATTTAACAATTTTCCAAGGTTTAAAAAAAATTTAATTCCACTATAGCTAATAAACAGTATTATATTAATTTCAGGTATGTTGTATAGTGATTCAACAATTCTATACATTACTCAGTACTCATCGTGGTAAGTGCCCTGCCTAATCCCTGTCACCTATTTCACTCATCCCCCCACCCACCTCCCTTCTGGTAACCATCAGTTTGTTCTCTATAGTTAAGAGTTTGTGTCTTGGTTTATCTCTTTTTTTCTTTGTTTATTTGTTTTGCTCTTAAATTCCACATGTAAGTAAAATCATATGGTATTTGTTTTTCTCTGATTGACTTAGTTCAACAAACATAATACTCTCAACATCCAAACATGTGGTAGCAAATGGCAAGATTTCATTCTTTTTTTTTGGCTGACTAATATTTCATTGTATATATATGTATATATACATATATATATACCCCACATCTTTTTTTTTTTAAAGATTTTATTTATTTTATTTGACAGAGAGAAAGAGATCATAAGTAGGCAGAGAGGCAGGCAGAGGGAGAGGGGGAAGCAGGCTCCCTGCTGAGCAGAGAGCCCAATGTTGGGTTCAATCCCAGGACCCTGAGATCATGACCTGAGCTGAAGGCAGAGGCTTTAACCCACTGAGCCACCCAGGAGCCCCATATACTACATCTTTATCCATTTATCTATTGATGGACACTTTGTTATCTTGGCTATTGTAAATAACGTGGCAATAAACATAGGTGTGCATATATCTTTTTGAATTAGCATTTTAAAGATATTTCTAATTTTTGATTTTATATATTGAATTTTTAAGAGCTTTTTTATTATTTTCTAATATTTCTTGTTTTATTGCATTCTGGTTTTATTTCATGGATGCAAGGTTTCTCTCAAGTCTCAGGAAATTTTCTGAGACTAGATTTTTAATTTGAAGCTCATGGAGCTTACATTTTGGTGTGTGTGGGTGGAAGACACATAAGCAAAATAAATGATACTATTCAAAATATTAGAACATAGGTAACATATATAGGTGCTAAATATTTATATTTATATCTATATTTATAAACAGTATAACAGTGGTAAGTAAAATTAATGAGATACGATGATAAAATGAAATTTGATTTCCAGTCCCACATCAGGAGTTCCACTGTTCCATAACCCAGTGAAAATTGTGAAAATTATCTTAAAAAAACAACCATTTAAAGCCTTTGTTATTTATTCTAAAAGCAATAAAAAAGAGAAAGAAAAAAAAGAAATGAAGAAGAAACATTTATTTAAGAAAATCTATGGAAATTCTTTAAGATAGTAAGCATCTGTTATTTTGAAGAAAGACTTCTCTCCCACCTTCCCGTTCAGTAAGGTAGAGACTCCACTCCAGACTGCTGCAGGCAAGAACACACGACTCCTTCTTTACTCAGCTCCCAGCCATTAGGGCTTCATACTCTGAAGAAGAACACCTGCAGCATTTCTCGTCCTGCTGCTAGCTACCTGTTGTGGAGGCTGTGTCTTAGGGGAGTGTAATAGAGAGATAGGCTCCTTTCTTCTGCCTAATCCCCACTTACAGAAGGGAGGATTTACACTGGGCATGGCATAATGATCAGACTGGGACCCTAACAGTCCTTTCCATTTTTGAGTCAGTGGATGCATGCCAGCAGAGGCAAGATGAGAAGATCAACAGATTACTGACTGACCTTTCTCCACTGACTGTTCAGATTCTAGAGTGAGAATGTCACCCAGAGAAATGACTGCCATAATCTCTACCCCCAGGTCCAGAACCTTAATTCAGAGATTTTGTTTAGAGGAAGAAGCAGACCGTAAAACAGATACTTCTTGATTTTTTTTTCCCAAAGGAATGGATTTCATTTGCAACACAATGTAGAAAAGTATAATTCTACTGACACTCTCAAGAACAGTGGCAACTGCTGCAGTAGAAAGTTTGAAGGAGATTTATGTATCTAACGAAGATAGAGCCTAGACTATAGTCTGGCTAGTTTGCATGAAAGAAACTGGGAATAAGACAGCTGGGGTCAGAACAATTATCACTCACATCAGAAACTATTCTTTCCAAGGAGCCACAATTTGGTTGGATTAATTGAAAGAGCAATATATACCCCAGGGCATTGTTGAAAACAATGGCAATTGGTCATGTTTAATGGCATGGTTTGGGCAGGGAAAGAGTTTAAGAGAACCTTACCAGTACCACTGTCATCCCAGGGTGACTGTGAGAATACTCAAAGATGCACGTCACTCAGGAACAGTATCAGAGCCTTAACGCTGTGGAAATGAGGTAATCAACCTCACTGAAATAATTCAGCCAGGAACTAAACAGAAACAAGCCTGAGGAAGGGAGTATTCAAAGATGGTACAATATATCATCTAAATTATTTTCTAACAAAAAGCATGAGACATATAAAGAAACAGGGAAGTATGACCCAAACATCACAAAAAAAAACCAGGCAATAGAAACTCGTAAGCGTGATAAGATATTAGATTTAACTTTAAGGTAGCAATTATAAATGCATCCACAGAAATAAAGGAAAACATTTTAAGGAATTAAAGAATTTAAGGAAGGTAAAAAACAAATAGAGAGTATCAGTTAAGAAATAGAAATTATTAAAGAACCAAATAGAATCTCTGGAGTTAACAAGTATAGTAACTGAACTAAAAAAAAAAAATATTAGAGGGGCTGAATGGTAGATTTAAACTGGCAGAAGAAAGACTTAGCAAACTTGAAGATAGATTGATAGAGATTATGAAAGCTGAAGAACAATGAAAAACAAAGGAATGAAGAAAAATGAGCCTCAAAATCAAAGAAATGTGGGACACCATTAAGTGCAGCAACATATGCATAATGAGAGTTCCAGGAGGAGAGCAGAGAAAGAGAAAGAATTAAAAATACCTGAAAACATAATAGCTGAAAACTCCCTAAATGTATTTTAAAAAGGTTGTATCATATCCAAGAAACAAAATGAAATAGAGAACCATAAACAGACACAGCATAGTAAAAAAAAAAAAAAAAGGTTCTGAGTCAAAGATAAGGATAATCTTTTGAAAGTAGGAAGAAAAAAAAATTATTTATGAGGAAATCTCAAGATTAATAGCTAACTCCTCAGCTGAAACAATGGAGGAAGAATAGTGGGATAGAATATTCGAAGTACTTAAAGAAAAAAGCTATAAAGGAAGAATTCCATACGCAGAAAAACTATTGTTTTTATTGTTAAAAATGAAGGAGAAATAAACACTTTCCAGATAACAAAAACTGAAAGAATTTGGTGCTAAGAAATCTACCTTACGACAAATACTAAAGGTTAATTTCTTCAGGCTGAAAGCAAGTGACTCCTATGGTAATTCGAATGCAAGGAATAAACAAGAACAAAGATAAACAAACAGGTGAAGGCATTCATGTAATTATAAAAGACACTAAAAATACTCTCCCTTTTCTCTAAACTGATTGGAAATGCAATTGTATAGCTTATATGTATATAATGTATTCTTAGGCTTACAACATATAAAAATATAATATACATGCAATATATTTGCCAATAATAATACAAAGGAAGTGAATGGGAGAAAAGTTGTAATAGACTAGGATATGAGGACAGAGGGCAGTGATTATAACAATGGGTAACAATTTTGGGGTCTGTAACATTAATGTAAATGTATTATGTAACAAAAAGGTAGAAGAAGCGATAGAGATATATAATATAATATACCAACATATCACTGGAATTAAGCTGGTGTAAATTTTAAGCTGATTTTTATAATTTAAGAATACATAATAAACTTTGGTACAACCACTAAAAAAAATCCAAAAATATATCCAAAAAAATCATTAATTGAGTTAAAATACTACGTAAGAAAATATTCACTAAATGCAAAATAATGCAACAGCTATACCTGTGAATGATTATATTAAAAATGATGAGAAATCTCAAATCAATAATCTAACCTTTCACATAGAATAGCAAACTAAATATAAAGCAAAAAAAGAAGGAAAAATAAGGATTAAAGCAAAAATTAATTACCAAAAAGATCAGAAAAACCAAAAGCTTTTTTTTAAAAGCTCAACAAAATTGACAAAATTTTATTTAATTTGACCAAGAAAAAAGAGAAAAGATTCAAATTACTAAAATGAGAAAAGGAGACATAAATACTGACCTAAGAAAAATAAAAAGGGTTACAAAGAAATACTATAAATGACTGTACACCAATATACCAGATAAATTGGATGAGGTAGACAACTTCTTATAAAAACAAACTACCAAAACTGACTCAAGAAAAAGTAAACAATCTGAGTAGGCCAATAACAAGGGAAGAGATTAGAGAAAAACAAAACAAAACTGCCCACAAATAAAACCCTGGCACAGGTAGCTTTGCCACTGAATTCTACCAAAAAGAAAAATTAATTCCGATTCTTTACAAACACTTCCAAAAAATAAAAGACATGGAAAGATTTCCCAACTTATCCCATTACTCTCATGACAAAACCAAAGACATCACAGGAAAACAAGCTTCAAAACAATAGCTCTTATGAGTACGGAGGCAAGCATTCTAAACAAAATATTTGCAAACTTAGTCTGGCATCATATAAGAAGAATTATTCACCATGAGCAAGTGGGATTTATCTTTGTAATGCAGGATGGTTTTTCATCTGAAAAATCTATGTGTGTAATATTTCTTATTAATAGAACAAAAGACAGAATTCACATTATCATCTCAGCAGGTACAGAAAAATATTTGACAAAACTTAAAGCTCTTTCATGATAAAAACAGTAAAGAAAGTAAGAATGTAAGGGCTATTCCTCAACCTGCTAAAGAGCATCAATAAAAAACCCACAGCAAGCATATTTAACAGTGAAAGATTGGGTGATTTATCCCTAAGATTGGGAACAAGACAAGTTCCAGCCAGAGAAATTAGGCAAGAAAAATAAATAACACATCCAAATTTTAAAAGAAGTAAGGCTATTTCTATTCACAAATGGCCTGATATTTTGCACAGAAAATCTTTTAAGATTTTATTTCATTTATTGATTTGACAGAGAGAGAGATCATAAGTAGGCAGAGAGAGAGAGGGGGAAGCAGGCTCCCTGCTGAGCAGAGAACCCGATGTGGTGCTCGATCCCAGGACCCTGAGATCATGACCTGAGCCGAAGGCAGAGGCTTTAACCCACTGAGCCACCCAGGCGCCCTGCACAGAAAATCTTAAGGAACCACCAAATATTATTAGAATTAAAGAATGCATTCAGCAGGGTTACAGGATATAAGACCAATATGCAAAAATCAATTGCTTTTTTATGTACTTGCTTTGAACAATAAGATAAAATAAATGAAGAACTCAATTCCATTAACATTGTATCAAAATGAATAAAACACTTAGAAATAAATTTAACAAAAGCAATAATAGGGATTTTAACAAAAGGAATAAGTAGGAATAAATTTAACAAAAAAAGTGTTAAACTTAAATATTCTGAAAAACAGTATTACATTGTTTAAAGAAGTTAAAGAATATCTAAATAAATAGGAAACATCTTATGTTCATAGGTTGGGAGTCTTAACATTGCTATGATGACAATACTCCTCAAACCGATCTACACATTCAGCACAATTACAATAATCCCAGCTCACTATAGAAATTGACAAGCTGATTGTAAAATCTATACTGAATTACAAGGACGCAAAAAAGCCAAAACAACTATGAAAAAGAAGAATAAATTGAGAGGACTCACACTTCCTGATCAAAACTCACATAGATCAATAGTAATCCAGACAATGTGGTATTGACACAAGGGTGTATGTGTGTTTGTGTGTGCATGCATATGTGTGTGTGTGTGTGTGTGTGTGTGTGTGTGTGTGTATGAAATAAAACTGAGAGTCCAGAGACAAAACCATGCATCTATTGTCAACTGATTTTCAGTAAAGACAGCGATACTGTTCAATATTATTAATATTAATATTAATAATATTAGATGAATAGTGTTTTCAACAAATGTTTCTGGGACAAACGGACAAGCACAAACAAAAGAATAATGTTGGATCCTTATTTACACTATATACAAAATTATTATAAAAATTACATATTATCTGTTATTCACATTATAAATATAAGAGCAAAAACTTTTGTAAAACTCCTAGAAGAAAACATAAGGATAAATCTTCATGTTGTTGAATTTGCAAAAAATCCTTAAGTATGACGCCAAAAGTATAAGCAACGACAACAACAGCAAAAATAGATAAATTAGACTTGATCAAAACAAGACTTACACTTCAAAGGGCACCACCGAGAAAATAGACAACACACAGGATGGGAAAAAATATTTGCAAGTCATATGTCTGATTAGAAATTTGTATCTAAAATACATAAAAATCTCTAACAATTCAATAATAAAAAGACAATTAACCCAATTAAAAATGGATAAAGAATCTGAATAATCATTTCTCCTAAGATATACAAATGGCCAAAAAGCATATGCAATAAACACATAAAAAGATGCTCAGTATCCTTAGTTACCAGGAAAATGCAAATCAAAACCACAAGGAGTTATCACTTTACGTACACTAGAATGGCTAAAATAAAAGTGAAACTTGAATACATTATGCTAAGTGAAAAAAGCTGGTCACAAAGGACCTTGCACTATATGATCTCATTCTTATGAAAGTCCAGAACTCAAAAATATATAGAGACAGAAAGTAAATCCATAATTGCTTAGGGTTGGAGTGGGGGAAAGGCAGATAATAGAGTGATATTTAAAGGGCACAGGATTTCTTTTTGAGGTAATGAAATATTCAAAATAGGCTGTGGTGATGGTTGCATATACTTGTGAATATAATAAAAAATATTTAATTGTACCTTAAAAAGGGCAAATGTATATCGATTATATCAATAAAACTAATAGAAAATGTTTGTGCTTAGGTAAAGTCTCACTGAAACAGTAACCCTTCACAAAAATGAAGCAAATGAATTTAAAATAGGTGTCTCCAAGAAGAGTGTTCCAAGTTCAAAAACCCTAAGATACAAAGTAAAAGACGGTCAATTAATCTGTGTTATCTTTGCATGATCTAATCCAGTGCTATTTTTGGATTAAACTAACTTGAACGATAAATTTACTTTACACATAAGCCAGTTTGGAGGAGGTTTTCCATTATGTACAACCAAAAGGATACTAAACACTACTACGAATTTTGTGCCAGAAATGGTATGTTGTAATAATTAATAGACACAAAAATGTGATATGGCTCTTGTCAAAGAAGTAGTGTTGAAAGCAAAGTACCTTGTATCTTAGGCTTGGTTCCCAAAACACAGAGCTCTGAAAGTCAATACGGCTTGGGTTCTCAAGATCCCCAAGACTACAGCAAACAAAGAAATAGATTTTTGTTGTTGTTGTTGTTGTTGTTTTTTGTTTGTTTGGTTTTTTGTTAGAGGCAAGTGAGGGATAGAGGGAGTGGGAGAGAGAAGATCTTAAGCAGGCTCCATGCCCAGTGCAGAGCTTCAAGACTGACTCTGGGCTCAATCTCATAACCCGAGATTACGACCTGAGCCAAAATCAAGAGACAAATGCTTAACTGACTGAGCCACCCAGGCAGCCCACAAAGAAACAGCTTTTAACAAGCCCCCCAAAACTTGCCACGGCTCTGACTTCAAGGCTCAGTGCAGAAGGAGCAGACAATAATACCCATCTCCCAATATTTCCTTACAAAGGCCTATTTGATTGTCTTAAAAGCTGCAGCCTTAGGGTCAGGCTCCTAGTTTTGACTCACCTAGGGAAAAACTGCTCTGCACTCTGGAGACGGGAGAATCTAGCAGACATCATCTCTACATTCTCCCCGTCCCCTGCTCCAATTCACCCGTTGGAAGAAATTTATACATACATATTGGCATCCCAGCTTTTATGACTGCCACCCAGAGATCACTAATCATCTGGCTCTGATAAGAAGCTAATATCCAGAAAATACAAGAAACTCAATACATCTCAATAGGAAAAAAACAAAACCTCAAAAAATAATTGAAAAAAGGATCTAATAGACATTTTTTCCCAAAGAAGACATATGAATGGCCAATGGATATATGAAAAGGTGCTCAGCATTTATTCATCATCAAGGAAATATAAATAATAATCACAATGAGATCGCACCATACACCCGTTGGGATGGCTATTTTCAAAAAGTCAATATATAATGAGTGTTGGTGAGGGTGTGAAGAAAAGAGAACCCTTGTACACTGTCGGTGAAATGTAAACTGGTACAGCCATTATGGAAAATAGTGTAGAGGTTCCCCAAGAAGTTGAAAAGGGAACTACCATATGACCCAGCAATCCTTTTATTACTTTTATATCCAAAGGAAATGAAATCAGGATATCAAAGCGTTATCTGCGCTCCCTATGTTCTTTGCAGCATTATTCATAATAGCCAAGGTGTGGAAGCAGCTTTAGTGCCCACCAACGGATGGATAGATAAAGAAAATGTGGTATATAGGTGTAATGAGATACTATTTATCCACCCCAAAAAAAGGGGAATGAATCCGGTCATTTGCAACAACGTGGATGAACTGGAGGACATTACACTAAGTGAAATTAGCCAGACAAAGAAAGACCAATTCTACATGATCTCCTTTATATACAGAATCTAAAACCGTCGAACTCATAAACATAAAGTAAAACAGTGGTTGCCAGGAGCTGAGAGGTGGGGGAAATGGGAAGAATTTGGTC
This sequence comes from Potos flavus, assembly GCA_028534135.1. Classification (NCBI taxonomy): domain Eukaryota; kingdom Metazoa; phylum Chordata; class Mammalia; order Carnivora; family Procyonidae; genus Potos; species Potos flavus. The sequence goes on along the minus strand of CM052884.1, from coordinate 20,078,214 downwards.
AAAAGATAACATACTTTCAGTTATAAGATGAATAAGATCTAGGGAATTAATATACGCCATGGTGCCTATGGTTAATGATGTATTGCATACTTACAATTTGGTAAAAGAGTATATTTTAAGTGCTCTCACCACCGTAGGAAAAAAAGGTAACTGTTAGATGATAGGTTTGTTAATTAGCTTTATTGTGGTGATCATACAAAACATCACATTGTACATCATATATATATATATATAGTATGTGTATATATACACATATAATTTTATTTGTTAATTATACCTCCCTAACAACACTAAGGAAAAAAAGAAAACAAATATTTATTTGAAATAAAAAAAAGAAAAAGGAGTGTGGAATTTGGCCTAAGGATTCAGATAGTAAATCAAAAGAATTTCTCTGACTCTCAGCATGACACCTCTCGCTCTGTCTCTTTGTCTCTCTCGGTCTCTCTGTCTGTCTCTACTGTTGGAATTAGGATACTTGATTTTCACCCGTGTTTTGTTTTGTTTTATTTTGTTTTGTTTTGTTTTGTTTTGTTTTGTTTTGTTTTGTTTTGTTTCTATTTGCTTTGCAGTCTTTCTCTGCAGCAAGAACTCTCAAGATATTTATGGAGAAGTCAACTAGAGCAATTACCTAAGGCACAGCTGAAAGATTCTTATTGGTCCCTATAGACCTTGAATCTCCATGAAGCCTGGTGGGATTTGAAAGTGGGAGTGGGTGATATTTTGGACTTCATAACCATAAAAGTTATGATGGACTGAAGATATGGGTCATTGGATACAAACTTCCTCAGGAATATAAATATCTCAAATATGCAAAGGATACTCCATCATGCAAAACGTGGACTTGGGGAGCTCCTAAGTGATTCAGTCTGGCCATACTGTTGACTTCTTTCCAAAATGGGAGGAGGCTGGAAATAGCAAAAATAGCTTCGGTTTAAGGACTTGTCAAGAAACTCTAAAAAAAGAGAATGTACCCTCATGCCCAGACTACCTAGCTTAAACATGAGACACACAGACTTTGGAGGCAAAGGAATGAGAGCTGTGTGACCTTCCCAAAGTTATTAACTGCTCTGAGCCTTTGCTAACATGACCGAGGATGGAAACAATCATATATTGGATGTGACCGTATTGTTTAGTTGTCAGGGGCAGCGGAGCTCTGTGTGTTCAGGGGTAGCTAGCTAGATGTGTCCAAGTCTGAGGGTTGCAAAGTGATCTTGGAGAACTGGCAAAATATTTTAATCTGAGATATGGGTCCTGAATAAGTTTTCTTTTCTACTTTCAGAAACTTACTTTACCTCAGGAATCAGAGTTGAGATTTGGACTTTTCTCCATATTTACAGTCTTTCTAACCCTTTCTTAACCCTTTCTAACCCATACAGTTCCCACAGATAGGAAGACCAGCCTGCTCTGGCTCATTGTAGCCTTTTCCATGCTTCGGGAGCCCCAGACACATCAACCTAGATTTTGTGGAGTCGTTTATCCTGCAATTTCCCCAAACATACTGAATAAAGAAATTCTAAAGTACGTTTTCATGGGCTATTTATTCCGTTTCTTCTCTTCTCCCCCTTTTTACTTAAATTACTACTAAAGTTAGCTCCAAAGCACATAAGGGCCAGTGATTTTGCTTTTCACATGCTATATTTCTATTGACTTTAAAATTAATCTGATCATTCGAAAATCTGCCAAACCAAGCCCTGAGGAATAAAGAAACAAGAGGCACCCCTAAATGGGGGAGGGTGGGCATCCAGGGCTGCTAAGAGAGCACTTCCCCCAGGTGTGACTATATTAAAGCCATATTTCACTTTAATAGGGAAGGACTGGGGAGGGACCGGGAGGGCAGGTGGCCCCTCCTGATGCATGGAACTCCATTTGGGCTAATAAAAGACCACTTAGCTATGAGGTCTCGTTACAGTTAAATTGTCTCCAAACAGTTGGTTGCTGGGTAAACCTCGAGAGTACAACAGCTGGAGCATAGGCGGTTGGGGAGCTGAGGTCTGCCCCCCGTCCTGGAACCAGAGAGCATTCAGTGACCCTTGTAAATCTAACGGCATAGTAGGTGCCGCTGAAGGTCCTCTTGGTCCTTTTTCTCAGCAGGGAGCCCACAGTTAAGGTATCGATCTGCTTTAAGCTCAGTATAACCCATCTTTTTCCTTTCTCATACTCTTCTTCTCAAGTATTGTCTCAAGGTAGTGTTAGTCTATTTATTTTTAAAGATTTTATTTATTATTTGGCAGAGAGAGACACAGTGAGAGAGGGAACACAAGCAGAGGGAGTGGGAGAAGGAGAAGCAGGCTTCCTGCTGAGCAGAGAGCCTGATGCGGGGCTCGATCCTAGGACCCTGGGATCATGACCTAAGCCGAAGGCAGACGCTTAATGACTGAGCCACCCAGGCGCCCCAAAGTAGTGTTAGTCTCTTTAAATGACCTGAGGATTGTTCTTTCTGTCTTTATTTCCTGAAACAATTTGGAGAACAGACACTATTTATTATTAGTTAGTTTAATTGAACTTGCCATAAAGCCTGAGCACAGTGGCTTTGCTTATAGACTATTATTTTTTAAATGCACAATTGGTAAGTTTTAACATATGTGTCTACCCGTGAAGCTATCACCACGGTCAAGATAGTGGAAGTATTCATAATATCAAAAAATTGCTCTTACCCCTTTGCAGTTCCTCTCTCTGGTTCCTCCACACCTTTAGTCCAGCCTGGGTCCTAGAGAAATAGTGATTTATTTTCTGTCATCATAGTTTGCATTTCCTAGATGAGTGGAATAAAATAGTATATACTCTTTAGCATCTGAGTTCTTTAAATAAACATAATTATTTGCTGAACTGTATTCTGTTGTATAAACCATAGTTTGTTTACCCATTTACCTGTTATCCAATAAAGATGTGGGTCAATTCCAGTTTGGGGCTAAAGATTAAGCTGCTATAACATGTATGGACAAATCTTTGTATGAATGTATGTTTTCAGTTCTTTTGAATAAACACTTTGGAGTGGAATGGTTGTATGTATGTTCGATTCTTTTTTTTAAAGATTTTATTTATTTATTTGAGAGAGAGAGAGTGAGTAAGAGAGAGCATGAGAGGGGAGAAGGTCAGAGGGAGAAGTGGACTCCCCGTGGAGCTGGGAGCCTGATGCGGGACTCGATTCCGGGACTCCGGGATCATGGCCTGAGCTGCAGGCAGTCACTTAACCAACTGACCCACCCAGGCGCCCTGTACGTTCGATTTTTAAGAAATTGCAAAACTGTTTTTCCAAAGTAGTTGTACCATATCACCTTTTTACCAACAGTAGAAAGCCCCGCATCAGGCTCTCTGCTCAGCAGGGAGTCTGCTTCTCCCTCTCCTTCTGTACTCTCCCTCTTCCTCTTCTTCCTCTCTCAAATAAATAAATGAAATCTTAAAAAAAAAAAAGAAATCTCTAACTCATTGTCACAAAGGTTTTCTCCTATGTTTTGTTGTTGAAGTCATACGGTTGTAGTTTTTACGTTTAGTACATCATTCATCTGACTTCATTTTTGTATCTGGTCTGAGATATAGATGAAACTCTTTCCTTTTCTCCTTCTTTCCTCCCTCCCTCCCTCCCTCCCTCCCTCCCTCTGCCTTTCCTTCCCTCCTTCCCTATTCTTCTCCTTTCTTTCCACATTAATTTTCAATTATTTCAGAATCCTTTCTTAAAATGATTATCTTTTCCCCACTGTGTTTCCTTTGCACCTTTGTTGAGAATCAGTTATTAACATTTGTGTGGTTCTGTTTCTGGACACTCTCTTCTGTTTCATTGTTCTATCTATCTTTTATTTTTTATTTATTTTTTATTTTATTTATTTTTTATTTTTTTATTTTTTTATGTTCTATCTATCTTGATGCCAATACTTTATCATCTTAATTAATTAATATTTACATTATACTTTATGGTATAATACTTAATACTACACCATAACTTTTTAAGTCTTTAAATCAGGTCATGTTAATTCCTCCAACTTTGTTTTTCTTTTTTAAAATTGTTTTAGTTATTCTAGACCTTTTGTATATCCATATGAATTTTAGAATCAGCTTGGCAATTTTTACCAAAAAAATCCCACTGGGGTTTTGACTGAGATAGCAATAAATTTCAATTTAGGGGAGACTTGACATCTTTTGGCCCACAACCAACGTGTAACTATTTATTTAGGAATCCTTTATCCTCTATCAGCAATGTTTTGTAGTTTTCTGTTTACTTTTATGTGTACAAGTCTTGTGTTTTGGACTCATTTATCCAAAAGTACTTCATATATTTGATGCTATTGTAAATTATATTTCTTTTTAAGTTTTAATTACTGATGATTTCTTGTCAGTATATAAAAGTACAATTAATTTTTGTGTATTGATCTATCCTACAAACTTGCTGCAAATCTACAAACTTGTTAAACTAACTTCTTAGTTCTAATTGCTTTTTTATAAATCCTCTCAAACTTAATATATGGTAATTATATCATCTGAGAATAAAAAAAACAATTTTACTTTTTCCTTCCTATCTGGATATTTCTTTCTTATGTGATTGTGCTGCCTAGAACCTTCAGTATATTGTTGCTAAGAGGTGATGAGAATGGAGATTCTCATCCTGTTACTGATCTTAGGAGAAAAGCATACAATATTTGATCACCCAGTGTAATGTTAGCTGGCAATTTTTCACAATTGTGGGAGTTCCCTTCTATTTCTGGTTAGCTGAATATTTTTATCCTTGACATAAAAGGATGTTGGATTTTGTAAAATGCTACTCAATATATTTTGAGATGATTATATTGTTTACCTTATGCAGACTATAAATATGGGAATAATATTCATGGATTTTTTTAATGTTTAACCAACTTTGGATTCTTGGGATAAACCTCACTTAGTTATAATGTATTATCCTGTTTATATTGTTGAATTTTATTTGCTAAAATTTTGTTTAGAATTTTGCATTTATGCTCATGAGGAATAAATAATTGGTCTATAGTTTTCTTTGCTTATAATGTCTCTGTCTGGTTTTGGTATCAAGGTAATATTAACCTCATAGGATAAATTGGATGGTATTCACTCCTATTTAGTTTTATGGAAAAGTTTGTGTAGAATTGGTATTATTTTTTTTCCTTAAATGCTTTGGTTCATGGTTAAAACAGTTTTAAATCTGATTTTTAACCACAGATTAAATTTCTTCACTAGATATAGGACTTTTTGTGTTCTGTATTTCTTCTTGAATGACTTTGGTACTTTGTTTCTTTCAAGTAATTTGTCTAATTTACTGAAATTTCCAAATTCACAAGCATAAAATTGTTTATATTTTCTTATACTTTTATTATTGATGGAATCTGTAGTGATATTGTCTATTTTATTACTGATGTTATTCATTAGTATCTTATTCTTTTTTTCTAATCATATTGGTGCTTTAAAACGTGGGTTTTATCTTTATTTAGATATGGTAAGGCCAATAGATCAAGAGATGAGAACCATTGAAAAGATACTTTGTTATTCACAATTTCCAAGAGGAGTGGGAATAGCGCACCATAAAGGGCTACCTATAAAAGCACTAGATGGGTCAGGAGGCAGAAGGAGCAAGGGAGAAATGTGGGCAAGAGCCCTTCTTGTGGTTTCTACAAGAAAAAATAGACAAGGCCATGCAAGTAAATTTAGGATTGGATAGTTTGAATAATTTCAACAGTCTCGAGGGCTAAGGACCATCTCTACTTGTCTGATTTCGGGCCCTGGGCTGCTTAGGACAAGGGAATAGTGATGTGAGTCCTTTGAGAGCCCTGTAAAATGGAGATTGAGGTTTGGGTTCTGGATAGGTTGGTTTGCCTGCAAAAGGTGTGCTCTCAGATGAATTGTTTACTATCCCCAGGAGTTGGATGGCCCAGGAAAGGGCAATCTCTCTAGGGCCAGCAAAGCCTCAGGGTCAAAGCATCAGAAACATAGAAAATAAAAAGACATCATTCATAGGCTATAGGTATATCAATTTTATTAAATTTCTCAAAGCACCAGATTTTGGTTTTGTTAATTTTCCCTATTGTTTTTCTGTTTTCTATTCCATCCATTTCCGCTTTGATCTTTATTATTTCCTTTCTTTTGCTTACTTTGTATTTAACTTGGTCTTTTGCTTCTTAAGTGGAAGCAGAGGATATTCATTCACGACCCATTCTTTCTTTTCTTTTCTTTTTTTTTAACAGTTTATTATTTATTTTAGAGATGGAGAGAAAGAGATCATGAGTGGGGAGAGGAGCAAAAGGAGAGGGACAAGCAGATTCCACACTGAGCACGGAGCCTGATGCAGGGCCCAGTCTCAGGACCCTGAGATCATGACCTGAGCCGAAATCAAGACATTGATTGAGCATCCAATCAACTGAGCCACCCAGGCACCCTAAGACCCTTTTCTTTTTGAAGATAGGTACTTGGTGCTAGAAATTTCTTCCCAAGTACTGCTTTAGCAGCATCCCCAAAATTTTGAAATGTGTTCTTATTTTCATTTAGTTCAAAATATTTTCTAATTTACCTTTTAATTTATTTGGTGTCCATTGTGTTAGTTAGAAGTGTGTTATTTAGTTTCCAAATATTTGGAGACTTTCTGGAGATATTTCTGTTACTGATTTTTATTTTAATTCCAACGTCATCAGAGAACAGACTTTCCATGACTTGATTCTTTTTAAGTTTATTGAGATTTGTTTCTTTTGCCCTGAATATGGTCTGCCTTGGCAAATGTTCTGTATTAATTTGAAAAGAATGGTTTATTTTGACTTATTTTGTTTATTTTACCGTTGTTAGGTGAAATGTTCTATAAATGTCAATTAGTTGAAGCTGGATGATAGTATTGTTTAAGTCTTCTATATTTTTATTGACTTTAAGTCTATTCTACTCATTATTGAGAGAGCAATGTTAAAATCTACCATAATTATAGATGTGTCGATTTCTTCCTTCAGTTTTACCAGTTTCTGCCCTATGTATTCTAAAGGTCTGTTTTTATGAGTATAAACATTTAGGATTATTATGCCCTTTTGATGAATTGACCCTTTTTCATTATAAAATGATGTGGTTGTTGTTTTTTACTCCTAGTAATATAATTTGTTCTGTAATACATTTTGTCTGTTGTTAATATAGCTATTCCAGCTTTCTCTTGATTAAGGTTAGCATTGTATATATTATTTCATCATTTTATTTTTAACCTATTTGTGAATTTATATTTAAAGTGCATTTCTTAGAGTTGGCATAATATTGAATCTTACTTTTTATCCAATCTGACAATCTTGGTTTTTAAAATTAGGGTGATTAGAAAATTTGCATTTAATGTGATTATTGATAAGGTTGTATTTCAGTCTACCATTTCACCGTATGCTTTTTATTTGTTCCATCTGTTTTTTGTTCCCTTATCTCTTTTTCCTGCTTCCTTTTGGATTATTTTTTTAGTATTTCATTTGATCTTTTTTATTGGTTAAGTAACTATATTTATTAGAATTTTTTTAGTATACATCTTTACTTTATCTCAGTTTTTCTTTTTTTCTTTAAAGATTTTATGTATTTATTTATTGATTTAACTATTTATTTATTTATTTAGAGCACATGAACCAGGGGGAGGGGGAGAAGGAGAGAGAGAATCTCAAGCAGACTCCATACTGAGTGCGGAACTGACCTGGGGCTCGAACCCATGACTCCCAGACTGTGACCTAAGCCAAAATCAAGTGTTGACCCTCAATCAACTGAGCCACCCAGATGCCCTATCACAGTTTACCTTCAAGGACATCATACACATCATGTATAGTATAAGAACCTTGTAGTAAAATACTTCTACTTCTCCCTTCCTGTCTTAATGCTATTCTTATGTATTTTCCATATATATGCTGTAAACTTTAAGTTTTTATTTTTCTATTTAAATATCCAATTATCTTTTGAGATATCTAAATAATAAAATTCTTACATATATATACACATATATGTACATATATACATATATACAAATATGTACATACACACACATATACATATATATTATATATATACCTATATAATTAAGATGACTAATATTTATCTTTTGGGTATATTTATATATCCATATGATACCATTTTCATCTGCCTTAAGGAATTCCTGCAACATTTCTTATAGTTTTAGTCTTCCAGTGATGCAATATTCAACTTTTTATATGCCATTTTTGAAAAATATTTTCACCAGGTATAGTATTAAATGTCTCGAGGGTTTTTGTTTGGTTTTTTTTCCCGGTATTTAAAAGATGTTGCTACATTGTCTTCATGCTTTCATTGTTTCAGACAAGAAGTCTGCCATCATCCTCATCTATTTTTTGTAATGGTTCTTTTTCCATGGCCTAATGTTAAGATTTTTCTCTTTATCACCAGTTTTGATCAATTTAATTGCAAGTTTTGGTATCACCTATCCCTGAATTATACCTAGACACTCAAGTCAGGTGGGAAAACTTAGGCCTTACCTCGTTTCTTTCGTAAATCTTTCTGAAGGCTCATTATGATTTGTTCCCACCCCCTACCCCCTACCCCTGGTAATCACCATTCTACTCTGTCACTGTGTGTGAGTTTAACTTTCTTAAAGATTCCACATTTAAGTGAGATCATACAGTATTTCTCTTTTTGTATCTGGCTTATTTCACTTATTTCACTGAAAACCCATGTTTTCAGAAATAATAGGATTTTCTTCCTTTTTAAAGGCTGAATAATATTCTATTCTCTCTCTATATATGTATATATATATTTTTTCATATTTTCTTCATTTATTCATCTGTACTCTTACGTTGTTTCCATATCTTTGCTACTGTGAATAATGCTGCAGTGGATCTGGGAGTGCAGATATCTCTTCAAGATGCTGATCTCATTTTCTTTGACTATATATTCAGTAAAGGAATTGACAGATCATGTGTTGGTTATATTTTTAAATTTTTCTGAAGGAAGTCCATACTATTTTCCATAATGTTTTGTTGAGAAATTTTACATCTATGTTCACAAGGGATATTAGTCTGTAGTTTTCTTGTCTTTGTCTGATTTTGGTATGAGGGTAATGCTGGCTTTGTAGCATGAGTTAGGAAACATTCCCTCTGCTTTGGTCCTCCAAAAGAAATTGCATATAATTACTATAATTTCTTCCTTAAATATTTGGTAGAATTCACTGGTTAACTCATCTAGCCTGGTGCTTTCTGTTTTTGAAGATTATTAATTATTGATTCAATTTCCTTAGTAGATATAGACCTATTCAGATTGCCTATTTCTGTTTTTTTTTTTTTAAAGATTTTATTAATTTATTTGACAGCGAGAGAGAGATCACAAGTAGGCAGAGAGGCAGGCAGAGAGAGAGAGGGAAGCAGGCTCCCTGCTGAGCAGAGAGCCCAACGTGGGGCTCGATCCCAGGACCCTGAGATCATGACCCAAGCCGAAGACAGAGGCTTTAACCCACTGAGCCACCCAGGTGCCCCTGTTTATTTCCTCTTGTTTGAGTTTTGGCAGATAATTTTTTTAAGGAAATGCTATATTTTATCAATGTTATCAAATTGTGGGCAAATCTAGTTTTTGCCTCATACAGTTTGACTCTCTACTGTAAGGTGCATACACATTAAGGATTATTATGTTTTCTTGGATAATTAACCACTTTATCACTATATAATTCTCTTCTTTATCCCGGATTACTTTTTTTTTTGCTTTGAAGTCTGTTCTGTCTGAAATTAATATAGTTTCTTCTCTTTTCTTTTGATTAGTGATACTATAGTGTATTCTCCATCCATTTATTTGTTCTTTATTTTTTTAATTTTTTTTTTTTTTAAGAGAGAGACAGTGGTGGGGAGGGGCAGAAGGAGAGAGAGAGAGCACGAGAGAGAGAAAGAGACCCTTAAGCAGGCTCCATCCTTGGAGCCTGACACAGGGCTCAATCTCATGATCCTGAGATCACGACCCTGAGCTGAAATCAAGAGTTGGATGCTTAACTGACTGAGCCACCCTGGTGTCCCTCCATCCATTTATTTTTAATCTTTATATCACAAGTGGTTTTCTTGTAGACAACATATAGTCGGGTCTTGACTTTCGATTCACTCCAATATTCTCTGTCTTTTAAATGGTGCATTTAGACCATTTATATTCAACGTGATTAAATATACAGTTGGATTATTACCTACCATATGCATTAGTGTTGTCTACTTGTAGTCCTTGTTCTACAATTAAATTGAATTTTCTCTCCTTTATTAGCATATCATTTATACTTTTTAAAAACTTCTTTTAGTGGTTGCCCTAGAATTTGCCCTAATACAAATTCACAACTAATCCAAGTCCACTTTCAAATAACACTACACTATGTTATAGGTAGTATGAGTATCTTATAATAATAAAATAATCCTAATTTCTCCCTCCCATCCTTTGTATCACTGCTATCATTCATTTCGTTTACATATAAGCATATATAAGTGTGTGTGTGTGTGTGTGTGTGTGTATGATAAATATATAAGCATACATAATTGAACACACTGTTGATATTATTCTTTTTGAACAGACTATTACCTGTTAGGTCAATTGAGAATAAGAAAAATATGTTTTTATTTTACCTTCACTTATTCCTTCTTCGATGCTCTTTATGCATATCTGGTCTTCTGAGCTACATTATTTTACTTCTCTCTGAAGAAATTCTTTATTTATTTATTTTTTAAAATCAGGTTAACTGGCAACAAATCCCCTTAATTTTATTTTGGTTTGAGAAAATCTTTATTTCTCTTTCACTTCCAAAAAATAATTTTGTAGGTATAGAATTCTAGTTTGGTGGGTTTTTCCCTTTAACATTTTAAGTATTTCTGTGCTTTCTTCTTGCCTGTTTTCTGAGGATAAATCAGATGTAATTATTATCTTTGTTCCTCTATAGATCATGTTTCCCCCCCCCCCCCCCCGGCTTCTTTCAGGAATTTTCCTTTATATTTGATTTTCTCTAGTTTCAAAATTATTTGCCTAGGTTTAGTTCTTGTGGTATTTTTCCTGCTCACAGTTCTCTAAGCTTCCTGAATTTGTGGTTGGTTTCTGACATTAATTTGGGAGAAATTCTCAGTCTATTGTTTCGAATATTTCTGCGATTCCTTTCATCTTCTGGTATTTCCTTTATGTATGTTACACCTTTCATAATTGTCCTTCAGTTCTTAGACATTCTGTTCTAGTTTTTTGGTCTATTCTCTTTTCATTTTTCAAAGATTCTACTGATACATCTTATAGCTGAGAGATACTTTCCTCAGTTGTGTCTAGTCTACTAATAAGCCTATCAAAGGCATTCCTTATTTCTTTTACAGTGCTTTTCATCTCTAGAATTTCTTTTTGGTTCTTTCTTAGCATTTCTCTCTGCTTACTTTGCCCATCTATTCTTGTAGGCTGTTTACTTTATCCATTAGAGCCCTTAGCATACTAATCATTGTTGTTTTAAATGCTCCGTCTGATAATTCCAACATCCTTAGTCCTGATGCTTGCTCTGTCTCTTCAAATTGTGTTTTTCCTTTTATTTCTTACAATTTTTTTGATTGTTGGATATTATGTACTGAGTAAGAGAAACTGCAGCTATAGGCATTTAGTAATGTGACAGTAAGGTGTTGGGGTAGGGAAGTGTCTATAGTCCCATGATTAGGTTTCTTCTTTTAGTGAGCCTATTCCTCTGGACTGTAAATTTCACAAGTGTTTCTTAGGCTTTTTCCCTCCTTCCTCTTAGGTGAGAAAGGATGGCTAGAGCCAGCTGGAGGTATATCCCTTCACCCAGGTCAGTTAAGCTTCTAATAGTACCTCAGCAGGGGGACGCCTGGATGGCTCAGTTGGTTAAGCAGCTGCCTTTGGCTCAGGTCATGATCCCAGGGTCCCGGGATCAAGTCCCACATCGGGCTCCTTGCTCAGCAGGGAGCCTGCTTCCCCCTCTCTCTCTGCCTGCCTCTCTGCCTACTTGTGATCTCTCTCTGACAAATAAATAAATAAAATCTTTAAAAAAAAAAATACCTCAGCAAGTTAAATTCTGGCTAACTAGTTTCTCCTGAGGGCAGACCTTGTTAAGAAAAGGGGAGTACACTGGCGTATTTAAAAATGGTTCCTTTTCCCCTCCCCTTGCTAGAAACATGAGTGAATTTTCTCCATTATTTACTGTGGAAACCTGGTTGAGCTCCTGTAGATAAATGTCACAATATTCTGTATCCTACCCATCCCAACCCCCAGACTGAGTCCTCCAGTGGTTTTTAACTCTCAGAATTGTCCACACTAAGCCTCCAGCAATTTAGCAATTATGGTTTAGATTTTTCTCTACCAACAATGGTTCCGTTGGCAGTTTCCATTCTTGAATCTTTGGTAAGCTGTGACTCTTTGTATCTGCCTGATTGTCCAATCTTGTGGGCAGTGGTTTGCTCTGTGCTCTCTCCTCTTCTATGTTTATTTTTTAGCTTGTTCAGTTTTTTTCCCTTATTCAAATGTAGTGGTGACTCTAAGCTCCTTACATGTGGAACTCAATATTGTATTTTTTAATTCTAAAATTTTGTTTAGTTCTACTTCTCCAGAGATTTGGTGTTTTGTTTTGTTTTGTTTTGTTTTTAACTCATCACAAGCATATTTTCCTTTATTCCACAGAGGATACTTGTATAGCTGCTTTAAATCTTTGTCTATTTATTCAAACATTTGTGTCACCTTGGGATTGGCTTCTAATAACTTTTTTGGAGTGGATCTCATTTTCCTGATTTGTTATATGTTGAGCAATTTGTATTATGTCCTGAATATTATGAATGTCATATGTGGAGTCTCTGGATTATGATATATACCTTGAAAAGTTTAAATGTTTTTAATTATCAAGCAGTTAACTTCGTGGACCTAAATTATAAAATTTGTCTCTTGGTAGTCAGCTCAAATAGCAATTCAGTTATTTATCATAAGCTGAATTGCTTGCCTTCTGCTTGCATATGCTTATTTACAGAGTGATTCAGAGCTTTGACAGAGTTAATACACAGAATTTGACAGAATTTGGGATTTTATCTATCTGGCTCTTTCTTTTCTATAAATTCCCCCTTTACAGTGGCTCTAGTTGCATATAGATCTGTTTTCTTGTTCTTCAGATTACAAATACAGCAGGTTTTTAGATAGATCTCTGTTTCCTGAGGTATTGTGCAGACTGCAGCTAGTTAAAACTTAAGTAATACAAATAGTAAATCCACCCATTTCTGGTCTTTCAAATTTTGGGTGTCTTTCAAATTTTCCTTCAGATGGTTGTTTTCAGTATTTTGCTCAGTTTTAAGCTGCCATAAGCAAGATGGTAGGTCTGTTTGGCCATACCAGAAACAGAATTTATAATTTGATTATTTAAAGGTACTTAATTTGAGTACTTTTGTCTTTAAACTAGAAATTTTAATCTTGTTTCATAAATGATATATTTGAATTTATTATCACATTATGCCACACTCTCTTTTTACTTTTCTTTTTCTTTTATTCTATTAGTTTTCCTTTTTCCTTAATTTCCTCTTTGGAAACTGGAAATACTTTGGAAGTAACACACCTCATTTCTACTTGTTCAGTCATTATTTTTAAATTTTTAGCATATGCAGTGCACTCAAAAGTTAATTGATGTCTATCCTCCAAAATGTACACAAATCTTAGCACACAGTTTCACTCTGATATATCTTCAGTCCCTTGCTCATATTCTTTTACATATTCCGCATTGGTGATGATATTATTTTTTATCATTAATCAACATTTACTCAATGCTTATTTTTACCTTTTAACGTTATCACCATTGCTCTTTTTTTCCCCCGCATTATTTTGTTCTGGGTTCAATTTTCTTCTTGAAATTTACACATACACACACACACTTCAGTGTATACACACCCTTTATCTCTTGAAATTTACTTTATTCTCATTCTTGAATGAATGACAATGTAGCTAGGTATAAGACTCTAGACTGAGTATTGCAATATTTTTTCATTGTGAAGAAGTCTTCTGTCAGTTTGTTATAGGGTTTTGTTTTGGTTTGTTTTGTGAGTAAATTATCTTTCCATTAGGCTGCTCTTACAATCTTTTACTTTCTTTTTTTAGGTGAATGTAGAGTATCTTGACTTATCTTTGAGTGTATTTATTTTTACTTTTTTTTGTTCAGGATTTGGGTGTACTATACTTCTTGAACCTGACTACTCAGATATTTCATCATTTGTGAACATTTCACTACCATTATGTTCATGAATATTTCCTCCTCTCCTTTCTTTTTTCTCCTGGTATTCCTAGAGGATCTATCTTAGTGTTTCTTATACCAGCGGCTTTCCTGTTTCTTATCCTCTTTCTCAACTTCTTTCATGTTTTCCTTCTCATCATCTCTCATTGCTCTAGTATGAGTTATTTATTAATATTTATCATATAATTTATTAGTCCTATACTCTTTTTAGTCTAATCTGCTTTTTCAGCCATTATTTTCAATGACTCTTTTTGATTTCTAGAATTTATAGTTTATTCTTTGTTGTACTGCCAGGTTTAAAAAAATAGTTTGTTAGTATTGTCTTGTACTTTTTTAGACTTTATTTCTTTAATGCTAAACCTCAGAAGTACATTAGTATATTTTTGTTTATTATTTCATATTAAATAAGATTTGTCTTGCTTTAAAAAAAATTCTACTGCTTTGTGGCCAGAGTTTTTCAGGTCTCCTTACATTATGGTTTTACATTTGCTTCTGACAGGCAGAACTGAGAATGAGGAGATGTGATGAGGCAGCATCTTCTTGGGGTGAACATGGTGTACAAAATGAAACTAAGGATGATTCATAATTCACCTGGAGTTGCTCTCCACCCTAAAGATTTAGAAACTCTCAATTTCATTTTAAAATTGAGTCCTTTGTTCTCTTCCTGCTAAAGATAAAAATCCCTCTGCTCCTTGCTACTCAAAAAGATAAACAGCAGCAGCACGGTACAAACAAGCTGCCAGCAACTACATCCATCACTTGCAGAGCATGTTTTGAAGGAGAATTAAATTATATGTAATTAATTAAGAGGTTCTTAGCTTAGTGTCATAAAAATATCAATTAAATATTTTTTTTTTGTTTGAAGTCTTGAATTCTGAGTACCTGTACTCAGGTACTCAATTATATCTTTTATGTTTTTATAAACATAAAAAGATGTAACTGGTACTAAAAAAATTAGAACAAAGGGACAATTATTCTAGGCCATATGAAACAAATAAAGGGATTCAGAAACAACTAGCAAAAGGAAATTTCTATTAACCTTTGGTCCTAAATGTGATGGGATTGAATGCAATTACCATAGCTATACTGCATATTCATTCATTTACTCATTTGTCAACAGTGCTGAGTCCCTGCTATATTGAAATTATTCTGCTAGGCCTTTTCCATATGTAAAAGGAAATGGAAGTGGTCAAAGCAGAAATGGCTGCTCCTGTCTTAACTTTAAAAATGGCTTTTGTTATTTTGCATAAGTAAATTATTTATTAAATTAGATATGATTATTTCATCACGTGGGTTGAGTCATGCTCAATGAACCATTTGTCTTTAAAGAATTCTGACTATAGAGATGCCTGGGTGGCTCAGTCGGTTAAGCGGCTGTCTTCGGCTCGGGTCATGATTCCAGGGTCCTGAGATCGAGTCCTGCATCGGGCTCCTTGCTCAGTGGGGATCCTGCTTCTCTCTCTGCCTCTGCCTGCCACTCTGCCTGCTTGTGCTCTCTCTCTGACAAATAAATAAATAAAATCTTAAAAAAAAAATTCTGACTATACAATATACTCCAGCTATACCTGAGCTTTCAGAATAAATAATGCACTTTTGCTCCACCCTACACCTCTGGTTTTACTTCATTTCCCCTCCACAAATGTTACTCCCTATTTTCAAGCTATGCTGTCTTTTATTTGGGTTCTCTGATCAGTGAACTGCTCTTCCCCTATCTACTTCACATAGTGAAGTTCAATTATATTTCAAATATGTCTTCTTATCACCTTATATTTCTCCTTTATTGTAACTACTACAGTTCACAAGGAGCTCCTTGGTCAGCTAATCATATTGCCCTAAGTCTGACTTCTGGGAGGATATTTCATACCCAATATCTACCTTGGCCACAATTGAAAGGGACATTAGGAAAGATGCAGCCTTACTGCTTTAATGATCTACTTCTTTCTGATATGAGTTTAGGGATGTGGAAATTGCTGGTGGCCAAGTAATTATGGCTAGGTTTGGGATTTTATTTACTCAGTGAGAAACTCAGTGCCTTATAATAAAAAAAAATATTTTCTTGTCTATAGATCTGTAATAAATAGGTATAGCTCTGTTTCATACCGCAAACTTCAGGATAGGTTCAAGTCCACTTTGTGTCTTACTTTGGTTCCTTGGCCCCTGGATGGATCACTGGCAGTAGTTATTTGGGGTGTGGTTTTCTAATGGTATTTTGGGAGCTTCAGAGCCCAAACTTTAGAAGTACATTTAAGGCATCCTCTAGTGTCACACACACTAATATTTCATTGACTACAGCAAGTCCCCTGGCCAACACCTAATATTCGTAAGAAGCTGCTTTGCTATTAGTGGAAGGGTACCACTAAGTCACATTGTAAAGGATATGCATGAAAAATCCATATCACAGTGGCCAGTAATCTAGCCAACCAACGAAAGTGATATTGAAAGGAATAGTTTTCTCTTTTTGATCTCTTGACAGAACTCACACTTACAATAAAGTTGGTGGGATTATTTTGCTACACTTGACATTTTCTCTCAGGTTTAAAGTTACCCTTCCCATATAATCTGAGTAAGAATCGCTCAGTTATATATAGCCTATATATGTATATACATGTGTATATATAGTGCATATATATATACACTTCTTACATATAGTTTTGTTGTCTGTATCTATAGCTCAGTTATAGATAGTTATAGTAGTTTTAATTATAGGTACTCTTGTCATGAAACTTATTTCCAATGTTACCAGTTGACTCGAAATTCAGTGTTCTTCTAAGCTGGCCATTTTTTTTTCTCTACGAAAAGTGAACCCCATATTTCTGTATGAGAAGTCCAAACAATTCTTCGTATAGCTATATGCCCACTTGCCACTAGATAAGGCTTACTGAACAATCCCTTAAAGAAAGTGTCTTAAGCAGATACGATTTTAATAGTTTTATTGTGTAAAATCAACGCTCCTCCTACCCTTTAAACTGCCTGGCAGTGTAGAAAGTATTAAAAAAAGGTTAATGGCATTCTGCCTGTTAATGACATAACACAGTGTCTGTATAATTCAGAAATTTTATGGAGAGATGTTCATTGGGAGTCGTTCTTCTCACTGGGCTTCAGATCCTGCTGCCTGCGCTGTCTTCCCCTGTAGCACCACTTTGTCTTCTGTGTCACTCTTCATTGGCGAGCTGGTGGGAGTGAGTCATGCTCCTAGTTAAGATTACTATGGAAGTCACATGTGCTTGGGAAAATACCAAATGTAATAGATCATTATGTGATTAACAAAACTCACACAAGGGGACATTAAGCTCATAGGGAATGGATCTCTTAGAGAAGGAAAATGGGAAGTGATCTGACATTTCTATCAGATACAGGCAATGTCTCTGGATTGAGAAAGAAAATGATTTCAGCGAGAAAGCTCTGTGCAGAATTTATCAGTCACTATTTCACTTTCTACAAATCCCATACCACTTGATATCTGCTTTAATCAAAAGATAATGCTATTTTAATCACTTCATCCATTTGTAAATTGTCCATTTATTTTCCAGTAGAGCATAAAGTTTGGTCTTTCATATTGAGATCTATGTGAACCAGAAGAGCTATCTCTGGGCTTTTTGGAGACGTTCTTATCTTGGAAGTGAGAAGAATGTTGATGTGAAAACTTGAGATGTTCTGGTGTTAAAAAATGCTGAATATCCTATAATCTCCTCCAAGAAGCTTTCTCATATTTCTGCATCAGAATCATTTCTGCACAATCTAAAATCTTTTTGTAGCTATAGTAAATATGCTCATTCCTACTACAGAGCAAGTTATTCTTACATGATGTCCCAGGATACGGAAATTTACTTTTCTATATTTTTCTGTGAAATATTTTAGTCTGTGTACACACAAATCTGAATCATTTTTGCTGGCAATCATTTGAGAGATGGGATATGTTCTAAAATGTATCCCTGGGATAATTAAGGGAAGCTGTAGAAAATAAAACTGAGTATCAAAAGTATGCTTCAGTATGAATTTCAAATACTGGATTAAGAGGATTGAGGTAGATGGAAGAGAAAGCTTCTATATATCCTCTGTGCTGTGATATGAAGTTATCATGAGGAGTGGAGTTAAAGCTACAGTACTCTACATCTTGGAGAGGGGATTTGAGAAGCACCTCTGAATGTAAGTGACAAATTGGTCTAGGATAATGGGAAAACTTAAAGTTGTAAGAGTAACAAACTAGATAAAAAAATCAGAAAACCGTAGCACATCTTGATGAGAGAAGAGATAGAGTATTGTTTTATTATGCATGTTACTGAAACAGAGTAAAATAAATTTATACACATTATATTTAACTTTCATAAGAAGTTCTTGAAAAGTTTTAAAAGATATTAAAAATTGATATGTTATAAAATAGCATTATTTTAAAAAATCTGTTTGTAAACAGACTCACAGGTCTGTTTACTGGGTAACATTTTTGTAGATGTTGATTTATTTTAAGAGATGTTATTATAATATATCATGAAATTCTTCGATGTGCTTACTGAAATATTGTTAAAGATATTGTTCAATAAATAATAAAGTATATTCTCTATCGGAAACTTCAGGAGGCTAGGAGAAATTTTTTCCCTGTTAGCAGTATCAAAAATAATTGTGCTTTATCCACACAACTGGTTTGTTTCTACCTTAAAACATTCATTCATTGAAAAATAACTACTTAGTGCTTACCATGTGTTGGCTGTTGTGCTAGGTTCTGAGAATACTACAGCAATGAACAAAATAGTAAAAAATCCTTCAGGAAGCTTATATTCTAGTGGGGGAAGTAAAGCAGATAACAAATAACAAAAATGAATAACACACATAGTATGTCACATGATGAAAAATGCTACAGAGAAAAAATTAAAAGAGGGCAGAAAATAGGGTAGGCATGATGATCAAATAGGAGGTCAAAAGAGTCATCATTGAGATCGTGACATTTAAGCAAGAAATTAAGGACCAAGTAGCATGCATGTCACGAGTCTCAGGACGAAAGAGAAAAAGTTACATGCATATCTGGAGGAAGAGCTTTCCACACGGAGGGAAAAGCAAGTGCAAAAACTGTGAGGTAGGGACATGGATATAATATCTGAGGAAAGCAAGGACTCAAGTGGCTGAAGCAGAATAAGCAAAAGTAGAAGTAGTAAAAAACGAGATCGGGGAATAGATCCAACCCAATCCCACCAACAGACAGAAAACACTGTGATTTGAACAGGGAAAGTCTACGATAAAGAAATGTTCATGATAATGGGAGACTCGAATAATAGTAAGGGAAAGAGAACTCTAATGAACACAAGACATAGTAAATGTGGGGAGCAGCTATTACCCCTAGGGCTGAGACAGAGCATCCAAAGAAGGAACGAATCTAGAGAGGGGCCTTCCTTCTACTGCTGAGATCTAGACCACATTGGTTTGCTGTATTTTTAGTGTTTGTAAATTTCCATGGTAAAAACAAGAAGATGGCCTCCTACAGCGGAGTCCAAAAGACAGGCTCTGACTCAAATTTGCCTGTATTCAAAATTGCAGCTTCAACTGTTCACTAGTTTCACCACTTAAGTATCTTGTCCAAGACACTTAACCTTTGTGCTTCTATTACTTTATCTGTAAATAGGAATAATGATGTTTAGTCACGTAGAATAATCATTCTGAGAATTAATAAGATAATCCCTATAAAGCACTCAGAACAATGCCTCCCACCTAGTAAGCATTTATTAAGTGTTAACTGCTGATACTAATATTATTTGACAGATTTCACATTGTTTTTACACTTTACAAAAATGAACAGATTTTTGTAGTCACTACTATTTGTTATGTTATGATAAATTTTTTTCAGAAAAAAAAAAGCTTTCTCATTAAGTCTTGATGCAGGGACAAGTTCAATTTAATGCAAAGTTGATTGAAAACAGTTGCTCCCTCACCCAACCAATTAGTGAGAATGAGTACAAGAGATTCTTTTGAGATACTGCATGTGAGTACTACCTTACATTCCTTTCCAGCCATGGGCTTCAAGAATGATGGTCAGTTACTACTTGTACCCACTGAGTTTGAAAGAGAGGAAGTGGGGTGAGATGGTATGGCCTTGTGTCATTGGGATGTGCTGGGGAATAATATCTATTCCAGAAAGAGGATGACTGCACAGTCATGAACCTAATGTTCAGCCTCTTAGAAGCAATAAACACTGAACCTGAGTGCATTAGCCTTCTCCATGACTTCTCAATCAGTACCGCAAAAATAAACAGTTTATACATTCAAAATAACCCTAGAATACCCTCACCAATTATTTTATAAGTATTCCTTGGAAGACAGGCACATTTTCCTTGCTCCCCTGTTCACAGCAGCCATTGGTCTGCCATGAGCTGTAGCTTAATTTCCCTGGGGCCTCAGGCCCAGAGCTGTTTTGAGTAATAGGGTATCTGTACTTTTGCCACTCTCTGGCGAAGTGTTCCATCATCTTAAGTTTCCCTCTCCGTAAAACCCTCCTATCTTTCTACCTGCATGAGGTTTTTTATTCCTGGACTACTTGAGCATTGGTGCTCAGGGAGGTAGCTGAGTTTGGAGTGTAATGAAGCTGTAGTACAGCTCATACTAAAACATTCTCCTCTGCTAAGATCCCTGGAATAATAAAAATATCCACCTCTACTGAGCACGCGCTGTGGGTCAGAGACTGTTATTTAATATGGATGAATTAATGGATTTAATCCATGTTAATGTAATGTCTCATGGGTATTATTAGCCCTTCTTTAAATGGAGAGAACCAGAAACCCAAGATTACACAGCCAGGTCAGCCCATGATATGTTTCTCAAATGCCGCTTACCTTATTCCAATGCCATAGTTTTTCTACTGCGATGTGCTGCTTTTCCCTACAAGGGCGGGTAGCATGCAGTTCATGACTCTCCTGCTCTGGGTATGGTACAAAGAGATAACAATTGCCCATCATTAGGAGCCATGCAGGGAGGCATGGATCAGATAGGGAGGCTAAAGTTCATTTTAATATGCAAATTACTAGACTAGAAACTAGAAAGCGATAGATCTGTGTGATCCAAAGCACACGCTCTTTGCAATTTATGTTGCTGCTTATTAATTGGGTCAAAAATCTATCTATCCCACTATTTTTACCTCATCTTCTCCAATCTTTACAATTGTCAGTAACTATAGATCTAGCACATTTCATTTCCCCTGAAAAAACTAATTTTCTTAACTTATTGGGCAGAGTACTAGCTATATTAACAGTCTTTTCCCCCAATACTTTAGTGTTTCATTAATCTAGCAATTGCCTTTTTTTTTACCTTGTCTCCTCTTATTATTATTATTATTATTTTAAAGATTGTATGCAATCTTTTTCCTTCGAATAGCTCATATAAAAACTACTACTTCTTTAAGGCCATTTTGTCCTTAATGAAGAGCCCCTTCCAAAGTCCTCTAGGATTTCAATGTTTTATGGGCTTTATCATTAAGGACTTGATTTTTATTAGGTCTGGGATATGTTTTGAGTTCTAGATGAAATACTTGAAGCTCCAACAGGCCCTACAACTGGACAGATACTTTGTTTCTCATCTGAAAACCTTTGTACTCTCTACACTCCTGATCAGTTGCAGGTAAAAGTGAGCTGGATCTGGGAGAAGGATTGAGATTATTAATAAGTCAAAGTATATCAACAGTTATATCAGAGTAAATGGACAAAGTTGGGGATGAAGTAGGATTATTTAAAGAAACTCTTCCTACAAGTTCTTATTAGAAAGAGACTTCTCTTAATCTTACCCAAGATCCAAACGAAGGCTGGATTATGGTTTTAGAGGGTCTCAATAGTATGTAGAATTCAAACTCGGAATTAACCTAAAATTAGAGCATGGGCTTCAGAGTTGAGAATACATGAAATTCTTTTTGTAGCATATAGAGTTTGTTGTGGAAGTAGGAAATCTATTGGGTAATATTTTAAATGCCAAAATCTCTCTTCTCTCAAAACACACTAACTTAGAGTGAGAAACAAACTAATCATAGCCTAGGAATGATGTGAAACCAAATGAAAAATAGAGGAAGTTGATAATAGCATTGGTTATTGTTTCAAATAGTGATAGCTCTACTTCTTTTTAGCTAATGAGGATCCTTGATTAAACTCTCTTGTAAGAGAGTCCAAAATGAAGTCCACTAGAATGAAGGTATCTCAACTCTTTCTTCCACTATGGGAAACTACCCCTTAGCCCCTCGTTTCACCTTCTTGACCCTTCATTTTGTTGCTTGTCTGCATCACCAGATCGAAACTCCAGCTTTCCCCAGGTTGGGTGCATAATAGCTAACATTTATCAAACTCTAGCCACATGCTAGTATTCTTCTAAGCATTTTTTAAGGATTAATGCATTGAAATATCTTAAGACCCTTGTTGGGTAGCTACTATCATTACATCTATTTCACATATGAGTAAGTCAAGACCTGTATAGGTTGAGTAACTTACAAGGACACACAATTATTAAGTGGATTTGAAAAAGATTTAACTTGGAAAGTCTGATGCCAGAATCCAAACTTTAAACTACCAAGCCATACTACCTCAATAAATAGTTGTCGAACGAATGTCTATCGTCCATATTAATGTATTACATATGGATATTTTCTATGTGCAATAATTCAGCATACTTGTATATATTTATAATTGCATATAATATCTATATGTTACCTATAGTTTATTTCATATTAAAGTTGCCATTATATCATATTCTGTCAATATTTATTGAATAAATGCACATACACCCACACCCGGACATAAATATAACCTATATATGGTAACTGACTGCAAAATTATTCCACAATATTTGTTAGGGTTATGTAGTATGTATGTTGTTATATATAATGTGCATAATAAATGGATGTTATGTTCTTGATATATAATTTATAAAGCATGAATATGAAATTAATGCTAACATTTCTGTAGTGAATGAATGAATGAACGAATACACATAATCCCTGTGGTCAGCTTAGCCTGTGCCTGTAGCTCTGGAGCCAGTCAAATAATGCGGGCATCTGTATTCAGGTTGTTTAGAGAGAAGTGAGGATGTAGAGGCATCTATAACCTCAATTACTTCTGCCATTTCCCCAGTTTCTGAAAGAACAAATGCTCTTCACTACAGTAATTTCCTATCACTAGGGTTTCTTGTTTATGATGACAAAGCAAACCTTGTGTTTCTAGGATCTTCTGGCCTCCAAAGCTTTTTTTCTTTTTCTTTTTTTTTTTTTTTATCCCTTCTTCCTATGACTTATCAGCGACATATAAAACATGGGTAAGAGCCTCATAATTATGGCCAACACACTTTTCTCAAGAGGAATCAGAATATTGGCTGGGGACATAGCATCACCTTTTGCAAAAAATCATTGGTTTGCTTTGCCTGAAAGATGACCACGCTACTAGCTTTCCCTGCTAAATATAAACATGATTCACCTTGTACTTTGGCAATAAAATGAGAGATACAAAAAATGACAACAAAATCGCCTACGCTATGTTTTTGAACGAGAGAAAAAAACACCCTATTGTTTGATCAGACAATACACTGAAGACTAAGAGAGGAGTATGGGAACACCCACTCCGTTGATTTAGATTGTAGAATTCAGGCAACATGCCCACATTGGATATGGGGCAAGAGATGGCCATTAGAACCAAGAATGAAAGAATTAAGAATCCATGATTATATATTGCTTCACCCAAGAATCAGAATAGACAGATCTTCAATGAAATAGCTCCAGCTTGGCTAATCGAAAAATCTCTCTCTCTCTTTCTCCATATATACATACATATATGAATGTATTTTTTTTATTAGTCAAATAAAGTTGTTTGTATTCATGCTGTTGCTTTAAGACCCCAGCCTTTAGTGAGAGCTTCCATTTTCCCAGAGCAGTTCAAATGAACATGGAATTGAAAACAGATGTGGGCTCCAGCATGTTATTGCACAAGGGCGAATGGGGCATAGGGCGGGGAAAGAGGGGGAGGTGGCAGGGACCGCGTGAAGGGACCTTCAGCAGCCCCAAGACTCTCATCACTCGAGGGGGTCTGAACTCCAAATTCCACCAGCCTGCACTCTGAAAATGAACTCCTAACAGAAAACAGATGGGAGCGGACCTCGAGGTGGGGGAGGGGAATGAGAAGGAGGGCTGATGGGGAGAGTGTAGTGAGGAAGGTCAGGGAGTAAGCAGCGTTAGAGAAGTGTGGAGTGTGGGTTTATCAACATTTCCTGTGTGGGAAAACACAAGGGCTTGAGGAGGTGGTGGGAGTTGGGGGTGAGACACTCCTAGAACATCTAGAGCCTTCTGCAGGAGGAGTTCCCATTGCTTTTGCCTGCTGAGAAGAACCAATGACGTGAAGTTCCAAGAGCAGGGATAATCAGGCCAGATTTTTTTTTTTTTTTCTTTTTGCCTGGGAAACATCTCATCCAAACAGACCACTTGCTTTTGCAAATGCCAGTAGTCCTGATAAATCAAACTCACTGGAGTCAGCACAGTCCTCATGTTACTTTCCATAAGGGCTTTGTCTGAGCAGAGGCGTGCCAAAGAGTGTCTGCGGGGGGAGGGGGAGGGGGAAGCGTAATCTGCACAATAATACCTCCTGAGTCTTTCCAATCTGGGAACCACAGTTAATTCACTTCTGTTTTCTTGGACCGGCTTATCAGAGATTCGACAGCTCTCAGATTTGAATGAACTTTTCTTTTCCACTTTTGTTTTTAAATAGCTGACCATCCTTCCCCGTAAGCAAGAGGAAGATGTAGGTAGCTCTAGCGCGATGGTGAATCTAAGTAGGACGCCATTTTGGGGTTGCCGTGTTGGGTCGTGAAGGGTTATTGGGCCCTTGGTGTACTTATTTGGTAAGATAGCTTTAAATGTCCTTATGCATACCATATAAAGCAGTGGTTTTCAATGGGAAGATTGGGTGGGGGAGGGGGATTTTTGCCCTCTCGGGGAGGTTGGCAATGCCCAAAGCAAGTTTTGGCTGCCATAACTAGAGAGGGGGTTACTATCTTTTCGGTGGATGGCGGTCAAGAATGCAGCTAAATATGCTCCAGTCCACAGGAGAGCACCCCCACAACAATGAATATTTGACCTGAAGTGTGAGTCATTCCAACGTAGAGAAAACTTGGTTATAAAGTTTTTATGATCCTTGTGACACTTGGAAGACAAAGATGGTATGGATGTATAGAATTCAAGGGCTGTCCTTGAATCTCATTTTAAAATCTCCTTATCTTCAAATCCTATGCCCCCCAAAATAACTTCAGAATGGTGATAATAAAATAGCAAATAATTTACTCATTATGTTGCCCTTTATGCCAGACACTATTTCAAGCACTTTACATATTAGTACGCTTAGTTTGCACAACAATTTTATGAGATAGGTATGATTATTTTTGTAATTTACAGAAGGAGAACCGGAGGCACAGAAAGGTTTAGCAATATGCCTGAGGTCCCACACCTTCTAAGTGCAGGGCTGGCTGCACAGATATTTAACTTGTTCGATTGCATAGAGCCCCGTGCTCAGAGGGGCTTGCTTTAATGCTCTGTTATTGCTGTCTTAAAATTCTTAATAATTTTATCTTTGAACCTGTGTTTTGTAACTGAAGCTCAGTGGAACAATAGAGTGTGTGTGAGTGGGGGAAATATGTGTGATACAGGAGTCTTCTGTTCCTTGCCACTCAATTCACATGTAGTGTTTATGGTGTCTCATTGAGTGCAGAGTTCGAGTAGACTGAACCCCATGAATGGGAGTTCAGAGAAACTCCAAGCCAGTACAAAGTAAACATGTTATTTTTATGACTGAGTGGGGACACTGACAGCCCCAAGAGGCCTCATTCTCTATTCCAACCAGAACCCGCACTGAGCACAGAAAGAAGACAATGGTATTCTAAGAAACACAAATGCCCAGGCACCCTGTCATGTACTCTTACTCACGTTACTTCCTTGTATTACCAACAATGATGCGTGAAATGATGACATGGAAGGAAAGGGAAAGATAGGGCTACCCATAATCCTTTGCCTCTCAGTTTTTCCTTCCTCGTTAGTAAGCCAAAGGTAGAATGTTCATGTATCAAAAAGGGAAATTAAAACAGTTTTGTGCTGCATTTCCACTGTTTTGGTAAGAACAAAATACATATGCTTATATGAAGTATGGGATAGGAACTGTGTGATTTCAATGATTCTGCATACAATTTATAGAGTTTTTGTTGAAGCAATATCTACACCCAACAAGGGGCTCGAACTCACAACCCTGAGATCAAGATTTCTATGGTCCTTTGACTGAGCCAGGCGCCTCTCCCCCTTTGACTGAGAGAGGCGCCTCTCTCCCTCTCCCCCTTATTTTTCAATTTAAATGTTCTTATATTTGCATTTAAACTGGTATTGCATAATATGAAGAGAAATGGTAAAATTCATGCTAATAATTTAAAATTTTACTTTTTCTTACTTTAGACCCATGTTAACTAGCAAATGAAACACCATGGCAAGAGAAAGAGACTGTGGAAAAAAAAAAAGTTATGTATTTTAGTCTCTTTAATGGCACTTTCTCTCTGAATTTTGGACAAGGGACCCTGCATTTCCATTTTGAGCTGGGCCCTGCAACATACGTAGCTGGCTCCGAATGACAGTCATGATTGGAATCCTGGCAGCATAGATCTAAAATATATGCTCTTACCTGCTAGAATATCCATTTCCACTGCAGGATCCAGTGTAAGAGACATGAACTAGATGCTAAAAGAAATATTTTCACCTGTGAGCAAATGCCTCCCAGGGCAGAAACGTCCCCAGTCTATTGGAGTGGTGAGCGTGGGGGTCCATTTCCTCCAAATTGCAATTGTTGGTTTCTGTGGGCGGTAAGTCTTCCCCGAAAGGGCTGCTTCCTGAGCAGCACATTCAAAACTGTCTACTGGAGCAGCTCAGTTTTTATGTGGTATACTCTCATTTGTATGCTTTGCTATCACATTTTCCAACGATCTGTGATGCTAGTTAGTAATACATTATAAAGTTTTATAGATCCCTGTGATTTTACATATATTATCTCATTACACATCTATTATCTCAAATTAATCTTCTTTATGTCTTTAAAAAGTTGATCTCCTAAGTAAATGACAATCAGCTGTCTCATAGAAGGGAGTCATGAAGTCCTGTTTGGAGCAGAAGTCCAGAACTCATTTAGTTCTTGGGGGGTCTCTTCTACCCCTGCCATCCCCACGCCCACTATAAAGTTGTCCATGTCTGGCCAGTCTTTGTCATGTTTCAGTTGAATATCTTCTGCAAACTGAAATATTATTTGGGATACATCCTGTGATTTTTAACATAGGCAGCTAGGCTGACATCTTCAGAAAGCTGCATTTGGTCTTATACAAATTAGACCTCTTAATTTGTAGCATCTTGCCTTAAAATCAAACTTACTGAAATAAATTATAGAGCCTGAGAGAATTACTCAGTAGCACTTTGTTGAAATAAATATGAATGACCCAGAAATGCTTTCCTCTGAAATACATGAGGCTAGAAAGCTTGACATGAAATAATTTTCAACTGTTACATATGACTGCCGCATTTTGACATCTTGGTGATGCCAGTGGTTTTATTCTGGATGCAATCATCAGTGAATTTTTTTAGCTTTTGCTTTGAGCTTTTTAAAACTCAAAAAACAAATGCTCGAAGAAAGACAATTCTAAGAAAATTTGATCTTAATCTCTATGTCTACACTTTGACAATGCTGGGAAGACCACATTCATCTGCAGGAGTTATATTTATAGGCTCTGATATAACCCATAAACTGATGAATACCTTGACACACGGCTTCCATAGGTCAATGGTGTAAGGACGTATCCTATCTCCCTGACTCTGAAGTGTGGTTCAGCACGCGGTCCTCACAACACAAGATATTGGAGCAATGGAAGCGATTTGCGGCAGCTTATCCTCTTCAAAGAATACCTTTCCTTCAACATTTCAGGAGAAATACAGAGAAATCTATAGCCCTTTGGAAGGTGCTTATTCCTGAAATGTGTGGTCTGTGTGTACCTCTTATTTACATACTTACTATCTTTGACTTTTTTTTTTTTTTTTTTTTTGGCCAACTTGTGTAAATCAAGATAGTGGAGAAGCTACCATAGTTTAAGAAGGCATCCATAACTGGGCTTAATTCCCAGCATCTCTACTTGTTACCTTTTTTTCTTAAATCTTGCGTACATTTACCTAACTTCTCCAAACCTCTCTTTCTTCATCTATAAATGAAAATAAAAGTAATCTACCAACTCCATAGGAATGTTAAAAGGTTATAAAACAGAGGCATAAATGGTAAATAGACTGGCACCTGGTAAATGTTCAGATCGATACATGGTATTTATTACAGTGTGGGCTTTCTATGCTGATGCAAGACAAAATAATATAGTTCGTTATTTTGTTCTTAAACATTCACAAGAGCGATGCTGAAACCTGTCCAATCTCTGTTGACACCAACATACAACTACCAAAGCACAATTGCCAAAATTTTTGCAACACTGTATTTTATTTTTAAATGATAAAATGCGGGGAGCCTGGGTGGCTCAGTCATTAAGCTTCTGCCTTTAGCTCAGGTCATGATCCCAGGGTCCTGGGATTGAGCTTCATGTCGCCTTCCTGTTCAGCAGGGAGCCTGCTTCTCCCTCTCCTACTCCCCCTGCTTGTGTTCCCTCTCTCGCTGTCAAATAAATAAATAAAATCTTAAAAAAAAATGATAAAATGCTTGGCCAGCCAAGACATATAATTGTGAGTTACTGGATTTAATTTTTTAGTATAGGATTTCATTTTATTGGGAAACTAGAAATTGCTATATTAAAAGTAAAATTTAGGGATGCCTGGGTGGCTCAGTTGATAAAGCATCTGCCTTCGGCTCAGGTCATGATCCCAGGGTCCTGGGATGGAGGCCCCCACTGGGCTCCTTGCTGGGCAAGGAGCCCGCTTCTCCCTCTGCCTGCTGCTTCCCCTGCTTGTGCTCCCTCTGTCTCTGACAAATAAATAAATAACATCTTTTAAAAAAAGAAAAGTAGAACTTACATGAACACATAAGCAGCAATTGTAGTTCTGTGATTTCTCGAATTATCAATACATAAAGTATTTCAAATCTCTGCTCAGGGACCCTTGTAACTGACGTCAGAACATAAACACTGACATTCACAATGAGGGCAGTTTTGCATATTGATATTAATACCTATTTTTCCCTTAGACTTGGCATTGAGTTAGAAAAGAATATATATTACATGTTACAGTGCAATCTCTATAATATCATGGATTAGCTCTTCAGATTCTTTTTTCTTGTTTCATCAACAAAAATTTTCTTTTACTAGAAAACTATAAAAAGACAAAAAAAGTATGGAGAAGTTTTAATGAGTTCTTTTTTCTGTTAGCTAATATTTACATCAGAAAAAGCATCCCAAACCCCAACAACCAGTTTAAATTTCTTTACGACAAAATTAAGAATACATCGCCTTTTATTCACTTTCCTGAAAAAAAAAAAAAAATTTGCATGACTTAACCAATTTTATGGGACAGACACCGAATTTAGGCAGACCTAAGAAAACTGAAGTGAAAAGATCAAGAGTTATATTTCTTGATGATACTGAAATGCAAGCATACTGAAATTTAGACATAAGGTACTTGATTCCCTTTCATGACATTATAGACAGAAAAGCATGTCATTCATTCATTCTTTTATTCATTCTTTTACCATATGTCAGTTACTGTGCAAAGTCTTGATTCCCTATTTTCCTATGACCTTATGGTCTTCAGCACCTGTTTTCAAAATAAGAGCGAACTGCTTTCCTGCCCCCTGGAAAATGTGTGAATTTTCCAAAGGTCGTCATAGCTCAGTGTCTGCTAAATGCAACTCGGGAGGCCCCCAAATGAAACACAACTTAGAAACTGTGTTCTGAGCTTTGTTTGTCTGGAGACAGACAGCCTTTTCCAGTGAACATGAAAACTCAGGCGCGGCAGTCGGTACACACACACACAGAGGCACACTGGCTCGCAAGGGTTTTGCTGAATCAGCGGGACTAAATGAGGCATGGGAGGCAGAGTAAAGGCCCTGTCAGTTACACATCAGATAATTGATGCTATTTATGATAGAAATTGGAGACTGAGAAACTAAAAACAATAACAACAAAGCTTCTTTGGAACTGCACTTCTGCTTTCTGTGGAAGAAGGGAAGGAGCCAGTGACTCAGTCTGGCAATCCGCTGACCTCATCAGAGCGAGCATAGCCAGATCCTGGGGTATATAGCTGAGCATTCCGCAAGCGAATGTAATATTGAGACCTGTTTCACAACCGTTTCCTGGCAATCCGATTCACTCTAAGGAGAAGACAATGGACAAGTTTGAACGGGGGGGGGGGGGGGGGCGGAAACTGAATACGATCAGTTCTAAACCCTTTTTAAGCAAACCCAAAAATCATGCCATTATTAAAGAAAACTATGCAACGCTCCCTAGACTGTTAGAAATGTACGTGAATGTGAGATTTCCTCTGACTAGGCGATGTGGATTATATGGTGTCGCCCATTCGATGTGGTCATGAGACCATATTGAAAGAGAAGTTAATGATAGTGACAAAATCATATCGTGAGCAGCTCCTAGTGTTTTCGATATTTTACATAATACGGTAAAACCACAACATAATGAAATGTTAGGGAGGTGCGGTACTCTCTGTAAATACCCAGGTGACAAGTGAAAAGACACATGAATCTTAACATTGACAGAGGAAAGGGCTGTTTCTTTGTAGATGAAGAAGAGTTGACTTAAATTCTCCTCCTGGACCCATTCGTTTCCAAATTCACTTTTCTCTAAGGTCTACGTGAGAGATGCAGGGAATCCCTATATTCACTGTTTGCTGTGCCTTTTGACCCATAGTTCTCAACCAAGCGCTGGATGGGTGGGGATGCTGTCAATCAGAAAGCCCTAGAAGAGTTTTTCCAAACTATATAATCTAGTCTTTCCCATTGATCAGAGAGATGCCAGTGCTCTGGAAGGAAGGTAGAACTGAGCATGTTATTATTTTAAAGGGGCTTCAAAAACCACACACAGTAAGGATACTTCTCTCATTCATCCTTCACAAATATAAAACCTCACAGCACAAAATCCCAGTTCACTTCCAAGGGTCCCTTCTCACAACAGAAAGTGGATTTTCAATGGGCCCAGGATGAGTCTTTCAACACGGAAGTGTTTCCTCAGAGCTTCATCGCTCAAGGCCACCAGGGAACCTTTCCTAATTTGATAGTGTACATCATCTGGAATTACATGTCTTCCATAAAAAAATGCTCATGTAGGATTGCTTGGAAATTGTAGTTTATGTTTGTTAGTGTGAGTTTGTGAGTTCAGGAGAGAAGGGGGGGAGAGAAAGAGAGAGATTGCATGTATATGGCAAGCATGTTTTTAATATCCAAGACCTAGTTCTTGTTTTCTAATTGTTCCTTATACACACCTTCCTTTTCCTGCTATAAGTGCAATACATACATTTGAATTTTGTAGACAATGATTCAAGTGATATTAAATTCTTGAATTGATACTTTTTTCCTCTGTGTGTATATGC
Source organism: Potos flavus (assembly GCA_028534135.1). Lineage (NCBI taxonomy): Eukaryota > Metazoa > Chordata > Mammalia > Carnivora > Procyonidae > Potos > Potos flavus. The sequence goes on along the minus strand of CM052884.1, from coordinate 20,046,496 downwards.
ATACCTTCATGTGTATATGTATTTATGTGTTTGTACAGAGTATTTCCTTATTCAAAGAAAGAAAACTGAATGTAATTTAAAAACCAAATTGCCTCTATATGAGCTCAAGGAGAGTGATGTTGACGGCGGCCATAATTGCTCATACCTCTCATATCTGGTGTCTGCTTTTAAAATGATTTTTGTTTGTTTGTTTCAGCTGACTGCAGGGGTCCCTTTAGCCCACATTCTTTGGTGAGCTCTTTTGTATAATGAGCATGGGGTGTTTGTGTATATGACTGGGATAGCCCTGAAGCACATGAGGGTTCTCCCCACTGACTACTGTTAGCAAGAGAACACTCTGTTTGTTAGAGGCATTCCTCAGTATTAGTGGTATTATTGCTATTCTTTCTTATTAAATCTGGAAGGCATTTATATACATTAATAGTTATTAGGTAATTTGGTCCCTGATAACTTCCATCATTTACTGAGCTTCTGTTTCATGTCAGAAACCTAAGAACACTATCACATTTAATTTAATAATCTAAAATCATGATATAGCTGATCAAATCCCATTTTATAGGTAAAGCATCTTAAGTTTGGCTATAGGAAGAAACTTTCCTGAGATAGCACAGCCAGTAAGGACTAGAAGTAATAGAACATTGAGTCAAACTCTCATCTGTTCAAAAGTGCCCCCCCATCCAGCCTTAGAAAATGTGTGCCGTTAATCACGATTTCAACAAGTATTTGCTGAGCACACATCACAGGAGAGGCTCTGTCCTAGGCCCTCGTATATGGTAGTGAGTAGAAGGAGGTAACAATGGAGACTCTCCCCTTGTCTGAGCTGCCTGATCAAACTCTGTACCTCATTTCCTCTGCTATCCCTAGGATGCTGCTAAGCAGCGTCCAGACCCTATTCTAAGCCCATTGCTAAGGATTAACTGTCATCTGTGATTTAAATTCAGTAGCTTTGATTTCCTATCAGTCCCTTTAGAGGAGGATAATATCATTCCCACAGGGTCCCTAGAATTTCCCGTTCTTACTTGCCTTGTGATTGCAGCTCCCAGTTCTGCACAAGCAGAAAAGTTATGAATGGTTCTTCCCCCCATTCTTTCCACTCCTCCACCTCTGCCTCCCAACAGGAGCAGCTGTTTTCTATTACAAAATCGTCTGACAAGGTGCTGGTCTGGAGCAGTGTCTCTTTGGCAGGTAATTTTGATGAGGCCCAGAGGTAAGGGGGTGGGTGTCTCTGATGGGTTTCCGGTCCTGTTATCAAGCCCATCCGGCACCCCCAGACATGGCTGCCGTCTGTACAGGGGGCTGATTTCTGGCTTGGGGCCCATACTTGCTGAGAGCATCAGTCATCTGTCAGGGCTAATCCATTAACTTTTTTTCTGTTTAAGCCGAGAGCTTGGATATGAGGCAAACATCCAGCCTCCCTCTGGCCGAGAACTTGGTCCTTGAACACTGAGTAAGCCTGCCAGTTCTGACCGGACACTCGTGTTCTGTTTTTTTGTTTTTTTGTTCTTGATTTAGGAAAGTAAAGTAGCAATTCTAAACAATAAGAAGTAGTACAGGGAAAAAGCAAAAAAAAGAAAAAGAAAAGAAAAGTTTCCCTTCCCAGCCAAGCTATCTGCAGAAGAGTGGACCCAGTGATGTTTTGGCACAAGTGATTTTTACCTGTGGCTCCAATTAGACTTTATATTGTTCTTGGCTTTCAGGAAAAGCAAGTACCTTAGCAGCAAACCTCCACTAAAACCAGCTGAGCTTTATAACCTGGGTCCTATTCTACTTATCGGCCTTCTGATGACTATTTCCAGGAACTGGTTTTCCCTTGCACTCGGCTTTACTGTTTAGATGCAGCAAACAGCTGGATAATCTAATAAATTTATCATTAAGAAAGAAATTGTTCTTGCCCCTAATTGGCTTTGCTAGATCCGAATGCTTTCTTTTTGTGAAGAACACCGGATGGCAGGAGACTTGGGTGCTTATTCCAACTCTGTGATTAATAATAACGCTAACAATAACAGACATAACAGAAGCATTTAGCATTCAGGAGCATTTAACACTAACAATATTTATCAAGCCCTTACTCTGCATTAATATGGAATAATGTGTGCATGTAACATACATGATCTGATTTGAACTTCCCCACTATGATAAAATTGGTATTATTATTATCATCTTCTTTTACAAATGAGGAAACTGAGCCTTAGAAAGATCACATAACTTGTCCAAGGACACTATTTATTAAAATAGTAAAAATAAAATTCACTGCTGGGTTTATCTTTTTCCCAAACTCTTATCCACTGAGCCAGCCTGCCTTAACAATTACTCTGTAACCTTGGACATGACCTGAGCTCACTTCCTCCTACGTAGAGCAGAGGTGGGACCAGAGGTTGCGGGGCATATTCGTAAGTTTCTTTATAACCCCGTGATCATTTTTTTATTTTAAAAGAATTCATTTATTTTTTTTTAGAGAGAGAGAAAGCGAGCATGAGCAGGGGGAGGTGAAGAGGAGGAGCGAGAGGGAGAGACTCTTAAACAGACTGCACTGAGCATGGAGCCTGATGCGGGGCTCGATCTCACCACCCTGAGATTGTGACCTGAGCTGAAACCAAGAACCAGGCGCTCTACCAACTAAGACACCCAGGCCCCCCAACCCCATGGTCCTTAAGAGAAAAAGACAGGATATCATGACGGGCTCTAACAAGTTACATGAAGCCTACATTAGTAGTGATGATAATGATAATATAACACATTCATAGAGTTGTATTTAATTTATAAAACTCTTTCATTTTATTGCTGCCATGAAGTGAATGTTTGTGTGTCCAAAATTCATGTTTAAGCCCTAATCCTCAGTGGGATGATATTTGAGAGGGGCCCTTGGGAAGTAATTAGGTTTAGATAAGGTCATGAGGGTGGAACCCCCATCATGGGATTAGTGCCCTTACAAGAAGAAGAGAGTAGAATGTTCTCTTTCTCTCTCTCCTTCTCTCTTATCCTTCTCTCTCTCTTCTCTCCTATCTCTCCCTGCCTCTGTCTCTGTCTATCCTCCTCCTCCTTCCCTTCTTTCCTCTCTCTCCATCCCTTCTTGTCTCTGTCTCTGTCTCTGTCTCCCCTTAAGATACAGCAAGAAGACTGCCATCTGCCAGCCAGGAAGACAGCTCTCACCAGACACCTTAGTCTCGGATTTCCAGCCCCCAGAACTGTGAGAAAGAAAATGTCTGTTGCATAAGTCACTTTCTTGCTGGTATTCCATTACAGTGGCCTGAGCCAAATGAGACAATTACCTTATTGGAGTCTCACAATCAATCACCTTACTGAGATGATGGTGTAGGTACTACTGTTCCAGTCTTACACTGGAGAAAATCAAAACAGAAAAACATACAAGTTCCTGCAAGTGTCTGAAGATGCTGCCCCTGGCCTCAAGTCTCCTTCCCGCCCAGTTCAAGTGTAGAGCCTGAGTGCAAGATGAATTCTATGTTATCAGAGCTACTCTAATGGGACTTTACACTGCTTTTGCTACATTCTTTCCAGGTAACCACAAGTATGCACTCAGCCCCAGAACTTTCCTTCTGCATGCAAATACCTTGTTGCTGGTTTCACGTAGAACTTACTGGGCGCTAACTTCTGAGATGAGTTGTACCCAAGATCTGGGAGTGAAAATCCAATTGCACTTTTTACTCACAATTCTCTAGTTTTCATAAATTTGAGAAGAGCCCTATTTGGGCTCAGAAATTTCAGCTCCAGGAATCTTTTCTCAGTCTCTCCTGCTCATAAAATACCAAGTTTCCGCTAGCCCTCCACCTTGGTTACTTTCTCTGCTCAGCAGAAATCCCTGCTGACTGGCCTTTTCAAAGCATTATAGCAGGAGAGCTTGATAGAGGACAGAAGCAACATCAACGTGCAGATTTCCCTAAGCAGTCTTCGTGGGTTTTGATCAAGTGGCCTCTTTGGATGGATATCTGGAGACATCCTTGAGACCAAAACCTTGGGATCTGATACCTTTCCTACACTTCTGCATCTGTATTTGGCCCTGACAAGATATATAGAGTTGTTGGTGAAGGCTTCATTAGAGAAGTCAGTTAAAGTGTCTGTGACATTCTCAGTATCTTGATCCTGATGGATATGAGAGAGAGAAGGAGGGAAGCTAAGAACAGTGCTCAATGGAACTTCCTGTCTGGAGGACGGTCAAGCACATCAGGAGAGCTTGAGAGACTTGCTTTTGCTCGCCATCTTGTCCTCCCTCCGACTCTCCCAGAAAACTAATGATGCCCCCCACCCCCACTCAATGTGGTTGAGACAAGACAGCATACACGTCAGCATCCTGTCATTCCTCTCTTCCCACCGTTTTATCTCTTTCCCCACAAAACACTTCGAATTTAGTTGTGGGTATGACCCTTGACCCCAAACACTGAGCCAGAACCCATTTAATCCTCCACGTTGTCTTTGAAGAATTGGCGTAGCCAAGAGAATCCAATGACAGATACTTTCTGGTCTGAGCTTAATTCCCTGGCAATTCATCTCCTCTGGTTTGACACAGTGTCTTTGGGGAAGTGTCCCTCTTAACCAACAGAGACATTGAGACTAAGTGAACAAATTGTATGTCATCCCCCAGCCTGGGGGAGTTAGTAAAACTCAGCTTTGCAAACACCCACACATCTTTCACACCACACATTAAAACTCTGGCATATTTGACTCATCTACTTCTCTCTTCTTCAGATATAGATAAAGTGAATGCCTGGCAGTTAGCTGTGTGGGAAGGGTTTGGTCGAGGCTAGGAGAATGTATAACAGATTGTGCAGGTGATAAGAAATGAGCATATGACAGGACTAGAATGGGGGACACTTTGAAAATTTGGACCATGTATGGTCATTGAGTCATTGGTTGGTGAAACACACCAACACACACACACACACTGGGAGTCTTAAGAGCCAGGGTTTGCACTTATTTTTTCTTTTGCAGTACCTTGCCATCATTTTCTCAGTTTTTCTCACAACTTTATATTAAGCTGTAGAGTTATTTGCATTAATAGTATTAACACTAGACTTCAGGAGACCAAATAGTACTACTTAAATTGTGCTTGTAAGTGATTTGCCTTCAGGAACTTTGACTAGCCCCAAACACCTTCAGATCAGCTATCTTTGTGTGTCGTAAATTCCACAACTCGAAATCCATTTCTTTGATTACACAAACCTTGATATTCTAATAATAGCGAGGAACTTAATGGAGTGTTCAGGTCTCAGAATACTCTGGGTTCCAATCCTTACTGATCTAATGATATTAACCTTCATTTGTAAAATGGGGACAATGAAATAGTATTCACCTCTAAGGTTATTTTAAGGGTTAAATGAGGTGGCATCTCAAGAGGCTCATTTTTCAACTCATTGGTATCATCACCATTGCCATGGCCACCATAAACAAGCTTCAACTATGGTGCGTATTGGTAAGTTCCCAAAGCCATACTCATAAAAGTTTTATCCACGCTAGACTTGACCCACTCTGGTCATAGAATCATACTGCCTCCTGAGACTGCCAAGTCATTTTTCCAAAGTTGTAATAGTTAGAAATTCCTGCCTAAATTGGAGCTTACTTTGCATCTCTCTAACTTCCACTTGTGCATTTCGGTGAGAACCCTTAAAGCAGAAGAATACAAGCCAGGGGCAGCTCTTTCAGGATTCGAAGGAATTTGTGTTGACCTCACTCTCCGCTCTCTTCTGTTCTCTTACTTGTTCCCAGTAAGATGCATTTGGGGTGCCCTCACTATGTTGGCTGTTCTGCTTATATATATGTTGTCTCTTCAAGTCCCTCTTAAATTTTCTAGGTCAGAAAAACCCATAGCACTCACTAAGCCCCTTGAATTTAGGCATTTTTTCTTAATTGAAAGAGAATAAATGTTAATAAATACCCATTTATCCACCACCAAAATGGAATAACTGTTCATATTCTTCCATATTTTCTCCAGAGTTGTCTAAAGGCAAAAGAACCCACAGATAAAGTTGAAGTCTCTATGATTTCCTCCTTAATTGCATTCCCTTCCTTTCCAGAGCTAGCCAGTAGGAAGAATCTGATATGAATTTAATTCCATATATTTACTATATATGTAATAAATATCATGTATATATTAACAAGCTATATAGTTCCTTTGTGGCATTATTTAAATTAAATACAGTATATGTCAAGTTTTCTAATATGCTTTTTCACTCAATATTATATTATACCCTAATAAGCTATTCCTTTTTAACTGAAGTATATTATATGAATATACCACTATTAGTCCATCATCCCTCTCTCTCCCTTTCTCTCTCCACTGCTGCTTGATGTTTGGATTATTCACATTTTTTTGCTCCAACAATGTTGAATTGGATACCCTTGCATATCGTTATACATTCCTCTTTGTAAGTGTGCACAGTATTTCTAGGGCATACACACATGTGTGTATACACACACATGTGCACATACACATACATACCATTAGCTTGGATGCCAGGTCTTAGAATATGTAAGTTTGGGAGTATTTTCATTGCTCTTCATAAAGGCTCTACTAAGTTTTACTGGAAATAGTATTAAATAAGAAGTCCTCCTTCTCCATGTGGTTGGCCAGACATTGCTATTTTTCCCAGACTGGTAAATTTCAAATCATATTTCACTTTTTGAATTTCCCTGATTACTTGCATAGTTGAGTAAGTTTTCATACGTATTTTGCAAATTCAGTTTTTGTTTTCTATAAATGGCACATGAAAATACTTTGCCATTTTTCTGTTGGGTTCTTTGATATTTTTCCTTATTGATTTATATTTCTCTTTATATCCTGGATATAGAATTAAATATGCTGACCATATCTCTTCTCAGGAACCTTCTACTTTTGTTTACATATCTTTAGTCATCCAGAAGTTTTAAGTGCAAAGTGGTCAGGTTTCCCAGGCTTTTCCTTTATTACTCCTTTATATATTCCTTTATATATACTTTGTATGTCTGGCGTAATAAATCTTTTACAACTCTGAAATCTTAAAGATATATACTTATTTTTCTCCCAGTAGCTTCACAGCTTATTTTTACATTTAAGTTTCAATTTATTTTTATTTATAATATGAACTAAGGCTCTCTACGTATCAACCAATGATTTATATATAATACCTATATATTTTATATATGTAATATATATGACCTACATGCATAACCAGCAACTCCAGTGCCATTTGTCAAATAATCCCTTCTTTTAGTTTACTAATTCTATCTTCATCCATGTCCAATTTAGATTTTATTCCTTCTATTGAAATTTTATTTTAATGACTATATTTTTCAATTTTAAGATTTAAAATTGGTTGGTTTTCACATCACCTATTTTTGTTTTGTTTTATAGTAGTGTCTGTTTTTAAGTAGGTTCCTTGCTGGGGCTTGAACCCACAGGCCTGACATCAAGACCTGAGCTGAGATCAAGAGCTGGATGTAACTGACTGAGACACCCAGGCGCTCTTACAGTACTATTTTTATTTCATGAAAAATGTCCTCCCTATCCTTAAAAAACAAACAAAAAAAAGACTCCTGAAGATGTTAATATCATTTTCCATTTTTCCATTTCTTTCCTTGTTTTCTAAAGTGAATTCCCATCTAAAGTGGTTTATTTTGTTGTCTGTCTTTCCCAAGGGATTGTCTTCACATACTCTGGAATTTTTATTTGCAAGCTCATCTTTGTGCAGGAAATGCTTCCCCTTTGTCTCTTCCTCTGTGCACTTATCTTCCCTTTTTGACCTGTCCAGCTCCTTTCAGCTCCCAGCAGGGCAGAACTAGGTCTTTCATCTGTCTCCTATTCTGCCTTGTGATAACAGCAGGAAGCAGTTACTGGGCCAGCTGACCAAAGCTCCAGTGACACAGCTTTGTGCCATCTGTGTGCCTGGGCACAGGCCACCGCTGCACCGAGCCCCCTGCCAGTGAAATTGAACACCAAGATTCCGTAAGAGGTGAACTTACTGCTACACATTTTAGTTCTTTCCTTGCCCACAGTGAGATTCGTCTCATTTTTTAAAATAGAGTGTTTTATGTGGGTTTTTTTTTTTGTTTTTTTAGAATCTAGTTTAAAATATTAATTGAATAGTTAATATTTGACCACAAATTTGATATGGTATAACTGGTCTGCATGAAATGGAAACTAAATCTGATTAGATAATCACAATGAATGAAGGAGTGAATAATGAAGAAATATCAGATTTCCTATTCTGGTACAGCGGTCTGGAATAGATCAGAACGGTGGTCCCCAATCAGTTGTATCAGAATGATCTGGAACTTCAGATTTTTTTTTTTCTCCTGAATTTTCCAGGTAGTTGTTATGTTCAGCGAGGTTTGGGAACCACAGATCTAAAGGACTACAAAAGAGTCAGAAAACATGATATTAAGTTCCATCTCTTTTTCTTAACATTCATCTTAACTTGATTGCACTAAGGCCTCTCTGGGTTTTGATTTCCCCAATGTAAAGTGAAAGAGTTGTATTGTACAGTCACTGAGAACCTTTTACATTTTTAATATATTTAATTCTAGTATTAAAATCAATTATTTTAGTAACTTGGCACACACATCCCACTCTTGACCTGGATTGAGAATGTGGTCAATTAAAACCCATAGACCTCTGCCATGTGTTGCCATCAAGCCAACATCCCTCTAGTCTGCAATTAGTTTTTATACCTAAGTAAAGGACTCTATATTTTTCTGGCTTAAATTTAGTTTAATATTTGTGAACATTCTTTATTGAAACTATAATATGCAAAAAGATAAATAAACATATCCTAGGTATACAACTTGGTAATTATTTACCAACCATATCTGTGCATCCAGCACCTAGGTCAAAGAACAGAATACTTCCAGCAACCCAGAAGCCTCTCTTTATGTTCTTTTCCAGGAAATATCCATATCCCCTTGGATAATTTATATTATGAGTTCTAGCAGATTAATTTTGCTCTTTTTTTTGGACCTTATATGTGGAATCACAAATACGTGTTAAGGTAAGGCATCTTTTGCTCAACAGTATGTTTATGACATTCATGTATTTTGCATGATGTCATAGATCATTAATTCTCATTGTTGCATAGTATTCCATGGTATAAAACATGCCTTAGTTTATTTATCCACTCTGGTATTGGTGGGCATCTGGATAATTTCCAGGTTTGGCTATTATGAACAATGCTACTATGAAAATCCTACTACATGTCTTGTGGTGACCATATGTTTACATTTTTCTTGGATATATATCTAACAGTGATATTGCTGATTAACAGGCTAGGTATATGTTTACTTTTGGTAGGTATAACGGCACGGTTTTCCAATGTGGTTGTACTAATCTTCCACCAGGAGTATATGAGTGTTCTTGCGGCTTTACCTCCTTGTCAAACTTGGTATTTTTATGTTTTCTATTGTAGTTATTATGGCCTGTGTGTTTTGGTATCACATTATGGTTTTAATTAGCATTTACCAATGATTAATAAAGTTGAATAATTTTTTGACATGATTACTGGGGATTTTGATATCTTGTGAAATGTCTACTCAAGGCTTTTGCTCATTTTTCTATTAGGTAATTTGTCTTTTTATTGATTTGTTATAGTTCTTTATATATTCTAAATGGGAATCTTTTTAAAAATGTACTTATTATAAATACTTTCTCGCACTCTTTAGGTTACATTTTCACTCAGTCATGTCTTAACATCTTAATTTTCAGAATTTCTTAATTTTTAATTAATTTCAGAATTTATGAATCTAAAATGTAATTTTGGAATGTAAAAGGTACACCTTTTATTCATATGCAACTGTGAGCTATCTTTTGTGGCCATAATTTTTACAAAGTCCAAATTTTCCTCTGCAAAAATTTCAGATCTAAATTTGTGAAGATAATTTAGTCTTTCAACATTGTATAACTACTTAACTACTAATTTTTGGTTTGTATGCAGTTGTTTCTATAAAGTTTTTTTTCCTTTTTAGCAAGAAGATTAAAGTAATTTTTTGACCAGTGTTTGATTTACAAGAAATGTTATTGTATGGAGTTTTTGCCACTATTCAGTACATTTTGTATTGGTAATTTCTAGTGTAGTTGATTTTTTTAATGTGTCAATTGTGAGAATTTTTACTTTACTAGCCAATTATGACTCTTGACTCAATTTTTTACTTGTAACAACAGAATCAAAATGCCTTGGTGATTAAGTTTGACTTTTGCTTTTCTAAATCTTCATGAAATGGCCCTATGTCTGAAAATTATTTTCTGTTCTTTAGAAATATGTGTTCCTGTGGTTGAGCAACCCCTGATGTCTGAAGTGCAGGTAGAAAACAGGCTGGAGTGATAGGAAATCTGTAGTAAGGACTGGCTCTGAGAAGAGCCATTTCTGGGAGCAGTAATGAGATACCTTCTAAGCGGTGATGAGTGATCTCTGGGTTTTCAGTAAAACCTGGACAGTAGCCACAGCTAGTTCTCAGTTGTGCCGAGGAGAATTCAGAAGGAGCAACCAAGCAGAAACCAGAATTTTTTCAAGCCACAGTGGAGGTGTCAGTAGGTATCACCTGAGAAAAGGGGTTGTCCGCAGCAGCCACAGTGACCAGATGTGGAAGCCCAAGTGAAAGAAAGGGAAACCCCTGTTGTACAACACACAGGAGGAAATACTCTGGAAGGAGCTCAGAGCCAGCTCAGGGAAGATGCAGAATGGGCGCAAGGCTGGCAGGGAGGTAGATGTCACACACTGAGCATAAGAACAAAGTGCAGTCTTATACTGAGGCCTGCTGAAGGGGAAGGAAGAGCATGGCTTTGGCCAGAGTGGAAGCACATTGAGAGAAGGGGTAGGAGAGGGGGAGGGAGGTGCCAGTTGGCTCTGAGCTGGGTAGCTGTTTAGCCCTACCTGCAGAGTCGGAACTTGCTCCTTCCTGCGAGCACACTAGCAGGAAGAAGGCAGTGGAAGTGGTGATAGTGACATTGTGATAGAAATATAGTGCATTTCCTTTAGCATCAGTTTCACTTAAAAATGTTTTTGAGGGGAAAGATAGGTGCTTTATCTCATAAGGAATCTATTTTTTTTTTTTGTATCTAAAAGCACACAAAAATGAATGATGGTATACATTGCAAAGTTAGCATGCATTTTAAATCTAAAATGAGATAATGCAAAGATGTATGGGATGCAAGTGGAGTAAGGGTTTGCTGTACCCACTATTTGAGATACTTGGAAGGAAATGATTAAGAATCACTAATAAAGTTAATAGAACTCTGAAGAATTTTGAATATGAAGAAGTATGATGAGAGAGATGCTTTAGAAATATCAATATGAAGATTCTCTGCAGTGTGGATTTTAAGGGCAGTGCCATGAGGGGAGAAAAAAAACTTACTAGGAATGAATTGCAATGTTCTGTGTCCAGATAATCGATAGCTTGGCAGCCAGAGGAATAGGGAGGTGAGGAAGTGACAAATTCAACAGGCATTTACAAAGGAAAAGTCATTATGATGCCTTGGTGAACTAATGAAAGATGAGGGAGGTAAAAACAAATGTAAAACAGAAGATTCCAAGTCTTCAAATTTGGACAACCAAGGAAATGATGGCACCTTTGACATCTACAAGGGAAAGAGGGAATCATGTGATTTGTTACTTTTTGCTGTGGTTTTCCTTGTGAATGTTGAGCATTGGAGAGGGTAGAAACTCTTTTCTTCACTCAGATCCCCCTGTGGCATCATCTTGTAGGCTAAGTCAATCCCGTTTCCTCTTAAATGTGTGTGTTGAATCCTGAAGTAGAAATACTCTGAATTCCACTTGCAGCTAAGGGCTTACATGAGCACATGGGAGGTTAAATCTCCTGACTTAGGGTTTCTCTGCGGCTATTTGAAAAGAATCAAAGATGAGCATCTCCTTGAGCTCAGGGGGGGGGGTTTCTCAGGGAAACATCCAGAGTCAGATTCCTGCACTGAAGAGCCTTTGCATGGCTTCCCATGACCTACCGATATCTGAAGAATTTTCAAATATTAAGGGAATGACTGCTTGTTTATAATCAAGGAGAATGCAAGACTTGAGGGGTTTATTACTAAGGCCTAAAGGATAATCCTCTAAATTCTTCATTTGGGATAAAGTTGCTCTCCCTAGAATCTCCCAGCACTGTTGGTTCTTCTGAACAACATGCTTCCTCAATAAGCTTCTGGGGCAGAGAAAGAAGGATCTCTCTTCATACCTACATTCCTAAAAGATGGAGTCCAGATAGCAGGTTCTGTATGTATATGATTTGTAGAAATAACATTCATTCATTTGTTCGTTCATTTATTCATTCTTTCATTCATTGTTTAAAGAAAAGCACTTATTAATCATCGAGCCTCAGCATGGCACCATTCTTTATGTTGTGAAAAAAACCCAAAAATGAAACCACAGCCAACCATAGCACATTGTGTGTTTCCTCGAGGAGACAATATAAAAGAGGGAAAAAAGATGAATGATATTATATTCCAAGTCAAAGGCCCAACATTACCATGTGAATTCTACTACATGATACTCAAGAGTATGGAGAAAACATGAATGTGCAGATGCAAAGACATGCCTTATTTACCACGGACGTAATAAAGACTTGCAGACGAAAATACCGAGTGTGATGGCTCAAGTGGAGTCTGCAGCACTCACATTGAGAAGAGGTGAGAAATAAGAATTAGGACAGAAAAGGTGAATGGAAGCTGCATTGCAGAGTGCTTTGAATGCAGGGTGAAATCTTTTCTCTTCTCTGATGAGCATGTATCATTCCAAGAAACTGGCTTCCTCTGTTAACAGACAAAGTTCTGAGGGCCAGATGTTTTCTACTGTTCTGCCCAAAGTAATTATTCTTTGACCATATGATGAAAGCAGAATTTATGATTCATCTGCGGAAGTGGACAGGAAACCAGAAGTAGGACATCAGTGCAGCCCAGTGAGAGATGATAATTTTTATACATATAAACTGATCAACCCTCACAACAGCCCTTCAGAATAAACAGGGGATATATTATTATTTGATTTTATAGATGAATACATTGAGGGTCATTGAGGTTAAATGACTTATTAAAAGTTACACATCTAGGGACACCTGGGTGGCTCAGTCGGTTAAGCGTCTGTCTTCAGCTCAGGTCACGATCCCAGGGTCCTGGGATAGAGTCCTGCTTCGGGCGCCTTGCTCAGCAGGGAGTCTTCTTGTCCCTCTGCCTGAAACTCCCTTGATTGTGCTCTCTCTCCTTTCTCTCTCTTTCTCTCTCTCTCTTTCTGACAAACAAATAAAATCTTTAAAAAACTAAAGTCACATATCAAGTAAAAGCACAAGTTTTACCAAGACCCAAGTTGTGTGTCTTTGGCATAACAAATCCATCCTGTTACAAAAAGTCACCAATCAGATATACTCTAAAATATTCTGTGAAATGTAAAATTTATTTGTAACAGGGTAGCCCTAATTTTGATTCACAGAGACAGGGTGGAAGGACAGGATTATGGAAGATCCTTTTGCAGAAACTTTAGAAAAGAAGAGGAACTACCTACTGACTTTTTGAGTAGCATGTCTTAAATAATCCTGTACATTTCAGTGTCTTCAGATGAGGAAACATTTCTCGAAGCTTAGTGAAAATATAGCTAAACTCCGTGCTAACTCTATTCCCTTCTAGTAAGTGAGTTCTCTCTGGAGTCTTAAGAAAACCAGTCAAAGTTGCTCTGAATTGCTTCTTCCAAAGCTTCTTGATAGTAGGATTTAAAAAAAAAAAAGTCCTTCTACTCTTCCTCTTCCCACCCTACGCTGTACCAACCACTAGGAATATGCGATGTAATTCCAGGAGCCATATGCCTTGGTGATAGGGATGCGTTTTGATGCTGAAGAAGGGAATTCTACTCATTTGGCAGCAGTGTTGGACTAAAGAACAGTGACATCACTACTTCGCTCCTGGGAGGCAGGTCCCCACAATGTCGTGTTTAAAATGTGTGTGGTTTATTGCAATCTGAGCAGAAGCTCTGCGTTTCTACAAAAGTCGGGTTTGTTCCCTAACCCGCTTCTAGTAGCAAAGTCCCTTTGGTAACAGTTTACCACTCTGCTTGATTTTAATGTGGAAGACTGAATTCTGGGTATGTTAAGATGGTATTAATCATGCCAATGCGATGTCACTAAGTTTAACAATGCTATTTTTTGTTTTTTGTTTTGTTTTTTTAAAAAGACATTTTCTGTTTTGTTCTTTTAAGCCAATCTACGTACTAAATTGCTTCCTGGTAATGTGTTATTTCCTAAAGTGTTGTGAGGTTATCTGGGAGACTGGGTAGATTTTTTGGACAGCTGAATTCAGCAGCATTGAGTAACTACCGCTGTATAGTCATAGGTTAAGGGATTGGGGTTGGTTTTGTTGTTTTTTCTTTTTCTTTTTTCATTCCTTAGAATGAATGAATGAATGAAATTTCATTCCTCAGAGCAGAAATCATAGGATTTTGTTGTGGGGAGTAATGGTGTACAGCAGCAGGACTTCAATATCTGGTCTTGATTCAGAAGCCTTATAGATGGCTAGACAAAAGAAAAAAACATGAAGAAAAAGAAGCGTCATCTAATGCTTCATAGATAACATTTTTATTTATAGCACTCATGTACATTTTGAAACTTTCTTTCAGGGGTGGGAGTTAAGGGGAAGAGAAGGAGGAAGGCATGAAGGAGATGAAAGTTTTAATTTAAAAAGAAAAAGTTTGAGTAAAGGAAATTATTTTGCTTCAATGTCTTTTATTTGATCTGGGTGTGTGGGGACCACATCATTAAATTACTTAAGGTGCAGTTGAATTGCTCAAGTGAGTGGAATGGGCCACGTATGGGCTGCAGTGTGTATCCCTTGCCAGGGTCATTCATAAAGTACAATTCTGTCCTGTGTGTGGGAGGCATGTTACCTTCTCCTTATTTGTACGTTTAGCATATACTTTGAAATGTTATGTACTGGACAGGCCATTTATATTTCTAAAATGGATTAGATTTTATGCAATCTTTTTTTTTAATTAATAGCAATTAAAACAATTTTTACTCTCCCTCCACACACACAAAAACAACAACAATAAAAAAGAAAGAAACATCTACACTGATAGGCAGGAATGTGAAATCCGTTTTTAATTTTGCCAAATTTTGGAGTTAACTCCATTTTGTTGAGTCACTAATGCAGTTTTTTTGAAAAAGAAATATTGGTTAAACTAACACCCATTTCCTTGTACTAGTTGTGATGGTTAGTCACATGTGTTAACTTGGCTAGACCAAATACCCAGCTTTTAATCAAACACTAATCTAGATGTTGCTGTGAAGAAATTTTGTAGATAAGGTAAATGTCCACAGTCAGTCAGCCTGTAGTAAAGATTAACCTTGGTAATGTGGGTGGATCTCATCCAATCAACTGAGAGCCTTAAGTACAAAAACTGAGGTTTCTCAGAGAAGGAATTCTGCTTCAAGGTCACAGCATCAAATTCTACCTGATTTCAGACTGTTGGCCTGACCTATGAAGTTTAGTCTTGCCAGCCTCCCAGTTGTGTGATGAGCCAATTCCTTAAAGTAAGTAAATAAGTGTGTATGTGTGTGAGTGCATTTCTCTCTCTCTCGCTCTCTCTCGCTCTCTCTCTGTATGTCTTGGTTCTGCTTCTCTGGAGAACCCTGACTGATAGGTAGTTTTCTTATATCCACTACTGAAATGCCTGCCTTTAAGGAGTGAATGTTGCTAATTTGATTGGTCACTTGCCAGAGCCAAGTTTATGTCAAATTCACTACTGCCTTAAAATGGTGTAGCCCTCTCTACTTCTGCTTATATTTCTTTTGTGTCAAACTTTTACATATTTAAGAATTTCACATTCATTTGTCTTCCCACGGTCCAAATGATTGTAGTTACTCAAGATGGCCTAACTCAAGAGTTTCATAGATGCATTCAATGTCAGACATAGAAAAGATCTTAGAAATCATCTAGTCCAAATTTCCACTTAATAGATAAGGAAGATAAATAGTAAAATGCTTGCTAATGTTAAAAGTGGGCTAAGCAGTCATGTTTTCTCAAGCCCTACTATACCATTCCACTCTACTATCCTGTTCTTCATGCAAGTAGTCTCCTCCCTCCCCCAGCCCTTGAAAATCATCAGATTCAGCTACCATAGGGTAAGCTGGAACTAGCTCTTGGGATGAAGACAGATGATTGTGGATGGGGTGGAAGAAACCACGGAGAAAAGAAGTTGCTACATTTTGTTCTGGAACCCTACCATACACAAAGGCATCCAGGTCTCCCAAAGTTAAAGTGACCAGCCACATCCACTGATTTTTGAATGACTTGATGAACTCTGGCATAATCAAAACTAACATAATCCATTTGAATTCACATATGGTTCAAATATGCAACTTCCCCTGCCCAAAATAAATAAACCCAACACATTCAAGAAACAAAAAGAACTTTGCTTCCAACAAGGACCAGTAGAATCTGTTTCTCCTCAAATGTGCTTTTATTTTCAATATCGAGCACGTAGGGATTAATGGACAGATTATGAAACTTGCTACAGAGAAGGTGAAACATGATATTTCAGATTTGGTGCTGAATTGGGCCATTGGCTTTCTTCTGGAAAGTATGATCCTTCATTGTGTATAGTTGTATTCTTTTCCCTGCCACTTGATACTTTGTGTTGGGGGGGTACTTGGTATTATGAGGAGTCAATTTGGGTTATGAAATAAATATATACTTGTTCTTAATGCCTAAAAACAGATCAAAATGCTGTATTACAGATCTTCCAAAGTTTTCCTACAAAGATAAAAAAAAATTGTAGATTCTTGAGTTTTAATCACAGTAAGTTTCATGCATAAGTCTTTTACTCCAAAGTTTGCACACATAATTCTAAGAATAAATGCATAGAGTGTTCTATGTCTATAAAAGATTTCCAGACGCAGCACCTCGGTGGATCTCCCTCTTATCTTTATGACGCATGTTGGACAGCAACTGGAAAAACTAAGGCACTAGAGTTTTGTCATTTCCCAATACCAAATAACTAGTAAGCAGCAGACATGGATTTTAATCTTTACACTATAGATTTTTGGCTACATAAGTATGAAAACAAAATATTAGGTTAAACAGAGCTTTCTCCTTTCTATTTATGGTTCAGGAAAGATTAGCTGTCCTGAATTTTAATTCTCAATGTCTAAAGAATTCAAATAATGCTTTATTTTTATATCCATAGAATGAATGTCTACCATAAATGTTGGGCTCTTGCCACAGTATTATAAATAGTGACTACAGAATTCAAGAGCTTACATGATTTGTGCTAGCTTGCTGGCAATCACCCATGACTCACAGCTCCCAATCAGCAGTTCTAAATCTCCACAGTCCCTCCTCTCAGCTGGGGAGTTCCCAGGGTGAGTGGGCTTCAGAGCCAAATTGTTCCCTGAGTTAGCTTTGGGAGCGATTCATTGCTCCGGTATGAAGCTTGAGGACCAGCCAGTGTAGATGGAGTCTGTTTGGCATCCAGGTGAATAGGAAACACGAAACTGATTAATTCCCTAGCTCACCTACCTATGTGAATGTAACAGAATCAGCAAGCACTCAATTTACAATAGTTTGAAATGTATTTCTCAATTAGTCATTAGTCATTCATCCTTCAGACTTCTGAAGGATAGTGTTGGGAAGGCATGTCTGCTGCTTATCACTTTTGGCTTATGTTGGCTGGAAGGTTAATCTTTACCCAGAGAGTATGTACCTGGAAGTCGAAGTTAGCCTATCAGTCAGAAACTACCCCCCTCAGCGCTTACGCTATAACTAGTCCCAAAGAAGTTTATTTTATATCCCCTACCATGATGAAGGTCCATATTTTTGCTCACATTTGAGCTCTTTCTTCTTCAACCTGTAAAAATAAACTTCCTTATACTAGGAAAAAAAATTGCAGCAAAAAGGTGGTTCAAAATCTTCTTGGAAATCAAGTAGCACTTATGAAACACTATTTTCTAGAATTACTGTAGCATCATATGGATTAAATTTCCTTGCAAATAAATAGCGCTCACTAATGAAGAGTTGAGTTTGCATTTTGCAAAAACTACAGCAACTTAGTAAGGATGTGTAGTCTCTCTTGAACCAGATGGATCCACACTGTTCCATAGTCGAAAGTAAATGGATCAGAAAGAAAAAATGTTCCAATACATCTTCTGAAATTGTTTTATTATTTTTTTTTAAATCTGACCCGTTATTGATTTTGGCTACAGTTAAAAATTAGCAAATGCTGTGATTTTAAAAATTGGGATCAATAAATACTATTTGGTTAATAAAAAATTACTGCCAACGGGTACATGAAAGAGGTGCTCAAAATTACTAATTATCAGGGAGGGGCGCCTTGGTGACTCAGTCAGTTAAGTGTCTGACTCTTGATCTCAGCTCAGGTCTTGATCACAGGGTTGTGAATTCAAGCCCTGCATTGGGCTCCATGTTTAAAAAAAAATTACTAATTATCAGGGAAATGGAAATCAAAACCAAAATGAGATATCACCTCATGTTAGAATGGTCATGATCAACTTAAAGAGATAACAAATGATGCCAAGGATGTAGAGAAAAGGGAACCCTTGTGCACTGTTAATGGCATAAATTCGCACAGCCACTATGGAAAACGATATGGAGGTTCCTCAAAAAATCAAAACGAACTATCATATGTCCAGCAATTCCACTTTTGGGAATATATCTGAAGGAAACAAAAACACCATGTAGAAGAGATATCTGCACTCCCATGTTCATAGCAACATTGTTTACAATATCCAAGACAGGGATACAACCTAAGTGTCCATCAATGGATAAATAGTTACAGAAATTGTGATATATATATAATGGAATATTATTCAGCCATAAAAAAGAAACAATCTTTCCACTTGTAACAACATGGACAGAACTTGAGGGCATTATGCTAAGTGAAATAAGTCAGAGCAAAACAAATACTGTATGCTCTCACTTTCATGTGGAATCTAAAAACACAACAACAAAAATAAACTCAGAAAAAGAGATCGGATTTGTGATTACCAGAGGTGGCAGGTGGGGGAAGGGGAAATTGGAGGAAGGTGGTCAAAAGGTACAAAATTTCAATTCTAAGGTAAAGAAGTACTTGGGATGTCATGTACAATGTGATGACTATACTTAATACATTTGAAAGTCCTTAAGGGAGTAGAATCTAAAAGTTCTTATCCTAAGGAAAAAAAAAATTTCTTTTTTTTTTTTTTTTTTTGTACATATATGAGATGATGGATGTTAACTACACTTATTGTGGGAATCATTTCACAATATATGTAAGTAAGTTAAATCATTATGTTGTGCACTTTAAACTTGTACAGTGTTGTATGTTAAGTATATCTCAATAAAATTCGGGAAAATAGTAAAACAAAAATACGATATTAAATATGTTCCATTTTTAATGAAAAATATTTGTAAAATAATACACTGAAAAATCTAATCATGCAATTAAGATTCTTTTTTGAGAGAGGGAGGGAGAGAAAAGAGTGTGGGCCAGAGAGTGGGAGGGGCAGAGGGAGAGAGAATCCTGAGCAGGCCCCGTGCCCAGAGTGGAGCTCCATGCGGGGCTTGATCTCAGGACCCTGAGATCATGATCTGCACTGAAATTAAGAGTCAGACACTTACAGGACACCTGAGTGGCTCAGTCAATTAAGCCCCTAAGTTGGGTCCCGCATTGGGCTCCTTGCTGGGCGGGGAGCCTACTTTCTCTGCCTGCCTCTCCCTCTGCTTGTGCACTCTCTCTCCCTCTCAGTCTTCCTCTCTGTCAAATAAATAAATAAATCGGTCTTAAAAAAAAAAGTCAGACACCTCACTGACTGAGCCACCCAGATACCCCACAATTAGGCATCTTCTTTCCATTTGTCAGCATAGGCACCATGCTTTATTTAGCTGAAACTCTACTTATTTGAATGCACATATCATTCCTACAAAAACTTTCAACCATAATTTATGTGGTTAATCTTTTTTAAAAGTCCAGTTCTCAATGAAAAGAATTACCAATAAAAAAACTAGGGGTAAACATTTAAGATGCAAAGAGACAAAGTCATTGACAAAGGGAAGCAAGAATTGAAAATGTCTTCTTCTGAGACCCGGTCAACCTTTTTTTGCCTTCCATCTTCATACTAATGATGCTTTTAACAATGACATGTGATATTAATAATGACATATATGATGGAACTAGTACTAGAATGCGTGCTAATGCAACCTTAATGAAATATGAAAAAGTAACATTAAGTCTATTCTTAGAAATGGATTCTTTAATGATTCAAAAGAGGGATTCATTCAGCTAAAATATATGCAAAAATAAGATTCTAACCTGGAGGAATTATGATCTGAAGATGATTAATAAGATCATCATGTCTTTTTCCAGCTATGTTCCCAGTGATATACAAGTGACTGTAGACTGTAGTGAATAATTTGACTTGTTCTGGATAATGCTGGACAAAACTCTTGAGAGGAACTGGATAAAACAAATGTTTTTATTTTTGTAATGCATTTTGACCCACAGCCAAGACTTACAGGATTTTGCTTGGAATTACACTGTGTTATTTGCAAGCAAAGAGTTCCCTTGGCTGTTAGATTGGCAGAGCTAGTAAAATACTGCTCATCTGAGGCTATTTAATCTTAGCACTCTGAAAAGACCCAATCTATTACTACTGCTAAATTTAACCTCATGTGAGCCACACCACTGGGGCACGAGGTTCACAATTCTTCCCAGTAAAGGAAGTGAAAGTTCCTTCTGCTGATGGGTGGTTAACACACTCAAACAACATCAACATGATGAAGTCTGTTCTGATGAAGACCGGTCCTTCAGGTTTTTGTGAACAGTTACTTCTTTAGTGCTTACTATGTATTCAGGCTTATACTGAGGTCCTGGGGGGATTTCTGTTTCTAGAGAACTCAGAGTCTAGTAGTGGGAAGAAATGCATTAAAAATCATGGTAAAATGTGAATCTTAAAATGGAAGTAGACACAGGGTGCTATGATATTTCAGAATTCAGAATGTCTAATGATCTGAAGCTGGACTTGGGGTAAGGTTGTGCTACTCATTTGCTGCTATATAGCACATCATTCTAGAACTAAGTGCTTTAAAACAATTGGCATTTATTTGCTCATGATTGTGTTCTGGGGTCTGGACTTAGGCATCAGTTCTTCTGTTGTATCTCCTGGGATTATTCATGGTAGTTTGGCTAGGGTCAAACAGTCCAAGAAAGCCTTATTCATATACTTGGCTATTAAGTGAGATTCCCACCTGGGTATTTTATTTCTCCTCCATGTGGACTTTCCAGAAGATTAGTCCAGGTGTTTAAAATAGTGGCAGCAACTTTCCAAGGGAATGAGAACAAAAACTGCAAGACCTCTTACGCTAAAGCTCGGCACTCATACAATATCATAACTACTGCAATTTAGAGAAAGTAAGTAACTGGGCTATTGCAGAATCAAGAGTAATGGGAATAGTTCCCACCTCATGATAGGAGGAGCTGAAAAGCAGTTGTAGCCATTTTAAAGTACTATAGGGATTAATTAGTTAGGGGACATGTTAAAGGAAGTACTTTGGAGCTGGGTCTTAAAAGAGTTATGTGAGTTTTCTATGCAGAAGTATGTGTGTGTGTGTGTGTGTGTGTGTGTGTGTGTGTGTGTGTGTGTGTGTGTGTGTTGGGGAAAGAAGGTGTTCCAGAAAGGCCAAGAGAGCATTCCAAACTCAGTGATTAACGTAAACAAAAGATGGTGTAATATTTGTAAAATTACATGTACACGTACGTATATGGATGAATACAGATTATATCACAGCTATCAGAGATAGGGAGTTACCAGAGGGAAAATAACAATGAAGGAAGTGATAGAAATAAGTCTGGAACAATTAGTTATCAAAGATTATTGAGGAACTTAGTGAAAGGAGATTATGTGGAATTTATTATATAGGTATTGGGTACCAGGAATTTTTTTTTTTTTTTTTTATCAAGTTTCAGGTCTATTTGGGTCTGAGGAAGTCACTGAATAAGTATTTGTTAAATAAATAAAAGCAGGATAGTGATGTGATCAGATTTTTCATTCTTAAAAAAAAGGGGGGGTAAGATTAAAAATGTTTCCTCCAAATGTCCTCATTACAATGATGTTTCCAGAAGGGTTTCAGGTAGGATAGCCATGTAACTAGGATTGGGCAGGGGCTGGGAAAAGATTTTGAAAAGCATCCTTGGCTTTGCTCATTGGTTTTGGAGGTCTATTGAGATTATGAGTGGGGGTCCTATGGTACTCCTAAACAACTCTTTGGCACTCCACTGAGGAACCCTCTTCTCCCAGCTGCTTCGCCCCTGCAGTAATCTAGGTCAGGAGTCAAAAATTAATGTTGATGTTGATTACTGAATAAGAATAATATTTCTACAGTTTTTATAACCTTTTTTTTTTTTTTATAATCACGGTAGACCAACAGAATTTTGCAAAAAGGAGTATACAGGGTCCACAGCATCATCCACTGAGCTTCCCCAATGACTGATATCTTTCAGTGGTACCATCACTGTGGTATAATATGGAAGTGAGGAAATCAATATTAGCACATCGTTGTTGGCTAGACTACAGAGCTTATGTAATTTTCGTCATTTTAAAATGCACTTGTGGGGCACCTGAGTGGCTCAGTGGGTTAAGCATCAGCCTTTGGCTCAGGTCATGATACCAGGGTCCTGGAATCGAACCCTGCGTCTGGCTCCCTGCTCAGTGGGAGTCTGCTTCTCCCTCTCACTCTCCCTCTGTGCTCTCTCTCTCTCTCAAATAAATAGATAAATAAAATACTAAAAAAAATAAAATGCACTTATACGTGTGTGTGTGTGCTTGTATGTAATTTTATCCCATACATAGATTCATGTAATCACTACCACAATCACGGTAGCAGAACTCTTCCATCACTACAAAGGTACCTTTCATGCTACCCTTCTATATTTGCATATCCCTTCCTTTGAGTTTGAATCCATGAATAAGATTGTGTTGGGATCATCATACTGAAGAGGGTGTGCCTTGAAGCATATGCTCCATCTTCGGGGACCCTTATGTGTTACATATTATGGGTTACACAAAGTTTTCTTGTCTTTCGATCCTGGCATTAGCTAGCTCAGTGTCGTGCGAGTGAGGAATTTGAGAATATAAATTGGTTCCAAGTATAAAGACTTCTTTTGCTTGCATGTCTCTCTCTTTATTGGAACAAATCCTATGTCCCCTCCTGCCCCCACCCCACCCTAATAAAGACAACCTATCTTATATATTTACTATCTTTTTATTGGCAGAAGTCATCACTTCAAGTGCCAACACTCTCTCACAAAAGCCCAATAATACATATATAATAAAAAATACATATTTATATATAGTATATTTATATAACATATTATATATAAATATATAATAAATATATGATCTATAAATACATAATATATATGAATCTATAAATATAAAAAAATATATAATGTATTTGGGACATAAATAGTTACCAGTGTTTTGAGAGCTCTTTTCCTTTAATTAAAAATGATTGAAAACAGAGTGATTAAGGATGGACGGGACAGTGATGGTAGAGTTGGCAATGATAAAGACAGTGATTAAAGTTGGTAGTAATTAAGGATGATACAGGCAAAGGTCTAATTTAGCATCATCTGGAAATAAACTAATGCTAGATATTCATGTTCATTTGATATGGACTTTGACTATTATGTATAATATTTGGTTGGGAATTAACCATCCAAAGGATTCACTTTTCATTATTTAAGCTGCTGTCTCTCTTGGTTTTTCATTAATTTATGGGTTCATTGATTATTAATATAAGAATATTTCCTAAGAATCAAGAGAGAAAAGATAGATACTTCTTTTCCCCTGAAAAACTTGATGGGTGACTGAGGGTTGGTGATTTCCATTGTATGATAGAATTAGAATAGTTTAAGAATTAGAATTTTATAGAGGAAGAAAGAAACCTTTAAATAGTCTAGTACCATTTCTTCATTTATGGTCTACAGGGATAAATGTGACTATGCTTGTTACCTTGTACATATATAAGATTGTCTTTCCAAAACTACATGTCAGTTATGATCTGATTTATATACCCATTCAGGATATATTATATTTATTTTATTTATTTCCAATCAATTCAAGAAACCACTAGGGGATTTTCCATTTGAAAGATGGAGCTGGTTCTGTCTGTGGTACAAGAGTAAATGAAACACTTAGTGTAATCAGTCTTGTGGCTGGATGTCTTTATTGACTGAAGAGAACTAAGGATAATGAACTCACACACACTACCATGGTTATGCTAAAAATTCTTGCTAGTTTGGAAATGGTGCTGGCTCACTCCTAAAGAATCTTCCTGAAAATGGCTGATGCAGAAAAAAACTTGTATCTGCCAGAGATAAGTAATTAAGAAAAACTAATGTTCTAGGAATGCCTGGGTGGCTCAGTCACTTAAGTGTCTGCGTTCAGCTCGGATCATGATCCCAGGGTCCTGGGATCGACTTCTGCACCCAGGGAGCCCGCTTCTCCCTCTGCCTGCTGCTCCCCCTGCTTGTGCTCTCTCTCTCTTCGACAAGTAAATAAATAAAATCTTTGGAAAAAAAAGAGAAAAACTAATATTCCTTCTATAAAAATAAAGGGGAGTTGGGGAACCTGAGCAAATTTGTGGCATTCAACAGAAATATTTGCTATAAATTAAAAAAATAAAACAATGATTCTATAAAACAAAAACACAAAGATATAAGACCTCAGGGAAGAAATGGCAATACACTAGAAGGAAATGAAATGCAAGTACCAAAACTCAGGAAAAAATGGAAAGGGTTTAAAAAAAATGACAGAATTGGGGGTGAAAGAAGCAGCAACAGTAGAAAAAGCCCTTTTAAGGGAGCAGAAGACAAGTATGGTAGATGTAAACAAAGTAAGATGAAGATAATATATTGTTAAGACGATTGATTTTAAAAATGACATTTATAGAGATAAGAAAAAGAGATTTAACATATGCATAATTGGGAGTCTTCAAAAAAGAAATTAAAAATGAATTCTAAAAGACCTTTAGAAATACAAGATTTAAGAAGCACATTCCCCTCCAGGACTGAACATTGAGATCTATATCATTAAACTTGACTTGAAGGAAAAATAATTTTTGGACCACTAAATAAAACGATTATCCAAATAGGAAAAATAAATGTGGATTATTACCTCATTCATTACATCAAAATAAACTCCAAATGAACAACTGAATTAAATATTTAAATAGGAGATACTAAAAGAACTAGAAAACTGATGGAAAATATATATTATAATGTTATTGATGCTAAGACTTTATTGGTATTAAAAATAAATATTGATACATTTAAATACACAAAAAAATCACTGCATGACAAAAACCACCCCCTCCCCCCCCAAAAGTTGTGCAGCTCAACTGGAAAAGTAGGACAAAAATATTTGGAGCTCCTAACACAGAAGAAAACTTCAATAATCAATAAGCAACCCAATAAGAAAATGGAAAGTGACCTGAATAAAGTCATAGAAAAAAATACAAGTCAATTTTAAACCCAACAAAAAGGGCTAAATTTTACTTTGAGAAAGTAAATTTAAAAAAATCGAAGTGGGGGGCACATGGTGGCTCAGTCAGTTTAGTGTCTACCTTCAGCTCAGATCATGATCCTTGAATCCTGGGATAGAGCCCCATGTCAGGCTCCCTGCTCAGACGGGAGCCTGCTTCTCCCTCTCCCCCGCCCACCTCCTCGGCTTGTGCTCTCTCTCTCTCTAATAAATAAATAAGATCTTTTTAAAAAATCAAACAAAGGGATTAAATATTTCACTTATCAGTCCAGCAAACTGATAAGGTCTGTGGAAATAACCCACTATTGCACAACGGGTGAAAGTATAACCTGAAAAGTAAACAAAGTAGCAAAATACAAAATAGTGTGTAGAATGTGCTATTATTTTTGTAAAACTAGGATAGTATGAATATATACATAAATATACAAAATGCATGAATATATGTATATATATGTGTGTGTATATATAAATATGTATATAATTAATAATAATATATAGCATATCTCTTGATGCACACCCAAAGCTCTCAAAATTGATAATATGGTTATCTCTGTGTGCTTTGGGGTAAGACTTGAAGTGAGATCTTTTACAATAAGTTCTCTTGAAATATTTTAATTTTTCCCCTGTAAATTTATTTCTTAATAAAATAATTTTTTAAAATTTATTTATTTGACAGAGAGAGACACAGCAAGAGAGGGAACACAAGCAGGAGGAGTGGGAGAGGGAGAAGCAGGCTTCCCGCTGAGCAGGGAGCCCGATGCGGGGCTCGATCCCAGGACCCTGGGATCATAACCTGAGCCAAAGGCAGACCTTTAACGACTGAGCCACCCAGGATCCCCTTAATAAAATAATTTTTATGTCAAGAGAGGGAAGATTAAAGTCCATTCCATCCACTACTATGGCTGCCTGGGTCTGCCCTGAAGATATGGCACTCTGCTAGCATGTAATCTGACCTACATATGAGAGGGGGCATTAGCGGTGTTTGAACTTGTGCTCAGGGCTCGCAACACTGCTTAACTCATACTTACTAGGCTCAGCCTCTGTTCCTTAAATTGAGTTCACTGGGACAGTGAGTCTGAGCGCAATGCGGTTTCTCATATTAGCCACACACTGAGGAAACTTTGCATCCCCTCAACACACAAGTGCTTTCGCAGAGTACTGGTTACAAGTTTCAGCTTTTTATCAACTTAAATTTAATCCTCAAACTTTGCTCTCCTGCTCTTCCCCTGGGCTTTGGTCAAAGCCCTTCATTGATTATGACAGGTCTCCCTAGACTCTAGGTGACATTGGGGACGGTATACTTTTCTTTCCAGAAAACCCAGCCTCTTCATGCAAATTAGCTTATCCCTTCCCTGGCCAGACCCAGGCTCATGGTTCCTGCTGACTCCACCGGAGTCAGTCTGTAGCCACCTGTTGGGGGTAGGGGAGCTGTCCTTCTTGTGCTCCCCTATCCGCCATCCTTATCTTGGCATCTGTACCTCAGCTCTGGCCTGGGGCACTCAAGAAACTTTTCCACCACCCAGTGGGCTCGGTCACACCCTCTACAACACGCTCTAAATCCCAGCCTTCGAGAGGGGACCCTTCTCCCTGGTATGTTCCTCCCTTGGGTACTCTGGTATTTCCTAAAGTTCTTCCTCATCCTTGTTTAATAGCTCACCTTTTATAAATAGCTAATAATTTTTATATTACCCCTTCTCTGTTCAATGTATATTCAAAATGATATACAAACTAAACTCAATGAAAGGCCTTCTCACAGTCTTCTAGGACAGTGGAAATAACTTGCCTCACATTTACTGAATTCAGTGGGACCCTCAAGCTTTATTCCAGCTATTCCTAACTACGTTGTACCAAGAATGGCAGTCAGCTACTTGAACTAGGGAAGAAAGAAAGAAATGACCTTATAGGGAATTCCGCTACAATGAATTGCTTGAGCTTCGGGCCACAGAGATTGGGCGTGTGGGGGGGATGAGGACAAGATCTTAATGCTGACCGTTACCAATCGCAGAGTGCTGTTTCTACATGTGACCATCTCTTCTTAATTGATTTATTATGAATATTAGAGGTAACTTTATCTCTAAAACTTTTCACCCAAATCAAATCTAGGTAAGAATTTTGAAAGCCACATGATAGTGGTGAAGGGTTCCCGAGACGTCGAAGCTGATTCATCTTGCAGGAAAAAACATGGCCAGATGGGGAGTGGTGATTTCATGGTGCTGGCAAGGGTAAGGTGGGATGAACAGACACTGTGACTTTAGAAATGGCTGAAAACCAAGTCCTTCTATGTCACATGGACTGGTTTCTAACATATTTGGAAGAAACATAAATGGTTTTAGTTTGTTTCTTTGTTGGTTTTCAAGATGCTTTTAGGCTGTTTCTTGGTGGGATTTTCTAATCTCTGAATAGAGATTTTAACAAGACATAGAGAGAAATGTTGAGAGAATTTGAGAGGCCAAATGCCACAGTGAAAGCTGTACTATTCAGTTCATAAATCTTTGAAACTTAACATAACCTTTTCACCAACTTATTAAATTATCTTGCACTGGGCAGAGCTCTACGCTCACAGAAAGCTTTGCCATTTATGACCTTAGTTTGAGATCTTTCCCAGATTTGATAGCTATTTTTTTTTTTTTGTCTTTAATAAAACTCCTTGTCAATGGATGGACGGATCCTGGGGCAGGGTGGAGGCTCTGAGATGTGTTTTTCTCTCAGCCAGTGGATAATTGGGATTGCTCATCTATCTGCAGAATGCACTGACTGCTGGCCAAATATATGCTGGCCACATGGAAAACAGCATCTCCCTGCCAAACACTGACCACAGAAAGTTGTCGTTCATAATTGCGTGAGTAGACAAAGTGGTGACATGAGTCCCAGCTCTTCGTGTGCTGGGTTTCTGAGCAGTTCTAGACAATGGAAGATGTGTTAGAAAGCCCTACCCTGTCCATAGTTGTCATTAACTGTGTGCCATCGAAGAACAGCATCTGTGAGGGAGATAGGCCCCTTGTTACCTGTTGGCAGATAGAGAATTGTTTTGTCACTTTTCAATGCTAGGAGCATGGAAGGCTAAGAGACAGGTTTTCATCTCAGTGACTCTGCCCCAGTAAAGGAGGTATTGTAGAAACCAGAGGAGCTCAGGCCGGGCTCCTGGGCTTTCCCAGGTACATTGACCCTCCTGTCCTTTCTATTGCTAATGAAAGGCTGTTGCCGTCTTTGGCTGACACCATTTTGGTGGAGCCACAGCAGACTATATCCATTCAAGGTTGCAGCAAAATTGCATGGATTTGGGTACTTAAAATTGCCTGGATTTGGGTAGGAGTAGGTAGTACAAAGCAAGGGAGAAAATAAAAAACCATCCTGCAAAATGCTTCCAACTCTACTTCCTCAAAACCCTTTTTAAGGGGTAAAGTATTTAGAAGACTTCACTGAGAATTTCCCAAGGGTTCATCATGAGCTTCTCTTCAGTAGAGTCATCGAAACCACAGGATAGAGATGAGATTCTCTGCAGAGATTGGCCTATTTCATTTAGAGACTGGTTCTTGACTTTATAGAGTCCCCCAGTCCCATACAGAATTAGCCCCTCCTACCTAAGCTTCCTTAGCAACTCGCCTCTCTCTTTCTATTATATCACTTACCACATAATAACACATTGTTAAAAAATTCGTTTCTCACATTATGTTCTGCACACCTTATTTACTCATATTGGTACACTCAGCTTCCAAATGGACAATCGGAAAATACTTAACAGCATTTATGGCTTATTGAAGGTTGACATTGATGATGGTCAGCGGAAGGACCCCAGTATTCTGCTATTTTAACTTTTTTATTGCTTCTAATATCTCTTGGATGTATCTCAATAAAACATTGGGATCAAATGAGTTAATATTCTAAAAGGGCTAGGACCACAGAGGTTCTGGAATTAGTTCTGGGTATGATTCCTTCATAGAGCATGGACTATGCAACCTTAGGCAGGTTATTTAAAATTTCTGCGCCCCCAGTTTCCTTATTTGTAAAATGAGTTTAATAATATTACCAAAATCATCGGATTTGGTGAGAATTAAATAATTCATGTAAAGTGCTTGATGTATAATCAGCACTATTATGTTATTACCATTACATTCCTCCTCAAGTGTAGGACACCATATCTCTGTCATTTTAAGATTGATGGTATAGAGGGCTACCACCATACCATTTTACCAACTATCCCTTGTAACCATTGCTGAGCATGGAGAAAATGGGGTATAAGCTTTCTCCAACTGCTCTTTTATTTGTAAAGACCTTTGAACCCCTTTGGAGAGGGCACATTACAAAGCTGAGATATTTGAATTGTTTGTGACACCAACAATAGTACCAATGGCTAAAATAACTAACTGGGATTCCGCCAAGGATTTTAACAACCTTTAGAAGGCAATATTTCCAGACATTTATCACGTCACCAGGAAATTTAGTTTTCCGCATTAGAGTATGGTAATGTACTTAGCCGTAAGGCTCTTATTTTCAAACAATTTGCATCAGATTCATCTGTGTTAGGAAAATGGAAATAAAAAAATTTGAGTCAGCTAAAACTGATTGTCTCCTTTCATTGGCTTATGGGATTCTACTCCACACAAACAACGACAATGCCAGCTGGTATGTCAGCTGGAAACATCTGCAGGACCCTAGATCCTTTCTTGCATCATTTTTTTTCCCTGTTAAATTAAGTTTTTTCCCCTCTTCTGTTGGTGATTGCACTCATTGAAGAAAAGTGGGCTGGGGAGTGAGACAGACAGTTATGGACACAGATGGAGCAGAATAATAAGATATAGAAAAAAATATAGAAATGAGGTGATTATTGGATTATTAGGACAAAAACTAAATTTACTTAAAATGTGCAGTTAATCACAGCTAAAATGGCATAATGAAATAAAATCTGTTTTTAACATGTAGACATCGCACAATGTTTTTGCTGTATTTCCAATAAAATTTCCCAGTCCATAAATTATCAATAGTGAAATCTTTGATATGTGATAGAAGATACATAACTCATAATTTTTATTAGATAGTTAATTGATGCAACAATACAGGAATACCATATTATTATAAGATTTTAACATTATTTGATATGTTAATATTATATCACATTATTGTCACATAATAAATATAAATATATTATTGCATTTATTTCAGTAATGACTTGATAGTACTAGGTTATCTATTTCACTGATAACTCTCCTTTCCCTTCTTATTTACATATTAGAACAAAATGAATGTTACTCATCCAAGCTATTCTTGGCATAGAGAAATTGTTTAGGTGTAGTTTGAGCTTTGCTGGAGGACAATTCATTCTTTAAGGACCCGAAAGAGGAGGGGCCATAGAGAGTTCTATAGCAATGACTTACTGTCCAGTAATCAAGATAAAGCATACTTCCTGAAGCCCCCCCCCCCGTAAAATGTTTATGAGTTGAGAAAAAAAGAGAAGATGAAATAGAGAAATAGCTCTAAAATAGTGTTTATAAAAGTGAGTTCCACAGGTCCTCTACATCTGAATTATGTGTAGGGTTTTTATTAAAAATGTGGACTCTCTATCCTAGATCTAGACCCAATCTTTAGGTGCAGCTTGGGTCTACACATTTAACAAACCACTTAGGCGTTTGGCATATTAACGTTTGAGAATTCTTGACCTGGAAAGTCAGGACCTCAGGGCAAGCAGGGAGAATATGGAGGTAGGAGGTTTGCTAACATGCAGATTTTCAAGATGCCTGGGTGGCCCAGTTGGTAAGAGCCTGCCTTCAGCTCAGGTCATGATCCCAGGGTCCGGGCATCAAGTCCCACATTGGGTTCCTTGCTCAGTGGGGACCCTGCTTTCCCCTCTGCCTGCTGTTTCCCCTGCTTTTGTGCTCTCTCTCTCTGACAAATTAATAAATAAAATCTTTAAAAATATAAATTAAATGCAGATTTTCTCAAATTAACCCTAAAAAATGCTTTCTGAGAACCATTAGCATGGACTAATAAATACAAACACCATGAAGTTGCCAAAACTAACTAAATATTCAGTAGAAAGGTAAGAACTGTACTATTTCTATTAGTACTATCTCCCCTTGGTAAGGGCTGTCCAGACAATCATATCCTGGGGAAAAGTAGTCATTATTGCATGTATCTTATTTCTAAAATCACTAGGCAATGTGATTTGTGATTAGTTACTTCTCTGGAATATAGAGCTCTGTGTGGTTCTTAAATATCTCGAGTCCCATATTGAGGTAGATTTCTTTTTTCGCTCTCTTCCTATAAGGAGTTCAAATCCTAAAAAAATGTGGAACAAATTCCTTCCCAGACTAATGAAAAACAGTCTTCCACAAATTGTGAATCCACATGTGGGAACTCAGGAGTTTACATACAGATGTATGTGAGCATATAGTTGTGCAAACAAATCGAAACCATTGCCAACACCATTTAATGGGCGCTGGTCACCAAGGTCCCAAAGGCTTTAACATTGCATTTTTTATTTATATTGCCATTAAAGTCATTTACTGTGTTGTTCAATTCAAGAAGGTCTCTGCTCCACCAGAGCTTCCCACAGATTGACACTTGCTTTGAGACTCTGTGGAAGCGTCCTTCATGAAGTTTTCCACTGCCTTTGGTTTCTGTTATCTGCAGAATCTTTCTGGGGTCTGTAATACATTAGGATTTCAAAAAGGGAAGGTGACTGCAAATGTGCTTTACAGTTTGACCAGATGGGCAGCCAGTGTCATGAAATGCATTCAATTATACTATAAATAGAGGGCACAGGCATACTATTTACCACTTGATAATTAATAAAACGTGCAGAATGCTAAGACATCTCTCACTCCCTATTACTGAATACTGCAACCACTCTTCTTCCAGCCAAAGACAAGTCTTGCAGATGTCAGAGAATGGATTTCAGAATGGGAATCTCTTTATAACAGCCTGAGAAAATGCAGCTTAGATTGCAAACCAGAAGAAGTTGGATTTCTTTTTTCCCCAAAAGTAATAAAAATGAAGACAGTAAAGAGATGTAGGTGAAGAAAAAAATCTCCCATCTAATTAAATATTCTTCATATATGAAAGCAAAAGCTACACATTAATTGGGAATAGTTTGCTCTTATAATTGGGCTACTATAGTTTCAATAAAATTTACAAGTAAACATATATTAACGTGTTATTTTTAATCAAGTTATTTGTCTTATGTGAAAGGTCTTATACCTTTTTTTTCTCTCTGTGACTTCAGGTTAAGAAGGTGAGGACACTTTATGTCAATTTCTTGCAGGGTCATATGCAATGAGATGTGAATTATGTCCAGTATCATGCAGGTAATCCTTTAAGGTACTGAAGGAAGTTAAGGACTAGGAGATGGCAAGGAAAAAATACATATATGTAAAATATGTAATATTATAATTTATAAGCATATTTCTAATAGTATAAGTATATATAAATATATAAAATATGTAACAGTTATGTTATATGTAAGATATATGTATTTATGTATGTTTGTCTAAAGGATACTCTGGAGATGAAAAGTCCAAGGAAATATGAAAGTTGTATTTTGGGGTAGCTGAATGTATATACTTTGTTGATGAAATGCTTCCCAATGTAAACTTCAACCCAGCCACTAAACATTTGTCTGTTTCCACACCGTGAGAGCTAGGGAAGGCATGTAAACACACAAGCAAACTTCCCTTCCCAGAACAGCATTCCTGTTGAGGATGCAGGGATTATTCATCTAAATTCAAAATAAATCCAGTGTGTATGTTTCTCTAACAACAAGGGCAGGCACTCACTCATTCTCCATCTCTCTCTTTTTCCCCCTCCGTCCCTCCCCACCCCCTCAGGACAAACTTAAGCACTGTCATTTGCTGAACATGATGATTGATGCCTGGGTATATCTTTCCTGTGGCTGGTCTTAGCTATACCACGGTCTCATTTCCCCCAGCTGTTTCCGATGTAACTGTTGCATAAGATCACACTTGCCTTGCTTACTTCTTTACTGGAGGAACCGTTGTGGTTCAGTTGTTCCCAAATGTATTTCAGGGTAAAAAAGTATAATAGAAGCAGGAAGACATGGCTTCACGAATTGATGTACAGCAAAGCCAAGTGGAAAATTAAGAAATTACATAATAAATTTGAAATACTTTAAGAGGTATTTTGGATAATGCTAGACTAAGGAAGACTCTCTGCTTACAAAACAGATATGCTAATCTCACTCCTATTGAATTTGAGTATTTTTTATACATCTCTTATATTTTAAAATGATTACCTGATAGTAAAGACTATCATCAATTCATGGATTTATGTCTCATTTCTATTAGCTATTTGACAAGATCTGCCTACCTTTTTGTGCATTCTCTTATTCTCAACCACTCTTAATGTAGTCACTTAAAGTTTAGGCTCTAAGACCTGACTCATTCTTTAAAATTTAAGTCCCCCTTTAAAATTTAAAGGGGGAAAAGATGTTTGTTCAAGCTGTCATGCACTTCTGGAAAAAAAAACAAAGATGGCAAGGAAAAAAGGAAAAGGAAGGAAGGAAGGAAAAGAAGAAGGGAGAAAGTAAGAAATTAGGGACAAAAAGAAGGAAGGGAGGAAGGAGGAGAAGGTAAAGGAAGAAAGGAAGGATGGAAGAAAGAAAATAAGGAAGGAAATGCATCAATATCACTGTTTATTGACTACAATTACTTATGGAGAAAGCTTCCAAAAATAACTACCATATGTGACTGCCTGAACCACCCCTGGGGCTATTGACATTTGTTCTAAAAATGAATACGTTATCTAAGTAAGATATACAATCTCACGTTCTGATTCAGTGAATTGGTATTGGTGTCAGAGTAGAAAAGACCCCTTAACTCATGTTTTTGCCTTCTCACAAAAAAATTTAAAAAAAGAATAAGAAAAAAAAAAACAACCTACGAATGATCCCATAGTACTGGCCTCTGGGGTTCAGTCCAGTCAAATTTCAAAATATTTCAAGCTTGAAGGCTCCCACCATTTCCCTCAGAGACTATTTCATCATCCAGCCGATCTTAGACATAAGGAAGTTTTTCCAGTCATTATTGCCCAAGTTCCTTTTTTCCTAAATGTCATCCCATTATTTACACTATTTCACTATGCCTCATTTTTATACCTTGGATTTTATAGCCTTCAAGTACTAGAAGATGGTTGTCATTTAACCCTCTTTATCCATCTTGTGGCCAAGAGAACACAAAAGAGTTATTAAGTTGTGCATTACTAGAGGTTTTAAGCTCTACTCATAAATCAAGAATCCTAGTCTTGGGCAACAGGGATACATTAAAAGGAAATTTACCTTTTATATTTATATTTATTTTTTAGTTTCAATTACTTCTCTTAACTGAGATGTCCACCAAAGTTCTGATCAATTAAAAGCTTGCTATGTGAATGAAAGAGCCATAGACCCTAAGGATAAGAAGGAACCTTCCTTAAATATGATCTGGACCAGTTCTCATTATATTGCTAGAAACTTCTCAAATATTTCTCTCAAGTCGTAATTCCGGCTTCGCCAGCAAAAGATACACATAGAGCAAGATAAACTCCACAAAACAGATTAAAGGGGGAATAAAAGAGAGGGAGGCAAACCATAAGAGACTCTTAACTACAGACAACAAACTGAGGGTTGATGAGGGAGGTAGGTGGGAGATGAGCTAAATGAGTGATGGGTATTAAGGAGGGTACTTGTTGTGACCAGCGCTAGGTGTTATATATAAGTGACGAATCCCTAAATTCTACTCCTCAAACCAACATCACACTATATGTTAACTAACTAGAATTTAAATAAAAACTTTTAAAAAATAAAGCAAATTTTCAGATGCAAAGGCATAATTCACCTCTTCCAAGAGATTGAGCTACAACTCCATTCCTTCCAATCCAGGCAGAACAACATCCATCACAAAACTCAGATTCGCCGAACATCCATTCATAGGTCAGGAATTCTGGAAATTAAATCCACCTCATTTAATTCTCATGTCCCCTGAAGATAGATGTATCTCCATTTCAAAATGAGGAAATAAAATTGGAGAGTTAATTAACTTGCTCCAAATCTCACAGATTTATATAAGGAAATTTAGAAATGTATAGTTTATCAGACCATTTTATGTGCTAAGGAAAAAGATAAAGCAAGGAGGTTAGTTGGGGGGGCAAGGATGAGGAAACTCCTCTCTGGAGGTGATATTTAGACTGAGACTTAAAAAGAAGGTAAGAGAGGGATGCAGGTCTCTGTGGGATGGGCATTCTAGGCAATCCAGTGCAAAGGCTCTGAGGTCGATTATGTCCATCTACTGTGTTTAAAGAAACACAAGACAGCCAGTCCAACAGGAGCAAAGCAAATAGATGATGCTGTCTGAGACTAATTGGGGAAGGTCTTACTGCTCTTGTGAGCCATCGGAAAAACTCTAATTTCTGTTTTGAGTGAGATGAAAAGCTATTAGACTGTTTTGAGCATAATGACATTATCTGATTTACATTTTAAAAGGATCACTCTGGCTACTGTTTTTAAATGTGCTCTCTGTAGCATAGTAGAGGTCAAAAATGGTTAATACTTAATAGCCAATAATGACTCTTAATCCTAACAAACATTTATTAGAATGCTTTGATATTTATACCCATTATCTCACTAATGTTCACCATCTCTGTGTTGGCTCTCATCATTATGTACCTTTTTATAATTTCTAGTTAAAAATTCACGGGATTTTGGAGGTACCTGGATGGCTCAGTCAGTTTAGCATCTGCCTTAGGCTCAGGACATGATCCTAGGATCCTGGGATTGAGTCCCACATCAGGCTTCCTGTTCAGTGGGGGTCTGCTTCTCCCTCTCCTTTTGTGCTTTCAATCTCTCTCTCTCTCTCTAGTAAATAAATAAAAATCTTAAAAAAAAATTCATGGGATTTTTATGACGGTTAATTCAATACACATGTGGGGGCATATTTGACATGAATGTATTTAGTTGTTTTGAAATAACTTTTAATTAATATTATATCAATACATTTGAAAATTTTTTGGCAATTGGTATAGTAATTGGAGACACCTACTACAACTGATTCTCTACCCCAAATACACTTAAAATCACTAAGAGATTTTAAATGTTACTGCTTATTCTTAGGGATTCTGATTTAGGGATTTGATTGGGGCTTTAGCCACCTGTACTTTAAATATCCATTCAGGATAGAGAAACACATTAAAGGGGGACTTTAATACCTGCAAAAACATAATCTCAAAAATACCCAGAAACATTTTGATTTTTGAATTACATTATTTTTAAGAAACAAAAATATTGTAGTCAAAATTACCATCTACCTCCCACAAGTTCATCTGGTCATATTGTGTGTATTTTGTGAACAAACCTTCTCCAGCTTCACCTTTTCAAGCAAAAATTGTGTGTGTGTGTCTTAAGTGTATAATTTTTGAAAAGTAAATTAAAAATATAGCACCTGAACACTCATCACATAATTAAGTCTTAATGGAGCCACTGGAATTTTTGTGAAGGAAAAGGACAGCTGAAAAATAATTAAACAAAGGATAAGGTTTCTGTGTCAAGAGATATGGTGCTTTGAAACCTGGAAAATGTGGGTGTTTTAAGGGGGTGTGCTAGAAGGGAAAGGATTGTTATGGAAGGAAGATCTCCCATTTTCCCACAGCCCTTCCTTTAGCCTAGGCTGTTTACATAGACATTAAAGATAATTACTTGTCAAAACTTGGGCTCAAGCAATAGTTAAGTGAAGCTGGGGAAGGTCAGGACCACAAAGTGAGAAATAGCCTCAGGGACAAAGTTGTGCAGTCTGTGCAGACAATCGGCATTGGGGAGGGAACATTCTATAAATGGGCAAGGATTATTCAACAAGGCCAAGGGCAGTAACAAATAATGCCAACATTTTGAAGCTTAGTGGAGCAAAGATCTACTTCTTGGTCATACTAATATACAGTGTGGATCCATGGCAGTTGAAAGGGTTGCTCTGACCACTGTAGCATACTTAGTCATTCAGGACCCGGCATTCCTCCACTCGATGGTCCTTTAGACTCCAGGGTATTGGAATTCTATTCTAGATCCATTCTAACCTCCTAACTGAAGAGCATAAAGAGACAGCAGAGAATCATGTGGAAGATTTTAGAGGCCAGGCCAGAAACCAGTGTATATAATTTTCACCCTTGTTCCATTCCAGAACTCAGTCATGTGGCCCACCTAAGGGCAAAGGGAAGAAAAGGAGGAAAATTCTCTGCCACAGGAGCTCAGGGGTGTGTGCCTGAAGGATAATCTTGAAAAAAAAAAAAAAAAACTATTT
Source organism: Potos flavus (assembly GCA_028534135.1). Lineage (NCBI taxonomy): Eukaryota > Metazoa > Chordata > Mammalia > Carnivora > Procyonidae > Potos > Potos flavus. Next base: position 20,008,721 of record CM052884.1, on the reverse strand, counting down.
AGGGATTATTTTTACACATTTCAAACTAAAATGTCGATTATGCCTAGAAGATTCCAGATAACTGAACTTTCAGCATAATTTAATGATCACATCTGACCTAAGAAATAGAGTCCACAATTTTTCTACACTTCATAAAAGACCAAGGTAAAATAAATTTACTTCATACAAAATTAGGTAGGAAGTACTAACGACCAGAGAGGTAAGGCAATGGCATCTGAGAGAACGAACATCCGCTACCTGGGGTGGAGTCATGTGGATGGTGAGGGTCGGGACAAGGAGTTCACCTGTGGGAAAAGTCCTAATAATACCTATGGCCCTTATTCAAAGCCAAGTGGTGAGCACAGGCTTAGAGTTCTTTCAACTGTCACTCTTTGAGGGACAAGACTGGAGATAGGATCTGAGGAGAGATTGAATCAGGATATAGATGGTTCAATTCATCCCAACAGTAGGGGTCAGACATATTTGAGGTGAGAAAGAGTCAAGGGGGTTTTTCTGGTTCTTTTACATCTTCAGCTGGCCTGACCTCTGTCACTCTGTAGTCCTCTGGCTGTGTGCAGTGGTTGGAGCCACCTCACCTAGGACCTGGCCATAAGCACTGTGCTTGCCCTTTGACTGTGGCGGGTGGTGGGAGGGAGTGTGGTTCAGAGTCCGTGTCCTCACCTGCTTTATGCTAGTGAGAAAACCACAGCTTGCCTTTTCTCAGAAGTGTCTACGGACAGGCCCCATTGTGATGTACTTTAATATGGTTATGATCTCTTCTTGCAAGATGGGAAAAGGCTTTCATAGTGTGATTTCCTGACTTTCCCTATAACAAGGAGTGCCATAGGTATGTGTGTGTCTTGTGTGTGTGTGTGTAGATGTGTGTGTAAGAGAATTATAGGAAAATAGCTTTAAAACAAAAAGAATTGTTGAACCGTTATATTGTATACCCGAAACTAATGCAACACTGTATGTTAATTATACTTGAAAAAGATAAGAATTCTCCAGTAAAAACAGACAAAAGCAACAACAAAAATATTTTTGGTGAGGCATCTGGTGTATATCCAAATATGGAGGTTATGAGGTTCTGCTCTAGTGACATCAATGTAGTCCTAAAACAGTCTCAAATGGACCCCTCCACACACTGACTTCTCATTATCACACAACCCACTTTTCAAATCGGAAGTACAAACCCTGATTCATACCTATTATTTCAGAAAGACAAGGGTTCAAGTGCCAGTTTAATCTTTGTGCATATTTTTCCAATATGTCCTAATTTGTTTTTTTTTTTTATTTTAATTTTTTTTTTCTAATTTGTTTTATTATGCTCTGTCATACAAACAAGTTCCAATCTACAGGCTTACAACTAAATAAGTCAATAAGAAATGTCAACAAAGAGTCTAAAAAGAAAAATTTAGAGCGTAAAAGATATTATCATGTTCTTTCTTTCTTCTGTCTTAATATTATGTGCTAGCTTTTCTCTGTTTAAAAGAGAACATTGGGTGAATTTGCTTCAAATTCAAATTATTTTCTTATGCAGTTTCAGCCTTGAATCTATTGCTTCTTTTGCCCACCAGTCAGACAGTTAGCTAGCCAACTAATACATGTTTATGAAGATCTTACTATGTGTAAAGGCATTTTACTATGTACAGTAAAGTTAGAAGAAGGTCAATTCGGTTTTTATATATGTAGTCATATACCATATGGAATTATAATTACATTATAATTATATATTATACAACCATATATTATACACACACATATATATGTATATATATACATATATATGCATATGTATGTGTATATATACATATATATGTATATATACACACACTCATATCCATATTTAGTACCTACCATATATAGGCATTCTGCAGGGTATCAGTTGAATTGCCATTTAGAAACATGGGCACAGATAGTGAAAATTGTGAAAGTCAAGTGAAATGTCTCAGCCGAATATTTTTCAACAATTGCTTACAAGTCCTTTCCCTGGCCCTCATTTTCTGTATATACCAGAGTGACCTTGCTGGGAAAATGGACCATGCAGACAACTGGAATGACTTTCCCAGCAGGACCTGGGCTTTACGCCTGTCCCTAATAATATATAAAGGAGAGGAGGCTGAGTTCAAAGATAGGGAACATCAATCCTTGATAACACACATGTGTTAGGATGGTGCAAGGAGTCAGGAATGTGTGACATGAAGTTTCAGGCAAGAAAATGACAGATGTGGCTGCTGAGCGACAGGGCTCACATTACGCCATACACACTCATTTTATTCCAGAGCTGGAAGTTCAATACACAGCTAGAGCTGTTCTGAAGGAAGGGCGAGGTTTCATAACATGTTGGGACATCCTGGCCAGTGGAGTTCTGGAATTTATGGAAGTCTCAAATCACAGAGCACAGTCAATAGTGCAGCTGAGTTTTGAAGTTAGAAATTCGAAGTCAGATTTCCTTCATTCACAGTCCTAGAGACATGGTGCATATTCCTTTTGTCAGGAACAGCTGCTCTCCTCCAGTCATCCTGCCTGGCTTGCCTCCTTGACCTTGAAGCCTCAAAGATCACTTACTTTAATTTTTTTTTTTTTTTAAGATTTACTTATTTATTTAAGAGAGAGAGAGAAAGAAGGGGTAGAAGGAGAGGGAAAGACTCTCCAGAAGACTCCCTGCTAATCATGGAGCTCGGCACAGGGCTCGATCCCACCATGTTGAGATCATGACCCAAGCCGAAACCAAGAGTTGGTTGCTCAACCTATTGAGCCACCCAGGTGCCCCAAAGATCACTTACTTCAGAAAATGCTTTTTCATGACTCAAAGTTCAGTTAGATGCCATCCTAGGAACTCAGACAGTGCTGCACCTTTACTGTAGAACAGCATTTCCCATTTGGTATTTCTTGCTTGTCTGCCTCAACCTCTGAATTTTTCCCCCTGTGAGTCTGTTTGCGTTGTGTTTTCAAAACCCAGCCTGGGGCCTGGCAATAGTACACCTCCAGGAATGCTTGTTCACTATCAGATGAATCAACACCCAGCAGGTCTTCCAAAGCTCTGGTCTATGTTAGAATGTAAGGTCTTCTGGGAGCCCTTGTCTCCCGTTCCTATGGAAACAGGGTGCTGCATTTCACTTAATGTGGAACATCTGAAAACAGGCTCGTGTGGGAGGAACCCTGGAATGCAGGACAATGAATGGCTCATTAGTGGCAGTGAAACTTCCCTCCATGTGCAAATGTACACACCATTAGCATCTGGCCCGGAGTAATTGGGAGACTCCAACAGATGTTGTAAAGGCTCCATGGCCAGCTTCTCATTCACAAAAATGTGTTTCTTGCTACTTTCTTAAAAGCGCTGAGAAAATGGGAGTGATCTCAGGAACTAACTGCATCCCTTAAACTGAACCAAGTCCTCCTCCTCGTTGTGCCTTCTGGAAGGAAAGAAAGGGAGTGAAGATGGGCAGATGGGCATTGCTAATAACACTGTATGTTTTGGGACAGAGTGCGAGTGTGTGTGTGTGCCTGTGTACGTGTGCCTCTGTGTGTGTGTGTGTGTGTGTGTGTGTGTGTGTGTGTGAGAGACACACTGTTAGGGCTGCTGAAACAAACTACCACAACAAAGTGGCTTAAACAACAAAAATTTATCATCTTATCATTGTAGAGCCTAGAAATCTGAGATCAAGGTGCTGGTAGGGTTGGTTCCTTCTGAGGACTGTGGGGGACAGAATATGTTCCATGCTTCTCTTTCAGCATCTGATAGTCTCAGGCATTTGTTTGTAGATGCTTTGTCTTCTCTTTGTCTTTACATCATTTTCCCTGGCTATGTGTTTATTTCTGGGTCCAAATTTTCTCTTTTTATAAGGGATTCATGCTCATCCTAATGACCTCATCTCAACTTGATCATTTGCAAAGACTATTTTCAAAGAAGGTCACATTCACGGGGGATTAGGACTTCCAACATCTTTTGGAGGGACACAATTCAATCCACGACATATGTTAAATAATTGAAAGCTATTCTAAGGTAAAAAGAAACTGAGGCACAGAGAAGATAGCCAGTGTTACATGATATTGACCTGAAACCAGGTTAGCTTGATTTTGATCTTCTGCCTTAATCTGCCTCTTTCATTATTTCATACTCTAGGAAAGCAGTTTGCTCACTCACAAAGTAGCAAAGCCAAATTAAAGTCACATAAAGTGAGAAAGGTTATTACCCATTGCCAAATTTTTCTCTTTTACTTGTTTATTCTTAATAAAAGTTTTATTTCGAACTAAGATGGACACCACTGATTCTAGCCAAAGCTTATTTCAAACATTCATTCTACAAATATTGACCGAGTACTTGCCACAAGCCTACCAGTATTCCAAGAAGTAAAAGTGCTGTAGGGAACAAGGTGAATTCCTGCCCTCATGGAGCTGATGTGCTAGTATGAAGAGACAGTCAATAAACAAATAAGCAAAACTGATTTCATTTATTGGTATTGATATTATTGATATTTATATCTATTCCCTGATAATAAAATGAGACGCAATGAAAAAAAATAAAGCCAGGTATGGGGATAGAGAATTACTGCGATGTTAAGACAAACTGGTCAAAGAAAGGATTTTCAATGAGAGAGTCCCAAAAAAAGTAAGGGTAAGACCCCTACTGGTATCTGAGGAAAGAACTGTTCAATATAGGGCAAAGAGCAAGTGCAAAGGTCTTGAGAGAGGAGTATGTTTGGTGGGTTTGAGGATTTCAGAAGCAAGGTCAAAATGAGCCCTTAAACGTTGATTTTAATTCAGTAGTAAGGGCCACTAAGAAAGAAGGAATTGAAGTAGCCACGGAATAGAGTCAGAAAAACATAAGGCAAGTTTAGGGCAAGGAAAAGAATCATATTTCAATATGGCATACAGCAGGAATTATAAAATATGAGAACTATCAGTAACAATGATAGCTTTTAGTTATCATGATCGGAATATCAAAGAATATCAAACAAATATATTTTTGTTTGCTCTGTCCTGAGTTCACAAATTAAATTGGCCACCATCGCTTTCCAGTTTTGCTCCAAACTTTCTTTGTCAGCCATCTTTATTTTCTGGTTACCCACTGGTCATCCAGACCATTGGTCATTTATCCAGTTGATTCTCCACATGGTCACCAGATCTTTCCTTATATGTGATTCCATTCCTGAAATGCCATTTGCTGCCTCCGAAATATTAAGCTATGTGCCTTTTTCCACAGTTCTCAACCTCCACCTATTGCTCTAGTCAGTATACCCAAGGATCCAAGAGGAAAACAAGTAATTCAGAGTGGGGGGTATATGAGAGTGCTTACCCATTAATAAACAAATTCCTGACATCATGAAGCCAATAGTTTCATTCCTAAAACTCAGTTGCTGCATTGCCCCCAGGTTTTGTGGGACACCTTTCCTACCTCTTTTCATTTAATTTGAATTTCTCTTAATGCGTAGCCAAGGGTTCAAGTAATTCAGTCTTTCTTTGAATTTCACCTCCATCTTAATATCTGTCCTTGGACATTTCCATGTGATAGGTAGGTAAGTCAGCTGCCCTTATGTCAATACTTGACAGGTGTGTCTACAATGTATATTATTTAGTCTGCTTGAAGTACAATTCACATTGCTCAAGTATCTATCACTTGCTGTCCTAAAAAAAAAAAACAATGAAAGTGTTCTATTTTTAAGTTATGTAATTGTGTTTAGTTTTAGGAAAATTTAAATTTTCAAATTACAAAAGAATTCTTTCAGAATTGTTTATGAGGGCATTCGATGCTTCACCAAAAAGATACAGAAAGGCTAAAGGTTGGTGCCTCATTATTCACTTCCAACTGAAGAATACACAAAATGAAAGGAAGACACATCTGAAAAGATAATTGTCAGTGGAAAAGTAGGATACCATCTGTAAGTGTGCACACAAATTCCCCCAGATACACACATGACATGATGTAAGATGGGGTTAGCAGATTTGGGAAGGGTTATCAAAGTGAGAAGTAAGGAAAACAGCCATATCTCATGCATACAGTGTACCAAGCACTCAACAGGTGTTTCATGTTATATAATTTAATTTCTATAACAACTCTGTGACACAGATATGGATGAGAAAAATTACTGTCAGATCACTGACACCACTTACCCCAGACCATGTGACCGTTAGATCTGGGACTAAGAACACAGCTATCTCTAATTCCAAAGCCCAGTGTTCTTCCCTTTCATGCTTCTGCTTTCCAGGTTCAAGTTGTGCTGCCTTGGTCCTCATTTGGAGGAGAAGTTTACAAAGCACAGTCTGCAGGGTTCCCAGAAATGCACATGGTGAGGAAAGAATTGGATCTACAGGTATTTCAACTTCTGTCTCAACCAGAGACCCTCATTTAGATATGCTTGGTTCAGTGGATGGAGATTTCTGTGTAAAATCTTTTTTGGAAAAAAGACGAAATACTCCATAGTGGGTTGTTTTTGTTTTTGTTTTTAGGGAGCGTGAGAGAGAGGGAGCACTCGCAAGTGGTGATGGGAAGGGCAGAGGGACAGGAAGAGAGAATCTTAAGCAGGCTCCACTCTGAGTGTGGAGCCCACAGCAGGATTCAATCCCATGACACTGAGCTCATGACCTGAGCTGAAATCAAGGATGCTTAAGTGATTGAGCCACCCATGTGCCCCAATATTCCATAGCATTTAAGAAATTGGAAAGCCATAATCACAAGTTAATGCTAGGTTACTTTTGCCCAGGAATGCCTGTTTCATACCATTGAGTCTTGGACTTAGAATAGATAGAGGGGCACCTGGGTGGCTCAATCATTTGAGTTTCCAACTCTTGGTTTAGGCTCAGGTCATGATCTCAGGGTCCTGGTATCAAGTCCTGCATCAGGTTCCCACTCAGTGGGGAGTCTGCTTTAGATTCTCTCCCTCTCCTTCTGCCCCTCCCCATGCTTGTGCTCTCTAAAACAAGTAAATAAATCTTTAAAAAAGAAAGAAAGATACAAATCAAGACTTGTGTAAGGAAAAAAAGGAAGCTTAGTTGTTTTTCACATGAAATGTAACTAGGGAAGTTTGGGTAAAGTGTTAAATATATATATCACAAAATCCCACCTGAAACAGGGTGGTGAGGAGAGGGGGGGAGTAGTGAGGAGAGGGGGGAGACACTCTTTATATGACAATTAGCAAATAATAACTTTTAAAATAGATTCAGTTCCTTTTGTTAAGTAGGAGTGCAAAATTACAATGTCACTAGCTTCATTCAAACTGCCAAGACTGTGTCTAAGAATAAATAGTTTCCTGTTTAAAAGACACGTGTAAACATGGAGGAAATGCTTCATGACATTGTATTTGGCAATGATTTCTTAGAGGTGACACCAAAAGCACAGGCAACAAAAGCAAAATTAGATAAATGGGACTATACCAAGCTTAAAAACCTCAGCACAACAAATGAAACAACAAACAGAGCAAAAAGGCAGTCTACAGAATGGGAGAAAATATTTGCAAACCATATATCTGATAAGGGGCCAATATCCAGAATATATATAGAAATCCTACATCTCAACAATAACAAACAATAATAAACAAATGAACAAGCCAATGCAATATACATTTCCCCAGAGGAGACAATACAAATGGCCAAGAAGCATACGAAAAGATGCTCAACATCACACTTCATCAGGAAAACCACAATGAGATATCACCTCACACTCACTAGAATGGCCACTATCAGAAAATAAATAAACAAACAAGTGTTGGCAAAGATGTGGAGAAAATGGAACTCGTGTGCACTGTTGGAAAGACCATAAAGTAGTGTAGCCACTAAGAGAAGACAGTGTGGCAATTTCTCAAAAAATCGAAAATACAATTATTAATTGATCTATCAATCCCATTTCTGGGTATATATCCAAAAGAACTGAAAACATGATTTCAAAAGGATATCAACACACTCATATTTAATGCAACATTATTACAATAGCCAAGAGGTAGAAGCAAACTTGATGTCCACTGATGGGTGAATGGATAAAGAAAATGTGGTATGTACCTAAAAAGCAGTATGGTTCAGCCTTCAAATAAGAAGGAAATCCCGTCACAGGCTACCACATGGATGAACCTTGAGGACATTACACTAAATGAAATAAACCCGTCACAAAAGGACAAACACTGCAGGACTGATTTACATGAGGTCTCTAAAATAATCTCTGAGAAACAGAAAGTAGAATGGTGGTTGCCAGGGGTTGGTGGAGAGAGAAAAGGGCAGTTGTCTGATGGGTACAAAGTTTCAGTTTTGCTAGATGAGGACGAGAGAGACTTCGCCCAACAATACACATAGCTTGAACACTGGTACCATACACTCAGCATGGTTTAGATGATAAATTTTATGTTGCACGTTTTGTGTCACAGTAAAAAAAAAAAAAAAAAAGGTTAAAACTGATTAAAGAAACAAGACTTGTATATCCTGGAGGGAGTTCGATGTGCGCAAGCAGACAAAATTGGGGTTTCAGTGAACCACATGGTGTAAAGATGGTTTGGACCTGACCCACTTTCATGGTTCTGGTTTTCTCTGTGGGTAGCTGTTTTCATGACACAAATTGCAGCTGTTGAGTGGGCTTGGGTCACTTTAGGTGTTGGACGTAAAAGCCCAGGGCCACTTGATTGCTGAGCCTATGGCTTGTGCCAGGCCAGAAGGCTGAGGGACAGCACAACCATGCCGAGTGTGACAGAAACTTTGTCAGCCTCAGGCCAGAAGTTTGGGAGCCCCGAAGCTGATGGTGTCCTGAGGTAATGATTACAGAGTGAAAAGGGCACCAAGAACCCAAGAAGACACACGTTAAAGTCGTGGCTCCCTCACTTAACTGTTGCGTGACTGCCTAACCCCTCTGATCCGCCATGTAAAATGGCGTTAATAATAATAATAAAGTTTATAATAAGCCTAATAATCAAAAAAGATGTATTTAAAAATAATGGCAATAATACTGACATTATAACGTTATAATGGACACAATAAGGACACGTTCCTGTACTTTCCCTCCCGCAATATTCCTCACACTCTACTCTTTGTTCAACATCTATGTTCCTCACTAGAGCATAGGCTCAGGGGATCCAGGGATGTTGGTCTTCCCATAGTCGGTCAGCTCGGTCTCCCAACAATGAGCCCATGGCCTGGGGCAGAGATACAGCAGGGCAATGCTCTGTTGACCGAAGGAATGATGGGTGACCATGTATGGTAGACCTTTGTCAAGAATGACGTATAAGGAATCGTCCCTTGAGCTTCTCCCATTTCTCAAGTGTTAGCTGGGTCATTTGTTGTCGGGAGAGGATCCACCACCCCATTGAAATCTGTTTACTGGGAATGATGCCTGCGAAGCACATCACTCATGATCAAAGATCTACTTGACTCTCTCTCCGCCCCCCACCCTCATCCAGCCTCCCGCGATCTCCATCTCACCTCACTGATAGGATTGTGACGTCTAGGAAAAGCTCATTTCTTTAGAGAATGAAAAACTCTCCCTCTGTGTCTCATTGTTCCTCAGCATAACCTTCCTCTCTCTGTCCCTGGCCCTCACCCCCACCCTCTTCTATCATGTCACCGGGCCACTGCTTAAAGTGTGAGCCACCTTCTGTGATTTATGGACCAAGTGACGCCAAGGTCAGAACACAGATTGTTTGCAGGCGTCCTCGAAGCCCTTGAGCGGTGCTGGAGATCCCAGCCCGGAGGGACAGTTCACAGGATATGGGGCTGGATTTGCAACCAGCGACACAAAGTGACAGAGGATATCTATCACCAGACAAGCAAAATAGTCATTGTTTTCTCCGCGCCCTGTGACCCAGGTCTGGGTCTAGAGAGACAGCAGCTGTGGTCCGGACACCCTAGATAAACACTAAATAAAGGACAATATATTCGAAGGAAGCAAGGTGCTGTGTTGTGAGTGTGGAGGGTGGCTCATATTTCTAGGGTTCCCTCTCTGTCTGGGGTTATGTTTACCCAAGCAATTCAGCGACATTAGATGCCTTGTGGCATCTGAGCATGGAAATGATCAAACTGTAGAACATTCCTTCAATTATTAAACCAGTAACCTGGTCCTTATGCAGGGTCTTCTCTATGCCGAGCTCTGGGCTAGCGGCTGACCAGACAAGAGACAATGGTCTGCACAAAAGCCTTCAGGCCAGAATTAGCCTGCCCCAGTTCCACTTCCACTTCTCACTCTCTGGGCAACCTCAAACAGATGTACAACCTTGCAGAGGAGACAAATTGTGAATAATAAACTGAGATAATATATATTAACCCCCAGGGGCTCAATACTATAATATGTGTATATATTGAAACAGAAGACACGGATCCTGCCTTTCAAAGCATTGTTAAGAGAACCCAGCTCTTAACTCTGCTCCATTACAGAATTACCTGGGGAAATTTTAAACAGTGCCACGGCCCGGACCCGACCTCCAGAGACCCTGGGGACATTGCTAAGTTTTAAAAGTTTCCCATGCCATTCTAAGGCACAGCTAGGATTGAGGACCATGGGCTAACAAGACAAAATTAACACAGGGAAAATTAGAGAAAGTCCATCACTGAATTTCTGAGACAACTTTCAAACCACCTCGGTGGCCATATTCTCATCTAAATTATCCAGACGAGCTTTGCAAATTTCCTACCAACTCTTTGAACATTTAACAATTTTATCTAGAAGCTTCTTCTGAAATCAGGGTTCACCTACTTTTAAAAACATTCCCTTCTCCCTAGTAAAAGTCGTGGTCTCTTTCCCTTGTTTACCCCCTCCTTTATGGGCTAAAAAAACCTTGAGACCTTTTCCTCCAGAAGCACATTCAGATCTTTTCATTGTAAGAGTAATTTCCATGAAAATCAAAATAAGGAGAGCAGGAAGGAGGAAGGGCGAATAGGAAGTGCTTGGTACCGCCTCCCCCATTTCTCTTTCCTTCTTGGCTCCCAATCCCAGTCTCCCTTCATTCCTATGATGCCCACATTAGTGTCTTCCCAACCTTGGGCACTTGGGGACATTGTCAATTCCCCAGCTACCTTGTCACTTCACCTCCTCTTGTTCACCCTGGGCCCAAGGAACAATGAGCTCTGACCTTGAATATCGACCAAAGCATGAATACCAAACACAGGATTGTTTTATATCCATAAGACTTTTTCACCACCAAATTCCTCTAGCAATAGCCCACCTTCCAAGCCAGGAAATTAAAAACCCTTAACGAATATCAGTAAAGTAATCTTCCTGGAAATGTGGATGGAAGGTGAGACAAATGAAATGTAAGGATGTAAGTAATTATCCAAGGTCACTGCAAGGAGAATCAGGTGTTCCTATCTCCCCATTCCCAGCACAAGGCCGACTTCCCTATTTACAGAGCACAGTGTTGCTGTAATAGCCTAATTGATTTATAATGTTTTTCTCCATATTGTACCATGTGTGCAATTAGTTACTGAAAAGGAAATGCAGCTCAGCTCACTTGCCGCATCTGCTGTTAGTCAGGGACGTACGATTTCATGCCCTATTTTCCAGATGGCTTGGTTAACATTCAGGGAAACCTAGTGACTTGGCCAGAGCTGTAAAGGAAGCTGGGGAGCTCAGGTATAATTGGGCCTGGGAGAACTACCCCAGATGGAAAGAAAACACAGCACAATCTCAAAATGCAAGCCAAACATACAATACTGGGAGAACGGGTCCAAAAAACTGTGGAATGCTCTTTTTTCCCTCCTTCAATCACACATTAGTTCATTCACATAGCAAATGTTCACTGAATACTTAGGAGATGGCAGTTTTCTTTAATTATAGAGTGGTGAGCACACAGATACATCTCGTGCTTTTATGGAGCCCACAGTCAAGGGGAAGAGGCACCTATTAAATAAATAATCACATGAGTGAAAATGTGAATGTGGAAGTGATACGTGATAGAAGGAAGTACAGTGTTCTGAGTCATGGAAGCCTTCTCTGGGTAAGAGGTGTTAAATTCTGAGACTGAAGAATGAGTAGAGATTAGCTCCAGAGAGGAGGAAGGGAGCTCCAGGCAGAGGGAACAGCAGACCAAGGATGTTGGAGAATTCCAGGAATTGTGGGAAGGCTGGTGTGGCTATGGCATAGGGAGATATGGGAAGTAGTATAGGTAAGTCTGGAAGTGTTAAGAAGAAACTAGACAAATGAAGACTTTGAGGTTTCTTTTAAGAACTTTATATGCGGGGTAGGGGGAGGCACCTGGACGGTTAGTCAGTTGGTTAAGCATCTGACTTCAGCTCAGGTCATAATCTCAGGATCCTGGGATTGAGCCCTGTGTTGGGCTCCAAGTTCAGTGAGGAGTCTGCTTGTCTCACTGCCCCATCCCCTGAGCGTGCTCTCACTCTCTCTCTCAAATAAAGAAATAAAATCTTAAAAAAAAAAAAAAAAAAGGAATTTCATATGTGGAACTAAAAAAAAAGGCAAACTCAGAAATAGAGTAGAAAAGTGGTTGCCAAGAGCTGGGGGATGAGGGGAATAGGGAGAGGCTGATAGAATGATACAAATTATCAGCTATAAGATAAATGAAGTCTGAAGATTTAATGTATAACATGATGACTATAGTTGATAACACCCTATTTTATAATTAAAATTTGCTAAGAGAATAGAACTTACATGTTCTCATGTATATAAATATATAAGGTGATGGATGTATTAATTAACTAGATGGGAAGAATCATTTCACAATGTATCAAATCATTATTATGTACACCTTAAATATCTTATAATTTTATTTATCAATTATGCATCAATAAAGCTGGGAAAAGATTTATATTTTTAAGCGTCAAAAAGCTAAATTAAGGGGCGACTGGGTCACTCGGTCAGTTAAGTGTTTAAATCTTGATCTTAGCTCAGGTCTCAATCTCGGGGTTGTGAGTTCAAGCCCCATATTGGGCTCCACATGATGTGGCCTACTTAAAAAAACCCACTAAATTAAACCTTTTAAATAGAAGGGATAATATGATTTAAAATTTTAAAGATTTCTTTTTTCTTCTCCATGGAGAATGGACACAAGATTGAGACAATAAGGAGAAGAAACAAAGATAGAAGTTGGAATCCAGGTGACTGTGGACTGGGCTTGGGAGAAGGTGGTGGAAATGGAGTGACTTAGGTGGTGTACAGAAATATCAAGGAGGCAAAATCAGTAAGATGTGATGGGAGATTGAAGTTAGAGAGGGGGACAAAATGGTAAGAAGGATGTCCTGCTTTCTTTCTCGAGCAACTGTGTGGGAATGACATTTACTGAGCTGGGAAAGGGCAGAGTGGGAGATATTAATTCTGAAGCCTTATCATAGAGATGGAATTTAAAACAAGAGGGTGGAATAAATCATTTTGACGGAAAGAGTAGACCAGGAGGAAAAGAGGGCTCAAGACTGAGACTTGAAAATTTCTAACTTTAGAGGTCAAACTGGAAGAAGACCCCAGAAGGAAGAAGGAGGAGGACGGTATCTGGAGAGATGAGAGGTAGACCAGAAGAACATGATATCCCAGGAGTTTCAGAAGAAGAAATGGATCAAGACAGGGGTAACTGACTTTGCGGAATGCAGCGGAATTAGCAGAAACTATGAGAACTGAAAAATGCCTATGAGGTTTAGGAGCATGGGGATCATTAATGACCTATAAAAGACTAATTTTGGTGGGTGCATGGCATATTTTCAAAGACCCAAACTCAATGCCAAGTTGACACCTGAGACATTACTTGAGGGGCACCAGCATGTTACAGAGTTTTATCTCTGTGAGTACTGAAGGGTACAACTGGATGTCTAAATGGGTGGGAAAATGTAGATTTGGCCTGCAACTCAAATTTGTTTTATTTTTTTCATTTTCCTAAATCCTCTGGTCAGAATATAACATGGTACAAATGAAGGCCCTAAACAGTGATGGAGTTGGGCATTGTGGCCTTTCTTTGCTAGGAGAGGAAGGCATGAAGAAGATGACGGAGGAAGAACAATCACTGTATGAATCTACTTGCTAAGACTTCAACATCTACTGGGAAGACCCATATTTATTCTCCACCGAGACTGGCTATTCTCAAGCCAGGCTGATCATTGGGGTGACATCTATACCTTTAAGTATTCTAATTCAGCAAGCACGTGGCTAGTATGTTCTGTGAAGTCTGGAATTAGTGTTCCCTAAGGTTCATGGGTGATGCAGCTAATCATGCAGTCAGAGGACCATTCCATCAGTTAACTCTTGGTTTTAGCTTCTACTGTAATGATCCCACAGGATTCCAATGAAGAGCTACATAACCCTGTTCCCTTTTTCCCTCCTTGTCTTGTAAAATATGGAACACAAAAAGAACATATTTTTGATTCACTCATAGTGCCAAGAAGTGTCAAAGAGTTAATTATTTTTTCTCTCATCAGAGAAAATCAGGCCTGAAAAATAAATGAAGCATAATTGTTTTCATACACAGAGCACTTGATTTGCATAACTCTCCATAATATCCTAGGATGAATGTTGGGAGACTGTTACCACCTTTCCCAATGAGGAGACTGAGTCAGAGAGCTTAAATGCACAGCCATTACATGATAAAGTGGGGGCTTCAATCCCAACGTTTTCTCTCCAAGTACATATTTTTATAGGGAGCTAGTCACCATACTGATTTTTGAGATGGTGACATATATAAAAAAAAGGGGGAATTCAGCCCGTATACCTTGATACATAAATATGTATATATTTATCATATTTATTATTATATGCATATATTATGTGTGTATATATATCTACACGCATTTTAAAAATGATTGACTCAACACCAAGTACAGAGAGAAAAATAAAGTGGAAGATATCACGATTTCTGTCCTCAAAAAAGCATGCAATCTTAATGCAAAGATATGACATATATTTCTGTAATAGATAACTAAAAGCACCAGGCTGCAAACTAAGCACAAAGTGAGTACCGTGGAACATATGAACTGCTAAAGATCAAATGGATGTAGATTTATTGTATCTCATGAAGCTCAATTTCAGGGCCCTGCACTTGTATGTGTAGGTTCCAGGATGGACCTTATCAGTGTGTTCATGACGTTATATTTTTTTTTTCATTATATATTTTTGTAAAATGTGTGTAAGTCAGACATTTTCATTGTAAGGTATTTTAACTTTCTCTTTCTGTTTTGACTTCACCTGCATTACGTTCTTCCTCATGCCCCTTGGTGCACAAATGGCCTTGGCCATTTTAGAGTTCTGGCTAAGACGAATTTGAGTCAGGTTTAGTGGTATACGTTTAGACATCTCACACTGACTCCTGTGTATTGTTACAACACAGTGAGTAGTCCTGGTATGCGAATGGCTTTCAGGATTCCTTCTATTGCCTTCTGTGCTAACTCACCAGCATCATGCACAGTGGTTCTGGGCTAGAGGTCTTCTCCCACATAACTGGGCCCTATGGTGTCTGCCTCCAGAGTGGGTAGTTGTGAATGAGCCTTTCAATTAAAAGATTATGTATAACTAAGCACTACTTAAGAAATCGTAACGTTCTTTGAAATCTTATAGGTCATATATGAAAGAAAACCTGACAGATGTTTTTCCAAACTTGACAGTAATCCTCACTATCAATATTTTTTAAGATTTATTTATTTAGTTGAAAGAGAGAGAAAGAGTATGTGTGTGCATGAAGCACGGGAGGGGGAGAGGGAGAGGAAGAGAGAATCTCAAGCAGACTCCCTGCTGAATGAGAAGCCTGATGTGGGGCTCAGTCTCAGAACCCTGAGATCATAACCTGAGCTGAAATCAAGACCTGAAATCAGGCACCCCTCACTTTTTTTCAAAGATTTTATTTATTTTTTTGACAGAGAGAAAGATCATAAGTAGGCAGAGAGGCAGGCAGAGAGAGAGGGAGGAAGCAGGCTCCTCGCTGAGCAGAGAGCCTGATGCGGGGCTCGATCCCAGAACCCTGAGATCATGACCTGAGCCAAAGGCAGAGGCTTTAACCTACTGAGCCACCCAAGCGCCGCCCCCCCCAACCATTTTTTTAAGTCAATTATCATGCTAGAGGAAAGACTAGGGTTTCTTTTTATTCTCTGTTTTGAAAACATGCTACAAAATTGTCCTCTGAAAAGGTGATCAAAGAGGACAGAGCCAAAAAAATGTATTATAGAGTCACATCAGGCAGTTTACCAATACCTTTGGTTATATAATGCTTATGGCATTTGTCAACTTTTTAAATTTTCTAACAAATACTTCTTATACTAAGGACTTACTTTGGAAACTAATTTCACATTGTACTTTGTATTTTTTAATTTTGTATTTGTTTTTTCTTCCAGAGTATTCTCCCCACACTGTATAAGCTTCAGGTCCCACAAAAAATGGATCTGCCCAAGTTTAGGGAAAGAACAGGCCACAGGGGAGGTTAGATGAAGCTTCACCACTTCTAGAAAGTGAGGGAAGCATTTCAGGGAGCTATAACAGTTTTGGGGTGCGGAGGTACCATGAAGCAAGAACCCAGCCTGGAAGGAGGGCTTGGAAACTCTTCCTAGTGTCTTCAAGAAGTGTCTTTGTTGATATTATTTTTGTGTTTTTGTTTTGTTTCATTTTTGTTTGTTTTGTTTTAGTCATTTAGCAATTTTTGCATCTCACTGTTGAAGAGTGTAAGCATCTCCCAGTGTTCCAGTTAGGGTCACCACATGAAATACAGAGTGTCACTTACATTTCAATTTCAGAGGAACAAGGAAGGATGTCTTAGTATCAACGTGTCCCATGCAATACAGGAGACATCTTTATACTAATACATTATTTGACTATTTATCTGAAATTCCGGTCTGACTGGGAGCCCTATATTTTTATTTACTAAATCTGGCAACTTTATCCCCAGGACAAAGTTGGACATTCTGAAAGAAGGAAAACCAGTTTTACTTTCGGAAATCTCTGATTCCAGGCTTGGGATCTTCCCACACATTCTCTACTTCACCAGCCACTAAGCTATGTTTTTTTTTATTTGCAATTATATTTGTACCACTCTACTAGTGTTACAAATTTATAGTTTATGACAAACTATAAATTATACAGAATATATATGTTTTGGTATGTTCTCTATGTATTTCTAGCAGTCATATAGAATAAGATATAATATTTCTAAACATGAGTGTGGATTTTAATCAAGAAGAAAATGTTAGACGTTATCTGAATAAC
>CM052884.1:19896223-19991147 GCA_028534135.1 Potos flavus | reverse complement strand
AATTGAGGATTATTTTTGGCCTATTATGAGTATGCCCTATCTTGAATTCCCGCAAAAGCAGATCTTCAAACAAAATATTTAAGGGAAATTTGAGAAGAATCTAATATATTGAGAAAAAGCAATCAGACAAAATGACCAAAGGATTATGTTCTGACCAAAAGGTAAAAACAAAGCCTCCGGAAAAAGAACTAAGTAAAAGATGAGCAATCTACCAAATAGTAATAAAGGAAGTTTTAGAAGTTTTGGCCAGTTTTAAAAGGGTTTGAGTGCAAATCCACTTGTCTGAAGATCCAGCATGAAAACAACAGGTCGAAAAGTGCAAATTTATGCTATGTCCAAAGTACAGCTTTAGGATCTGTGAAGCCTCCTTGCTCCACACAGAGCAGAGCAAGTTAACAATGAGACAGCACTGGTGGAGGATAAACTACCCATTTAATGTCAGTGGCAAAACTTTCTTCTGGGAAACAAATATTAGAGACTGAAGTCAAGGCATTCGCCAGTGAGACCACTATTATCACTAACTGAATGAAATTCGGGAGTGCTTCACTCAGACAGATCTGAGAGCTCGAAACCTGAATTTGTGTAAATCCAGGGGTTAACCTTTGCTTTATAAAAAACTTTAAAAAAGAGAAATTTATTTATTTATTGGGGGGGGCAGAAGGAAAGGGAGAGAAAGAATCCTAAGCAGACTCCCCCCTGAGTGTGGAGCCCAACACAGGGCTCGATCTCACAACCCCTAGATCATGACCTGAGTCAAAACCAAAAGTTGAACGCTGAAAGGACTGCGCTACCCAGGCACCCCAAAAAAGCTTTTAAAAGACATTTTGAATATAGTTCGATATCCTTGACTCGGAAATAATTTAATGCAGTTTTGTTATTTTCAAAACTCATTTATATGAGTCTTGTGCTCATTTATATCCCAATCAAATATGAGTTTGCTGTTTTGTAGATAAGGGTCACTAGATTTAGGAAATAAAAATACAGAACAATGAATTAAATTTGAATTGCTGTTAGATAACAATCTTGATCGCATTTGTTATCTATCAGCAACTCAAATTTAAATGTGCCTCCTATATGGTTCATTTGGTGACCCTATGTGGGATACATCTGATATTCTTGATTTTGAAAGCACACAAAGATGAAAGAAGAGGGGAGAATGTTGTAAATATATAATATACTACATCTGATCACAGATTTCTGGCAAAGGGAAGGTTTGAAGTCTCCCTAGGAGACTGGTAGAATTATATTCCTGCCTAGTCGCAAGTACCTCTTGGTTTTGTGATCCAGTCACCACCTGCGAAAAACCAGGTATTTGCAAAACAACTGAGGGACTCCTACTCTGCATGGGGTAGGAGTATGGGGTATGCTGCAGACTCTTCTTCCGATTCAGTCCACACACCAAGGATAACCTCCCTGTAGGATTTCTAACAGAAGGACAGAGAGTTCAGAAAGGAATCTCTTCCAAAGTGCTATTCGTTGCAACTTCAAAGCTTCATGGATCACTAGAGGAGCTAACACGTTCAAGTGAATGTGGGTGGGGGACCATTTGAGCTGTAACTCCTGATGTTTCGGGACTTCTAACTCAAGATTTTGCCTCTCTCAGAAAATGTGACTATTTGAGTTGTACATTAATGGGAACTGTTCAAAGATGAAATAAGTGACCTCAGAAGGAGGTTGAGTTCCTCGTGTTTGGAAGGCTGGGTGAGCATTTGGTGGGCATGTTAGAGAGGTGCTGTGTATTTGGAAGAACGTGTTTGTCCAGTGTTTGGATTTGATCTCAGGATCGTTTTTCTGGTCCTGAAAATGGGTATAGCATAGCACAGGTTCTAGAATCATAGATTTAGAGTAAAACTCACCACTTGGTCGTTTATTAACTTTGAGTAAATTACTGAATTTTTTTAAGCCTCCATTTCTTTATTTGTAAAATGGGGGCAAGCCTAAGGAGTTGTTGCAAAGATTTAAAAAGATAATGCAAATAAGGCATGTAGCCCTTTATAGACACATACAAAATAATTGCAATGAAATAAATGTTAGCCTTTATTCAAGTCCCTTCAATTCTGAGATTATATACTTCCATGAACTTTGGCCAGAAAACTAACTATGGGGATTTAAACACACCAGGATTTAGTTCAAATATTACCATGGTAATGATCAAAAGAGTATCATGGAGTCTTTGGTGTATTTTTTTGGAACTGGCTCAAGGAAAATGAATTCAGGTTCTACTTTCCTTGTCTCTCTCTCCAGCACCTGGCACAACATTATGTATTTGATGCTCAGGAAATAACGTTTCATGGGTAATGTGATCTTCTTCACCATAAATGAGAACAGGGATTTTATGATTTATTCCATAAAATCCCTGGTTAGAAATTAGAGAATAAACTCAATATATATGGACAGTTAATTTACCATAGAGAAGCCAAGAACATACAACGGAGAAAGGATAGTCTTTTCAATAAATGGTGCTGGGAAAACTAAACAGCCATGCAAAAGAATGAACTAGACCATTATTTAACATCATACTCAAAAATTAACTCAAAATGGATTAAAAATTTGAATATAAGACCTGAAACTGTAACATTCCTAAAGAAAACAGGCAGTATGCTCTTGGACATCCATCTTAGCGATATTTGTGGATCTGACTTCAAATCCAAGAGAAACAAATATGTAAACAAATGGGACTACATCAGACAAAATAGTTTCTGCACAGTGAAGGAAACCATCATCAAAATGAAAAGGCAACCTACTCCATTGGAACAGATATTTGCAAATCATATATCTTATAAGGGTTTAATATCCAAACTATATCAAGAACTCATACAACTAAACAATAAAAAAAAAGCACATGACCTGATTAAAAAATGGGCAGAGGATCCGAATAGACAATTTTCTGAAGAAGACATACAGATGGCCAACAGGCACATGAAAAGATGTTCAACACCACTAATAATTAGGGAAATGCAAACCACAGTCACAATGGCCTATCACTTCACACCGGTTAGAATGGTTATTATGAAAAAGACAAGAAATAACAAGTGTTGGAAAGGATGTGGAGAAAGGAACCCCTGTACGCTGTTGGTGGGAATCTAAATTGGTGAAGCCCCTACAGAAAACCATATGGAAGTTCCTCAAAAAATTAAAAATAGATCTACCATAGATCCAGCTTTTCTACTTTGGGGTATTTTTCTAAAAAATATAAAAACACTAATTCTAAAAGACACATGCACTCTTATGTTCATTGTGGCATTATCTACAATAGACAAGATATGGAAGCAAGCTAAGTGTCCATCAAAGGATGAATTGTTAAAGGGGATGTGATATATATATATATATCAGCCATAAAAATGGAGGAGATCTTGCCTTTTGCAACAACGTGGATGGACCTAGAAAGTATTACTCTAAGTGAAGTAAGTTAGACAGAGAAAGATAAATACCATATGATTCCACTCACAGGTAGAATCTAAAAGGAAAAACAAAACAAAACAAATGAACAAAAACAATACAAAACAAAACAATACAAAAACAAACAGATTAGTGGTTTCCAGAGGGGAAGGGGGCTAGCATGTGGGTAAGACGGATTGAGGAGGTCAGTTGGATGGTGATGGATGGCAACTAGACATTTGGTGGTGATCATTTTGTAGTATATACAGATGAGGAAGGAAGGGAGGGAGGGAGTAAGGAAGTAAGGAAGAAGGGAGGGAGGGAGAAAGGAAGAGAGGGAAGGAAGGAATTCAGTCATGAAGAAACAATGAGGCTTTTCTGTTTTTCACTTTCTCTGCAAACCTTCTAAAATGTGTTTGTGAGCTTCCCTGTGGACAAAGAATGCCTACTTGCATTTTAAGTAACGCATAGCAATGGGATCTCACTTTTTAAAAGACACAGTCTCAAACATTCAAGGTGGAAGCTATATGACTATTTTAGTTTTATGTCCATATTACCCAGATTAATATTTCTAACCGCCTACTAAACCATTTCTTGGTAATTTGCAGAAAACTTATCTTTTTTTAAGATAAGTTATCTGCTTTGATCCATTTATTTTTTCTAAAATAGCACTATCACACAGGTCAGCACATCCAAATAATAAAATATTTGACACAGAGGCTTTATAAAAATTAGTTTGTTTCCTGCCCACATCAGGAATGTGTTGTGTATACAAAATAAACCGGGAAGATTAGTTTATGAGAATTGTAGGTCCACCCTGAGTGCACAGAGATAAGTTCTAAAAATAAAACCGACTTCTACTCTCTTCTTCCCGCCCCCCCCCCAACCCCACCCCTCCAGGCAGGGCTAAATGCTGAGCACAATTCTTGCAAGGACTTGAGAAGAGAGCGCAGCGCTCTCTCATCATTCCTCAGTCTCACAGTGCCCCCTGTTGGTATATGATCTCCTATTTCCTAATGGTGATTTCCAGACAGCTGGTTCCCGGGGTGATTTTTACAATCGTACTTCCTTGGTTATGGGTTGACATAATTTCCCTGGAGAGTTCAGGCTTAGGGTATGATAATATACCTTGGATCTGCAAAGCATTAAAAGGGAGGATATTGTCAGATATATGATCTAGCCACGGACACAGGCCAGATGCGTTTGTAACTAAAAGAGAAAGCCCTCTTGTCCTTGTCTACTCCTAACTGGTTTGGCTTTGCAGTTATCTATCAGCACCTTCCTTACTTTTGCAGAAAGGCTCAGGTAATTTCTTTCGTTGGCCTTCCAGTTATGTTGTTGGGAGCTTGCTTACGGCCATATATAACAGGTGACAACAATGTCTTTCAGAGAAATAAAACCCAGAGAGCAATAGTAAGAACTCTGAGTAAAAACTCTGAGTTCTTTTCAACATGGCTTCCCTGGAATAATTACCCACAGTATGGAGTGGGCTCCAGTGAATTATTTATAGATGGGGGCAGACTTTGTTATATTTATTTATGTATTTATTTATTTATTCCTTCCTTCCTTCCATCATTCTTATAATTTGAGTTGCATTTCTGGCATTACTGAAATTAGACTTGAGTTAAAAATATAATAAATCTATCTAGGCCAACCTGTGGGAGGCAACTTCAAAACAGCCAGAGACAATGAGATTGTGTTTTATGCTATGGCTTCTAGTTGGAAACCTCGAGGGAAAAACTGGCTGAGTTCTCTACAATTAGGGCTAGTGAATGCCAAGGCCTCAGAATCCCAAGGCAACCATTTGGCTGAGCTCCCGCACTGCCCCAACAGCTAGTCAACTCAATGAAAACATGACTTGTGTTGCTATCATGTACCACCCCCCCCCAAAAAAAAAAACAGTTGAATTTTTCCTCCTTTAGTTTTCAACAAGAAATGCTGGCTTCTTAGGGACTTAGTGTGGATTGGTAGCATTCATTGCAGAGCACTTGTTATTCTGGGTTCCAAGAAGGAAATGGTGGACAGATGTTAGAAATAGAAACTATAGTGTCTGCATGTAGTCTTCATTTTAGTAGACAAGAGAGGGCGGACATTTAGGTCAGGATGTTTGAGCTTCTCTGCTTATAAAAATCCTACCTATCAGTCACATTCCAGGCCAAATCTTATTTACTCCAAGAAAGCCATTCTAATTCCTCTCTCTGCTCAGTGTGGACTCTTCTTGAGATTACCTCTCTTCCTCGCCTTCTGCCCCTCTTCCCACTCGTGCTATCTTTCTCTCTCTCCAAATAAATATAACTTAAAAAGAAAAAAAAAAAAAAAGATTTTTCAAAGCTTGAGGACAAAGTCTCAATTTCCTCTGGGAGTTTACATAATTTGGTTCACTATTTCATTATAATATCTACTGTGTCTTGTATCAAAATTTTTCTACTTATATTAAGTTACTTACTAGATTTAAGTGACTTGAAGGTAGTGACAATATTGATTTATTTAGATCTTCAAGCCACTAGGCTAGTGTGTAATATGTAGTAAGCTTCCATAAGTATATGATGAATGAACAAATCAATAATCCTGAAGGGTAATGATAATAGCGCTGGACTGGGAATTGGTAGACCTGGGTTCTAGACTCAGCCATTACTTTCTATTATGAGATTTCAGGCAATTTAACCCTACTGGTATCAGATTACTAGCATGCCTAATAAGGGTTTCAAATTAGGTGACCTCAAAGGTCCCTTCTGATATAGGACCAGTAAAGTTTAGGCTCCTGAGCAAAGTTAATCAAGTCAGGCTCTCTAGAAATTCTAAATTCACTAGGTTTTAATTGATTAGTTATGAAACACTCTTCCAAATTTGTTAGCTCAAGATGTACTGAGGGTAAATATCAAGTTAGTAATAAAATGATTGGAATTTCTAGAAGGAATGGATTCTAATCTTGAGCTTCTGGCCAGGTTAGAGAGACTAAAATATTATAAATATTGTCTATTTCTAATTACTTAAGGTTAATTAGCAGATGTTGGAGAATAAAGGGATACATCATGCTGGCATATGAATAAGTGGTTTGAGTTTTTTATAAAATACCCATACTCAGTGTCAGATTGAATTCCACCAAAAATAAAATTCACACATACTCTTCATAGATCCTAATCTAGAGAAATTTTTTTTAAAGATTTTATTTATCCATTTGAGAGAGAGCACAAGACAGTCTGAGCAGGGAGAGGGGGAGGGGCAGACGAAGAGGGAGGGCAGAGAGAGAGGGAGGGACAAGCTGACTCCCCACTGAGCAGGGAGCCTGACTCAGGGCTGGATCCCAGGATTCTGGGATCAGGACCTGAGCCAAAGGCAGATACTTAACTGACCGAACCACCCAGGCACCCCAATGAAGAGTGATTTCTTAGACATTTTTTTTAAGTCTTTTTTTTTTTAAGATTTTATTTATTTATTTGACAGAGAGAGAGAGATCATAAGTAGGCAGAGAGGCAGGTAGAGAGAGAGGGGGAAGCAGGCTCCCCGCTGAGCAGAGAGCCTGATGCGGGGCTCGATCCCAGGACCCTGAGATCATGACCTGAGCCGAAGGCAGAGGCTTTAACCCACTGAGCCACCCAGGCGCCCCAATTTCTTAGACATTTTAACCAAGCGTCTACAGGGCAGTTAGCTAAGGTGCAAGCTTCCAGTTATGTGGTACATTATTTTTACCTACTAAGCTATAATTTAAAAGGGACCAAAAATCTGAGAAACAGAAACCTGTGGTCCCCTGCATATTCAACTTTCTATTCAATATCTACTGATGTCAAATAGGTATTTTAAACTTAACATGCCATAAACAGAACTCTTGCTTGACCCAAATGCCCAGCATTCATTTCTCCAAGTGTTACTTATTTAAGCAAGTACTATTGTTGTTCACTTAGTTGCTTAGGACAGAAACTTAGAAGTCCTCCTAATTCTTCTCTTTCCTTCAATCCCATCATCCAATCCACCAATCAGATACAGCTTTAAAATATATCCTGGGGCGCCTGGGTGGCTCGGTCAGTTAAGCGTCCGACTCTGGTTTAGGCTCAGGTCGTGATCTCAGGGTCCTGGGACCCAGCCCCATGTCCCACTCAGTGCTCAGCGGGGAGCCTGCTTCAGGATTCTGTCTCTCTCCCTTTGTCCCTCCCCCCACTCATGCTCTTTCTGTAAAATAAATAAATAAATCCTTTAAAAAATAAAAATAAAAAAATATATTCTAAATCCAACCACTTCCTACCATCTCCACTGTAACCACCTTTTCCCAAGGCACCATGATCTCTTCCCTGGGTTACTGCAATAACTTCTAAGGTAGTTTTTCTGCCTCCACATTTGCTTCCTTACTCAGAGTCCCTTCTACCCTGAGCAGCCAGAGTGATCTTTCTAAGGCATACATCAGATCATCATACTGCTCCGCGTGAGAGTACCTGGTGGCTTCCAAATACACTTTGACTGAAATCCAAACTTCCTTCCATGGCCTACCCATCCCAGTATTTTCTGGCCTTTCAGTGACTCCAACCTAATTTCTTTCTCCTCCTCCTCCGGTTTCTTTTGCCTCATCCATGGCCTTTTTGGTGGTTTAATCATACCCATTTATACTTAGGGTTCATTTTACATCTAAGGCTTTGGGGCTTTCCCCATATGGCTGGTTCATTCCTATCCATTTCATCTCCATTCATGGCTTCTCCTCATGGAGAATTTCTCTGATATCCCAAACTAAAACAATCTCTTCTGCTACAGTCCACTCTCTGTGGGATTCACCCTTTTTTATCTTCTTCATAGTACCTACCAATTTAACTGTCTTATTGATTGGCTTTATTTACTTTATTCACTTCCATGTTGCATTGCTACAATGCAATCTCCGTGCGGGGGAAGATTCTGCCCATCTTATTGCTGGGTTCCACCCTCTTAGGACGTGGTAGCATGTCATAAAACATCAATAAATATTTGTTAATTGGCTTACCAACCAAGCCTTCCTATTATTATGTATGAATATTAGGGAAACAGAAAACAAACAGGTTATTAATAAGAATTTGGATATTCCCCCTACTAATATATAAGCACTTTGGCTTATAAAGGAAACTTGCAATATATGGATATAAAGTAAATATACATAAGGCTTTTTCACTTTTTTCCCCACTCTCCCCAGAATAAGACCATCATATATATATATAGATGTATATACATATATTTAATAGATAGATAGAACCTAATGACTACTCAAGATTGACAGTTAGTGTCCTAAAAGGAAATAGCACACTAAAACCAGGTTGAGGCAAGTTTAGTGAAGAGATCATTTACAAGGATGTGAACAGGATTTAGGCAAAGTAGTGAGGAGGGACCTTGGTAGTAGTGGTTCCTGAAGGGTGAATAAACAATTACCTGAACCAAAAAGAAGTGTACAGAGAAAGCCTTCTGACAGCAGCTGCAGCTTTTCTGGAAAGATGGAGCTAACTGAACCTGATCTGCCAGAAATTAAATTAGGGGAACAACTGTCCCAACAGCACTCTCCTCCTGCCTGCTGCTCTCCCCTGGGCAGTCTACCCCCAACAGAGCTCCACCAGAAGCCTAGAGATCTTGGATGCTGCACACCTCGGTCAGCTTTGCAGGGCACAGAGACGGGTAGAGAGTGTGCAAGAATGGCTCTGCAGGAACAAATAGAAGGTATCCGACATGCAGCAAATTCAAAGAAAAGCATAAAATATTGTCTCATTGAAAAGTCAACAGGCCAGGTGGGACAGAGCAACAATCTGGTACTAAAGCAAGGGTTGATAACCTTCCCAAAGTTTTCTGCCAGGGTTTGGATCCATTATCTTATCTTCTGCAAGGGAAAGAAAGAAGATAACCGATGCTTGACTCACAAAGAAGGGAAGAAAGAGAGAGAGAGAAGGAAGGAAGGAAGGAAGGAAGGAAGGAAGGAAGGAAGGAAGGAAGGAAGGAAGGAAGGAAGGAAGGAAAAGCAGAAGGATGGGAGGGTGGGAGGAGGAAGGAAGAAATGGGTAAGAGAGTGCCTCAACACAGGACTCTCTTTTTCTTTCTCTTCCTTCCTTCCTTCCTTTCTTTCTTTCTTCTTTTGATTTACCTTTCATAAGCCTAAGCTGGTGACACTGACTCATCTAGAAGGAGTACAAGGGATAACTAGTAGGAACTGTCCAATGCCAACGGCTGTCAGAAGTAGTAGGGGGAGGGACACATTGCCATGTTTTGTTGTACTCGACAGTCTACCTTCTTAGCAGAAATTTACATGAAATAAATAAATAAATTTTAATAATTGTTGAAGCTAAATCTAGGAAAATAAAGAAGTCAAAGGACCTTATATAACTGCCAGATATTACTAATCTGTGAGGTTCCAAACATTATAAGTAAGAATCACAATATCAAATTGCCCACAATTTCATACTATTCCTCCAATAACATGGGCCTGATATTCAACATCTTTTCCAGGTAAATTTTTAAGAGACATCACAAACACTCAGAAGAAATTACTGGTATGGTCTTCTCTAGCATGATAAAAGAAAGCAGCAGAAAGTTTACTTGGTGATTCTTTCCTTGGCCCTAGTTGGTTTCTGCAAGACAGCAAATCATGAAAATGTTAAAAATGTCTGCTTTTTTCCCCCTTGAATCTTTTTTGTTCTCTTTATCTGACCCAAAGATGCTTAGGAAAGAAGATTCCAGAATAGTTTAGAAGAGTCGAGAAGAATGAGGATTTACAAAAACACATGGAGGGGAATCATAGGACCCAGAAGACTAGGAATTGGATGGTGGAAACGGTGCTCCCCGAAACTTGTCGAGATTGAACTTGAACAAGAATTCTCAACCATGGATTTGTCTACAGAGCACAAAAAGAGAGTCCCAGAGATGGAAGAGAGGGAAGGAAACGAAAAAGGAAATGGAGAGAAGCTTCAAAGAAAAGAAAGAAGGGGGAAAGCCTATGGTTAAGACATAGAAAGGAGAAGAGAAAGAGAGCAAAGAAAAATGCAGTGAAGAAAATCAAAGACTCATGGGAAACCAGCCTGCTCAGAAGGCGGAAAGGCTATATGGGTTTTACCTGTTCAGGCATTAAGAAGCCAGGTGCAAACAATTTTCGGTAGTAGGTTTTTTTAAGAATTTTTTTTGGGGGGGGGCGGCTCTTGGAAATTTAGTTCAGGTAGGGAAACTCAAAAATTTATTTTGATGAATGTATCCTTAAAAGTAAAAATAAAAAATAATTCAAAAATACATTGAACTTGTGAATTATTAGCGTATCTGATGGAAAAGTCTTCCAATGCCCAGTCCTAAGTTATGAAAAGATCAACTTAATAATTTGCAATTGTAGATAATGCCATTTTCAGGAAACTCCATATATAAAAAGCTAGCAGCATAAATAAAAGCCAGTCCTAGTATATCAGAGTGAAGGGAAGGGCTTTTTCCTTTGCTTTATTTCCTCCTTCAATTCTTTTGTCTCTCTATCTATTAGGAATAGTATTATTGCTAAGAACCACACACACACACAAACACACACACACTTCAGTGTGTGCACACCTACAGATGCTTCTAAAAGGAGAGGAGTTCTTAAAGAGCTAATGTAAGTTACTGGATCAGTTAGTATATGGGAGTGTTTGTCATGTTCGCCTGGCCTTGTGACTGATGAAAATGTGTGTGTGTGTGTGTGTGTGTGTGCGCGCGCAGAATCTTACAACAACAAACTTAATGCACTTGAATGCAACTTTGGGATTCAAAATGAGAAGTGATTCCTTAAACTAGGATCTTTGGGGAGGTTTCTTTTGTGAAAGAGGGAAAAATATAGTATTTACCACCTAAGTCTCAGTCTCAGACAGTAAAGAATCCTTACAAACTAGTTTCAATTGTCCTAAGCAGTAAGATTTCTTTGCTCTGTTTGGGGAGTTAGTTTCCTAAGTAACTCTTGGTGCATGCAAGGAAGTACTTTCTGACATTCAAGTCTATATCTTTTCCTTTGCTTTACTTACTCATTCCCAATTATACCTTCAGAATGCTCAGAAAAATTATTTTATCTAGCTGGCTAGGTATGATAACAGTAAATAGACAATCAAAGACTTTTCCATTTTAGTACGCATTTCCTGGGGGAACAGAAAGGGATTTTGAAAGGTAACCCACTTGATTAGGTGGAAATGCCGTGCAAATATGGACTGTGTTCTTTTTCAGGCTTCCCACATAAGAGCCCTATACAAGCACTAGCTGAGTTCACTAGGGGAAGACGTGCAGGTTGAGCCCAGGAATGACATCCTAGAGAGCAGCTTTCAGATGGATCCTGCCTTTGAACGTATTCAGGGATAGTGAATTCTTGACAATAATTAGAAATCACAACGGCTTGCATTTTTAAAATTATTAGAGCTAAGACACATTGATAATTTGGGTATATTGACTTCAGTGCGATACAGTTACCTTTTCAATGATCTAATCTAAATCACCTTTCACACTAATAAATATATTGAGAGTGAAGCTGGGAACTCTTATAATTTTCTGGTAAAGAAATTTAGTAATGTTTATCAAGAACTTTTAAAGCTGTCCTTAGCCTTTGACCAAAAATTCTTCTTATAGGAAGATACTGTAAAAAATGACTATAGTGAATGGACACCAAATTTGGCATATTTTACATATGCATTCATAAATGAAAAACAAATATTGAAATTAAACCAATCAACACAAGAAGATCAATTAAATAAACTGTAGCCCATTACTTAATGGAATATTTACTATCCTCAAAAGAATCATAGTTCAAAAATATTTAATGTTGTGACAATGCTCACAATACAGTCTTAAGTTTTAAAAAGCAAGATGGGAAGGCCCTTTGAATATAATTCTAATTTTAGAAAACATATGACATATATCTTAGTTACACCAATAACAGCTGAAACCCCAACTCCAGGTCCAGTCTGTGACCAGAAGAAAAAAACGAATTTACACTTACACAAGTACACATGTATCTAGAGCCCAGAAGATGATATAAGCCATTTATTTTCTTTAAAATAAAGGTCACCTTTCAAATTATAATACTGAATCTACTTTGGAGGTATCTAATATTTCCTTCATACTTGACAATCCCTTTGTCTTTAAATCTCGCTCTTCTCTCACCAAAGTCCTGCTTTGTCCTAAGAGAAAAGCATGTGGTTCTTGATTTTCTGGGTGTGATAACAGGCTTATCCCAAAGGGGTAGCACTGCATTACTTGCAAACATTTTAGATTTTATAGACTTTTTTTTAGACTAAATTATCCACAGGAAAATAAGCACTTCTTTTTGCCAATATTGACCACCTCTAGCTATCATAGTCAAAACCTCTTCACACCGGGTGGGAAATGCATGGGAAGAGAGAGAAGGAGACAGAAAATTTCTAGACAGACATACAAATGATTAAAAAGATAAAACTCAAAATATCATCAGTGGTTATTCCTGGGTTTGGGGATTCTGGGTGACTTTAATTTTCTTAGTTTTATCTTCCTTTATTTTCAAGATTTTCTAAAAAGAACATATTTCTGCATAACTATGAATGATTTTTTTTCTTTAAAAGAATACATTTGAAAAAGAATACCTAAATCTTCAAACTACAAAATATTGATAAAATTAGCCTTCAGTCGACCTCATGTTCTTATACCTAACTGTATTAACCCTATTATAGATACAAATATACTTGGTGACTAGCAATTATTAAAAGGAACATGAACAAAAATATTTATCCCAGAGAGAAACTGGCTAATAGAGTGTTTAATATTAGCCTTGAAATTAAATATGTATGAGATATTTTTTCTTGGTTCGTTTCATTTATAATTACTCCTGAGTAATATCACTCTATATTTATCAAGAATTTTGATCAGGAGGGATGTTCCTTTAGGATCAAAGTCAACCCACTGGCAACAGTTCAAATTCCAGTCACCTGAGACAATTGGTTTTTCAAGAGGCAATCATGTTATTAATGCTACTAGTTAATAAGGGTCTTCCTTGGAGGCGGTGAAGAGTGGTTTTTCAGAACCACAAACTCTGACCCAAACTGTCTCTAGCAACACCATGGACAACCCTGGCCTGAAGTTCTAAAGGGATCATTTTATCATCATTTATATGCCTATGTTATATGGAATTCAATAGATTACGTTCAATTGGCCAATCCTCTAGAGAAGGTTTTTAAAGTTTAGGCAACAATGTGAGCTTTCGGGTGCAGACCTTTTCAAGTGTCTCATCACAGCTGAGGCTGAGACAGAAATGTCAGCTTTGCTAATTGCTGCTGTTTCGTCTACTTTTCAACTGACCTGGCAAATCCAAATTCCAGAAGGGGGTAAACTGTGACCAACACTGAGATGCGCTCATTTTTTTATTTTGCTTTTAGCAAATTCAGGCAGTGTGAATCCAACCTAGTGATGAATGTGTCTTTCCCCTTCCAAATCATCATTTGGACCAAACTGTACATTTTGGCATCTGCCTTGACAACTCTAACAAGCAATCATTTTGACAGGAGACCATCTGTGTCGAACAATATACACAGTGTCTACATGAAACAGAAAGGGAAGAAACAGTGCCTAGGAAGAAATTATTGTCTGAAATGACCCTGGAGGTTGCTATTTAGAATCTCATGGGAGACTATGTGCCAAAAGTTGAACATTCGAGACAAATTCCTGTCTTGAATTGTTTCAGGGACTAAGACTCTCCCTTGAGGATGGAAACGATGAGAAAGAAACATTTAATAAACAATTACCAGCACTGGATTAAAAAGTGACTCCAATCCTTTCTCTTCTGTTAACTGATTCTATTTCCTGGGGTAAGGCACTTGACCTTTTGGTATTCTGCCTTTTTTCTGTATTAACCAGTTGTGTGTTTCCTTGCATAAGTCACTTGGCATTGGTTTGTCTATCCAATAAGCCTCACCCTCTCCCTCTCTTCCAAGAATTTCACCAGCTCCATTCAAACAATGAGCCTACCTCCTCCCACCTTGGCCAAAATTCATTGCTCCAATTAAATTCTTTCCCTTTTGTTTGGAATAGGGACTAAAAGATTCCAAGTCAAAATAATCTGTCTTTTCTCCTGAATTCAGACATGAGATTTCTTGGTGGTAGCCATTTTCCATCATGTGTACGAGAAAGTTGAGAAGACTATTCTGGACAGAACAGAAGAATAAAATAGATAAATAGACAAAGAGAAGAAAAAAATCTCAGCTGATCCTTGAAACCTAACTTTACGCCTCTCCCTGGATTTTAGGTGAAATTCTAGTATCTTTATTTCTTCCTTTTTTTTTTTTTCCTTAAGCTAGTTTTTCACTTAGAAAAAGGGAAAGCTAAATAATTTAATATTTTACAGGAGTTTTGCCTCTGATTTGTTCCCATCTTTATGTAGATGTATTACTTATAAATCTTTGATTCTTAATAAGGAAAATAAATGACCTTCAACATAATCAGTGTGCTGAATTATACGAACTCCGTCACCCCACCCTGCTTTCACTTTCTATTTATAATTGTTTCTCTTAAGGCCAAAGTTTTGGTTGTGGTTAGGGGAGAATATAAAGCGAATAATATATCGTCTCTGTCCTCATGGAAAAGTGGCGAGACATCCATACATAAAACCCATCAGCTCTTGATGCCAGCTCGAAGGGGAAGCTAGAGAAGGAATTACCTTCTCCATCCCAGTCATTCCGAGGTCTTGTACTTAGGTGTGACTGTGACTTTAGTAATATCAGAAACTGCAAATGAAAAATGCAATTTAAACGAGTCCTTCAGGTACTATGCAGCTGGCAAGACCTGACATTTTCAGATCCAAAGCAGGCTTTTGTGGGAGACTGAAATGTCTAATTATTGTAATTAGAGACCTACCTGAGGAGGATCTCATTGCCTACAGCCCAAAATCCACTGAAGACAATAGCAAGCTAGAGACTTGAATGGGTAATCAAGTGCTTGGTATATGGCCTTTGGAGTCAGAACTGTCTTGGTATTCTGCAACAGCCAACTGGTCATTGTCTTTTCTGTATGTGTTCAGTCTCCTGCCTGGCCTCTCTGCTTGTGAAGATCCTCCCCTGTGAGTAGGGTCCCTCCTCTATAAGTCTCCATTTCAACTTGGTTGCTTGAAGGAAGCCTTTAGCCTCCTTGATCCCACAGTGATTGCTTCCTCCTCTGAATCCAAAGTATTTGGTATTAACCCAATTCACCTGAAAATCATGCGGTGCCTTGTTAGGAGAATGTAAGTTACTTCAACAAATTCCAAACTTCCAGTGGCTTAATCCAGTAGATGCTTAGTTCTTGTTTATGATGTTATACAGATTTCTAGCCATTTGCTGTCTTCCCTCTAAATGGTGATCCGGGAACCTTCCATCATGCTCTCCCACAATGTGCTCCAAGGCCTTAGAATCTTCTGTGTCCATTCAACAGACTAGAAACGCCATGTCATCTCAACCTAGTAGTGACAAAATTGTATTTTTCTTTTATCCCATTGGAAAAGAACCAATCACATGGTTTCATCTGAAAATATGATGAGAATATGTACTTCGTGGCTGGATAATTCTTTCTGAATGCAACTCTAAACCATAGAAGTGGGAATTTGAATTTTGCTTTTTCACACATTTCTTGTACTTAAATCTCTTTCTGTGCAATACTTCTCATTTCAACCATTAAAATTCTTTTTTTTTCTACTTTTTAAAAAGACTTTATTTATTTATTTGAGGGAGTGAGAGAGAGAATGTGCGCACACACAGAAGTGGAGGAGGAGGGGCAGAAGGAGAAGCAGACTCCCTGCTGAGCAGACAGCATGATGCGGGACTCAGTTCTATGACCCTGGATCATGACCTGAGCCAAAGGCAGACGCTTCACCGACTGAGCCACCCAGGTGCCCCCAGTCATTAAAATTCTTGATGATGACCCAATAATATAACGCAATATACTAACCTGAACATACTTTGTTCTTATTTAACGAGTCTTGATTGGTTTGCACTAAATTGGGAAAGTACCTAAGAATTGCAGTGATGCCAAATTGCCCCAAAGTGCCTGGAAGTTACACTGTCATCTGGTTTGAAGACCCCTAAAAATACATAGATAAATGGAATGAAAACATTCTCTTAAAACTGTGATACTGTGTTTTATTCAACAATGTTTCGTTCACAAACATTTATGCAACATCTACACTGCACTAAACATTAGGCCAGATGTTTTGGTAAACCGGATGAGTATCTCAGAGTCCCTGACCACGACAGATTACAGTTTCGACTAACAGGAAAAATCAGTAATGGGTGTACAGATGGAGAGAACCACATACATATAGGTACAGAATGAAGTGAGGCTGACAAGGAGGCCAGAGAGGGGAGGTCCCTCACTTTCTATTTTGATCTACTGAGATGAGCCCTAGACAGAAGTCAGGAGGCCATTCCTCATCATGATAAAATCAGTATTACTAAGAAAGAAAAAAAAAAAAGATTGGTATAGCACACTATCAAATACTGTCCTGTACATCATATTGTTTCCCCCCACTACAATCCTTTGAGACAGGTGTAATAATCATTTCCCTTTGGGAAGATTAAAAAAAAAACAACTAAAGCTCAGGAAGTACCATGAATTTCCTAAAATTATCACATTCATAAAGGATAGAGCTTGAAGTTATTCCACTAACAGTAGCAAATTTTGTCTTTCTGTATTAGACACTTTCTTGGATTCCTCCAAGCTTTTTACTTTTAAGTATATGTAAGTGAAGAGTCACAATGGCATTTACAGGGGCGTCAAACCTTGTAGGTGCTGATTAACGAATCCTAATGAGTGGGTGGGTGGCATTTACAAAGCAGCATGTATACCAGTTTAGATCACTAGGGGGCCATCACCAAATTGCTCTTTCTGGGAGTTGTGCTAATTAGTAATTGATTATATGTTTCCCCGGAGGTCCCAAAATATGAGGAATTGAATTCAAGTCCCAACATAAAGCTTTTCTTTGAAGCTGGGAACAGCACTGAAAGAGACAGCATCTTTCACTCCGAGTTCCGCGAGAAGAGTTCACAAAGCAGCCTGGAGTCCACATTTGCTCCAGAACATCTTGCGAAGAGAGCTATGCCGGATTGAGCGGTGTTACGGCTCCCCCTACTGGACTTTCCTTAAACCACAACTGGAGTTTCAATAGACTGTGACAGTCTTAAGAAAATTTAAAAATTGAATGCCAATCCGTCTTTCTCTTAATGATGTGCTCTTACACATGTGTGAAATAAGATAACTTCCCATGGACAATAGAGTCACAAAAAGTTATCTCACTTCCCCTACGTTTAAGGTTAGCTTTTTTATGTGGTAGAGAAATGACATTAAATGTTTATTCTTACACTAAAATACAGTAAGGAATGTCTCTATTCTACCACCCCAAGTCAAAGTGGAATCATTGATGATATAGAAATGCAACAATGCCAGCATCTGTAAATCTGAGTATTTTTATAAAATGTGCTGATCTGCCAAATAATCTGTATGTCTTTTCTTCTGGCTCAAAAATGAAGGTCAATTTTAGTCTTCAAGGAGATTGCCAGGGAGGGCTCCCCTTTTAAAACGCCACATGCCACCTTCAGACAGAACTAACTTGGTCTGTGCTCCTTTTGTCTTCCTCCCACCCCATGCCTTCTTTTCCCTTCCAGATACTTCGACCCCCGTTGTTCTCTCTGTCCTCCCATAAACCTGGGGCAAACCGTAGTTCGTAAGCAGCAATACGAGCCACAGCAGCTTGGATTCGTTAAAAGCTTTGCAGCTGAGCTCAAACTCATATTTCATCTCATTCCCGAAGTCATCAGATTCAAGCTTGTCACATTCTCTGGACACAAAGCTCCAGGCATGTTTTATTCATTATCTGTTCTCATCTTTGAGACAAACACCTGCAACGTATTTCGGGGTCTGGAGACATCCATGGAGTTTCAACCTACCGTGCATAGGTTTCTGTATCTTTCTTTGGGCCAGGATCCTGCCGGTTCACCGCAGCCACTTGGTGGCCCATCTAAGAACGAGGGTCAGTTGTTCCGGAGGGTGTTTGTGCCGCTGGCATTTGAGGACAAAGTTGGAGCTCACATAGGAATAATTCTCTACTAGTCTTTTACATCACATGACTTAAGCTCTAAACCATCTTCTTGAAATGCTTGAGAATGATGAAGAGAAACAAGAATAAGTAACATTGAATTGAGGGCTGCTGGCCTGATTACTCTTCTAGAGCCCTGAATACAACCCTGTGATTCACTGATGGTGACCATTAGGGAGCGCAGGATTAAAGTATGAAGCCTGTTTTTTTCCCCTTACTTTTAGGTGACTATGGACAGCTGCTCCAGTTCTCTGCTTTGGGGTACCTACATTTGAGGGAGGGTAATTGTAACTTGCTCAATCACTTGCAAAAAGAAAACGCCTTCTTTGTCAGATGCTCAAAAGCAAGTACATGGTATACGTTGTGTATCCTTTTTAGATCCTTGAGCATAAGAACATGAGCAGAAACATTCTAAAATTAGGTGACAAGACAAATTCGTGGTAAAAATAAATGTACCTCAAGTATTCTGATTCTTAGTCTAATCTGTCCTATAATAGAGTCTTTTTTGGATAATAAAGAATTCAATATTTTGAAATAATTGAAAATGTTAGAAGAAAATCAGAATTGGCTTAAGGTTTAGAGAGAATAATGAGTCTACCCCAGCTTTCTATATATGCTTATCTTTGTGTAGGGTGACAAAGCTTTGTTTAACTAACTAGCTAGCTAACTAACAAACTAAACATAGAAATAAAAAAGGAAAGGTCCCACAAGGTTAAACACAAAATTACTTGCACAGAGAATTCTACGGAGAGACAGTTTTGGGAGACACCACTCTCTTTTCTTCGATTCGCAGAAAATCAAATAGCAGTGCTAGGCCACAAGTTAATTGGTCAGTCCAAAAGAACTTGGACACCAGGCCCTAGACCTTTAGAGAGTCAATCCACTTCAGAAAAGTATAGAGTATTGGATTGACACAAGAATGGGACCTGAGCCAGCTGACCACGAAGGATTTTCAGTCTATCCCAGTCTCACATTCTATGATCCCATGCTAGACAATATTCATTTCCTCCTCCTCACCTGTTGAAGGAGATAGACGTCAAGACCTAACATAGACCACACCTTCCCCGCCATAGCCAGCACAAAAGAGAAATATTCACAGAAGGCCAACAACTTCATAGATATTTCTTAAAAGGATGCATTGGCATTTTAAGACATATAAA
Organism: Potos flavus; assembly: GCA_028534135.1. Lineage (NCBI taxonomy): Eukaryota > Metazoa > Chordata > Mammalia > Carnivora > Procyonidae > Potos > Potos flavus. The sequence continues at coordinate 19,971,590 of CM052884.1, read as the reverse complement.
TATGTATGAGATACAATCTCTATGGTATAGGCACTTACAATCAGCTAGCATTGTACAATTCACCCGTGGCCTAAACCAGCAAGATAAGTTGGGCTGCTGGTTAGCTGCAGAAACCTGCCTTGACTCCTCGCTGACTCTTTTTTATTTATTGTTCTAATCACTGGGCATAATAGCAGCCAAGTCATCGAAGGATGGTGCTGTGACAGGATAATGGTCTCCGGCTTTGAAAATAACGTCTCAGTTTCTCTGAGGCCTCTTCTTGGGCAGAAGGAGACCATTAGCTTGTCACATTGTCCGGCTCTATTGACATTATCTTTTAATTACCCCCAAAGACCCATCTCCTAGGCAATATGTCTGAGATTTTCAGAGCATAGGGCTCTTTTTGGACTGACATCCCGATCCATTTTATCATTTTACTTCAGAAAGTCTAAGAGGAAAAGAAGATTAAAAGCTTTTAGACATGGGGAAGAGCATTATGGGAAGACACGGGGAAGGCTAGATTCATGACAACAATTAAAGGGAAAGTGAAGTAGCAAGGAAAGCAAGTTACTCTGCAAGAATTCCAGGAACAGATGTGTGTGTGTGGCTATATGGACAAGTATATCATGTTAAATAGAGTATTCGAGACAAAAGTCAAGTTCTGAATTGAGGGTTTTTATAGTTTTGTATAGGGCATAATTAGAGAGGCAGAATGCTGCCAAGTCCCGGAATATTTGCTCTGCCCTCAACTTTTCTTGTGAGACAGATCCATATATCTGGGTGGTCCTTTCTGTGGGCTCCATTGTTTCTGGCAAGTGTCGAAAGTGTTACTATGCCCACGAGGTTGGCCAGCTGCTCCCTATCTCCACTGAGGACGAATAAAGTAAATAAGCTTAAACTGGAGGAAGACGCTAGGTGAGACATGAGAAAGCAGTTTGGGGCCATGGAAGGTCTGAGATCTGAGAGTCGAAAAAAGTGGGAATCCCTCTTTGTTAAGAGCGGGTTCTGGCGTGGGAAGGTTTAGGTGTTGCAAGGTCGGGACACCCCTGGCATGTGTGAGAGTTAGAAAGGAGAGACAGGGTAGAGCTGGTTACAGTTGAGTCTGTCAACAGTGGGATGGCTGTCTCCGGGTTTGTGACAGAAAGGGATGGACACTGTAGGGGATTCAAGCATGGGAGGCGAACGCCATGTCCTACGGGGTCACTCCTCTCTTGCTTCAGGGCTAGGATTCTACCTTCATCCTTTTAGTGGCTACGTGGTTCCCCTAGAGGTAATTAGTGAGGAAAATGAGCTCTGCACAAATGTCTTCGTCTTGGTATAGCCCTGTGACCCAGTTAACAGTGACACCAAGGCAACTATGTGGGGATGTGCACTCCTCCTTGTCCCAGCTCTGGGAAACATGGCTCCCTGCCCATGTTTCCAGCTCACAATAATATCATGGCTGCCAGGCCCTGATTAGAGACCTCCCTGGGGCTTCACTTGTAGCCTGTCTTCTTTCCCTAAAGCCCCACCCTCTTCTACATTCCAGAATCCCCTCCCTCTTCCTGTTATTGTCCTCCTTTCTGATAAGATTACATTTGTCCCTATGAAGAGGAATTTTTCTTTCCTGTACATTAATGTTTTTCAAAGGCGCACTAATGAAAAGATCTCTATCCTAATGCCAGATAATTTATACTAAGTGTTCAGGGATCTGAGAGAGGAACAGGAGGGCCCAGGGGGTGTGGGAGCCCTGATCCTCTTTTAATCACTTATGAAACATTTGACAAACTATCACCAAGCTTCTGATTCTGGTTTCCAAATGTAATTTTGTTTTGGCTACGGGGAAAGGAATTGCATTTTACAAGCTAGAGTTAATAGTTCAGCTGTGAAGGAGAGTCAGAAGACGTGAGTTCCAATGTTAATTTTGCTACTGTGCTTAGTTGCTAACACATGGTTTATAGACAAGTCAGTTCAATTCTACCTCAGCTTCCTCATTTGTGAAATGGGGCCATTACCTACCTCAGGGCTCCTATGGGGGTGAGCGAAATATCACGTCAACCATGCTCTATAAGTGGGAAATACAACTATAAGGCACTTTGATTACCTGAACATATAAATTGTGACTTGAGGTGAGTTGTAAGAAACAGGCCCTATAAAGGGTTTTAGAAAGTTTGGTCATCATCTTCATCTTCGAATTCAGCTTCAGCCAGGTCTCACTCAAACTTTGTTTAAAAATACCGTAGAACTCTGTTCAAGCTTGACCAAATGGAAAATGCTCCTTAGCAATTATTCTATAGATGGCAAAATTGAGGCCCAGAAAGTACAAGAGAATTATTCAAGTTAGTGTGCATCCTTTAACAGAAAAGCCAACCCTCAAATTTAGCCCAGACATGAGATACCTGGGCTGGGTCCTTTCCAGTCAAACACGTCGTTTCTTCCGTCGGAACCATGAATATTGTGATTGTCCTGTAAAGTCATGTTGGATCTAAACCAAACAGACCTTGGACCTACTGTGGGCTCCCTAGCATGAAAGCAAGGGGCTTAGATTTAAATTTACAGTCCTTGCATTTTAAGGCTGTTGCTGATCTGCTGAGCCACTGTCTTCTGGCCTATCTTCCTGTTTCTGTTGGCTCTGCTGATTTATACCCCTCTTGGCCCTGACTGAACCACTTGGCATGTTAGCTAACCAGAAGTTGTGGCTACAGGGCAGTTGGCTTTGGTCCATTTATCAGTGGTTCAGAGAATGTGACATCCCTTAGTGCAGTGGCAAACCTTGCCACCCCACCTGGAAATAATAGAAAACTGTTTCCACTGAAGCCATAAAAACACGGGGAAAAGCCATTGAATTCATATGAAAGTAATGCTGGAGACTCAAACCTCCCCCCCTCCCCCCCCAGGAACCTTTGGGGAGAAAAAAGAGTAGTCATTCTCAAACCAGGATACACGCGAGATTCATCTGAGGAGCTCGTGAGACATTTGGATGCCCAAGCCCCAGCCTAGACCAACCAATGGCTCACCAACTAGAACATTCATCAGTAACATCTGGAGGGCTTATTAAAACAGACTGTCGGGTCTCTCTCACCGAGTTTCTGATTCAGTAGGTTTGTGGTGGGGTCCGGGATTTTCAATTCTAACATGTTCCTGGATGAGGTTGATGTTGCTGGTCCGAGGATCCCATTTTGAGAAATACTTCCCTCGACCAAATATCTTGAAATTTCTTTTTTAAAGTTCCCTTGGTGATTCCAATGTGTCACAGAACTTGAAAACGACTGACAATAGAGAGGAACAGAGATACCAGAGCAAGGAGCTATGGTGGATGCCATTCATACCTCTATTCTTCTCAAGACAATGAGTCCTGAATCTTCTCGAGAGTGCGCATCCTTCTGTTAATCAGATAACTAGGCCTTTGCTTCTCTGGAACATGCAATTTAATTAGAAGGACACTCAGAATGCACCAAAATATTCCTTCCTTTGTTCCTTTCACCCCTTCCCTTTTCCTTAACAAGGCGCCTAAGCTTCCCAGGGCACGTATGTTTACTAGCTGTGCTTTAAGACTTCAGAAAGGCCAGCCTGAATTTCCTGATGGATGTTGGAAGAAGTCAGAGACTTGACCCCAGATGCTCACCTCATCTCTGTGGTCCGAAGGCATTTCTTGCTGAAAGAACAGCACAGTAGGACACTGTAACTGTGAAATGCCAGAGATTACTAAGTTGGCCTCATCATGGTTATCAGTAGGCACATTCAGTCAGAGAAGGTGGGGCACGAGGACACTTTGCATAAACTTCTCACCCTCTGCAGTCTGTGGGATGATACTTCCTAAACTCGAAGGGGTGGATATTGACCTGATAGCCATTAATTAAGGATAGCTTATAATCAATTAATATTGATCTGCTGTATGATCAAGTTCATTGTATACGCTTTCTTATTTAATTTAATCACGGCAATCTTATGAGACAGACATTAGGTTTCTATTTTACAAACGGGGACAGTAGAGTACAGAGAGAGAAAATAGTTTGCCAAAGCTCAGAAAGCTGATTCCTACCTCCTTAAGTCTGACTTGGTACACCACTGAGTGCTGGAGATTTCTGTCCAAAGGCCAGATCAGGAGGGGAGACTGGGCAGCAGCAGAGATCAAAGGTATGGCATGTGCTGAGGCTACAAATATTTTTGGAAAAAGGAAGTGCTAATGAGGCTCAAGAGCAAGGTCAAGATGGTTCAGAAGCAATGATACCAACTTCATGGGCATAAGGCCTCCTTTCTGGACTAGGATGGTCCTTGATCAGTGGAAAAACACACACAACAAAAGCTTGAAAACCTGATTCTCATTAACCAAAGATACTGTCAACATGATGTAGTAATTTATGCATATACAGTTGACCTTGGATAACTCGGGGTGGGGGGGAGGGTTATTGACTCCCTCCCTACTGTTGACTGGGAGACTTCCTGATAACATCAACAGCAAATTAACACATATTTTGTATGTTATATGTATTATATAATGGATTCATATAATAAAATAAGCTACAGAAAAGAAAATGTTAAGAAAATCATAAGGAAGAGAATGCATTTACAGTACTGTACTGTATTTATCTAAACAAAAAATCTGTGTATAAGTGGATTTGCACAGTTCAAAGCCGTGTTGCCTAAGGATCAACTGTACATGCAAAATTAATTTGCAAAATCTGAAGATATGCAGCAAATACTGATTTGCACCTCGTTTTTTTCTATTAGTAATCCGACCCCCAAATTTTGTTTACGTTGATAAATATTTTGCTACAATATGATTTTTAACGAGGGCATTTTATTATGCTATATGTGTGTGCCGTATTTAACCTATGGTAGGACTAGCTTTTATCCAGTTATCCTCTTTATAATGTAAAATTATGTTAAAGATTATATAAAATTCTACATCTTTACTTGTTTTCAATGTAAAATTCCTACAAGTTGAAGTGCTGGGTCTTATGTAGGCATATTTTTAAGGTCTCTGACCCCTCTCCCTAAATTGCTGGTTCACAGCATGTCATGTCACTATGGCGCCCCATGGAAGGAACGATTTGTTCCAGGCTCTGTGTTTTCCTGCAGTGGCAGGCTGCCCAGAATGGCTTGCTTCCACAGGGGGCGCTGCTCTTGGATTTAGCGGCTGCCTTCAGCCTCTGGCTTGAGAATCGACTAAAAAGATTTCATTCTCATGAAACCCCCTATAGCAACTCTCCATAAAGTTGATTCTCTGATTGTTTTTTTGAGGTTAAGGAATTTTCTTTATTTTTTTGCAAATTAAGACTATGTTGATTTTGTATATTTCAGAATCAAAAACACCTTTGTCTTCACAGTAGGAGTTAGAGGATGCACAAGGAGCTAGAAAAGTATGTGATACTTACAGTGATTACCTGTTGGGCATTTTCCTTAAAGTAGTTTTTCATATCTTGTCATTCTTAGCACCGTTTCTAAAGAAAAACTTTGTCTCAAGCAAAAAGGCACAAAAGGTACAGCTTGGTGTCAAGAGATGTAGCTCAGATTCTCAGGCCTAGTGAAGAACTCACAAAATTGTCTACAAAAAAGGTTTTATTTTGTTAAACTAGTTTTCCACCTGCATCGTCAAAGGATGCCCATGTCTGCCAACCTCAAAAACACGCTGGATAGTAAGGCTTTCAAATCCCAATTTGATAGGTAAAAATTAGTGTCCGTTGGAATTTTTTGATTGGCATCTCATCCTACTACAAAATAATAATTTTTAAAAACTTATTTCACCAAATAGGATTTCTGCACTAGTCATAGGTATATCAACACCGTTGTAATGAAAAATGTTGACTTAAATCATTAGGGGGTGGGGGGAGAGGAATAGGGTGGCTGGGTTATGGACTTTGGGGAGGGTATGTGCTATGGTGAGTGCTGTAAATTGTGTAAGACTGATGATTCACAGACGTATACCCCTGAAGCAAATAATACATTAGATGTTAATTTAAAAAATTAAAAAAAATAAAAGTGGTAAAAGCTCCAAAAAAATCATAATTTAGACTTATTAGTGCAATTAAACACATTTTTCTCTTCATGCCTCTAATAGCCTTCTTCTTCACTAACTCTAGGTTTTCTAACTTAGAACTCCCAGATACAGTGTGTGTGTGCCTGAGTGTGTGCGTGTGTGTGTGTGTGTGTGTGTGTGTGTGTGTAGAGGGGAGATTATTTCCCTGAACACTTTGTGTTTTGGAACTAATGAAAGGAATAGTTTCTCTTTAGGAAAACTAACATTTCTATTTGTGTCTTCATTTTTCTACTGTACTCCAACCCCCTTGTTAACCACCTCATTTCCCAATTAACCTAGGGATCCCTGATTCTGGGGGTGAAAGGCGAAACAAAGAGTTGTGCAGACAATATATAATACCCCCGCGAGGGCGTCAGAATTTGACAGCCTTCAATAGGTTAATTTTTCAAAGCGGTAAGCTGATATTTCTGTATAAAATGCACATCTGCAGGGTAAATGGTATTAAGTGTTGGTGAATTATGGTCCCAGCCTAGGGTCATTTGAGCTTCGTTGCTACAAGCACCTTAATGCTTTTTTGAATGAAGGCTCCGCTAATTACTTCCATATGATTCTCCCCTTCTCCCTCCTCCCAACCTCTATCACTGGCCCCACCCCCTCCCCAATTGTGCTTTGGCACACACAGGAATAATGAGCTATGAAATTGTACCACGTTGATTGGAGGCTGATGTTGGAACAGAACCTGCCATTTTCCCCTGGATTTGCTTTGACTCTTGAAGTTCAGACAGCTTTGGGGTCAAGTCCCAGAAGTCCTAAGTCCACCCCCCTGCTCCCGACTCCCCCATTCCTTTAAACCACTGGGAGTGCACACTTAGACTGTGAAGGGGAAGGCAGACCATTAATTAGCTTGACTGTTAGGCTGTCTGGGGGAAGTGGGATCCAAGGGCATTTTAAAGGGTGTGTTGGCATGTTGATGGGAAGGAGGGAGGCGAGAGGGGTTGTAAGCATTGCCAAAATATGCCACCGAAGGATCCCCTGGGTGAGCCAAGCTGGCCCCGACGTTAGCCTTCTGAGGTTTGCCTCCTCCCCACCCAGATCCCACGCAAAGTCTGAACCCCAGCACGCTGGAAGGAGCAACGCGACACAACTCACGCTGGTCTCTTGGATGGAGGTTAAATTGTAAAATATTGCCGATTTAGCTAAAAGAGGACCAGCGGGAGACCTGGCGACAGGCGAATATAAAGAAGAAACCCTGCATAGATCCGGGCATCTCTTGCATACCTGGCGCTTTCTTAAGCATGGTGCTTGGGCTCTAACTCCCCTCGCTCGGTGGGAGATGCCCGATGAACACGCCCACTTCTACCAGGAAGAAAAGAAGGCGCATTACATCAAGCCGCTTGCCCAAGATTACAACTCAAATCTTACAGACGGTGGATCTGGATCCACCCTCGGGAGCGCCTGACTTCAAAGCCTGCGCTCTCCGGCAGCATCGGTTAGTGGTACATGGGTGTGTGCGTTCTGGAGTTGAGTAACCCAGAAAACACTCAGGTTTCACATCTGTAAAATGAGCGTGGTCCTTCTATCTACCTTATATAGCTATTGTGAGATAGGGTAAGTTAAGAACGTATGCACAGCAATGAACATAGTGCTCCTATTTAGCGTTCAGAAGATGTTAATTGTGGACAGCTGGCTGGCTCAGTGGATTAAGTCTGACTCTTGGTTTCGGCTCAGGTTCTGATCTCCCCGGTAGTGAGACCGAGTCCCACCTCTGGCTCCGCACTCACCAGGGAGACTGATTGGATTCTGTTTGCCCCTCCCCCACTACTCAAATAAATAAATCTTTAAAAAAATGTTAGTTGTTATTCATCCTTCTTTTTGTTGTTATTACTATTTCTGTTTCCTCCTAGGAAACACCAATCACCACTGTCTCCTAATTCTAATCTAGGCCTCATGAAGGCCTAGAGCTCCTCATGCCAAGCTATTCTTGACTTTAAGCCCAGCTTCATTTCCTGATCAGCCCAGCCTGAAGTGACTTTGCCTTTTCTCGAATTCCTCTAGTGCTACCTGTCCTATTCTCCTGGCAGTAACACGCACTGCCCTTTCCCTTTACTCGTATTATTGAACTAGTATTTTCACTGTGTAGGTATTTAATGCCCCTCCATGTTTATGGCTTATTCTCCCTCAACTAAACTGTGGGGGTCTCTGCAGGGTAGGGGCCTCACATTTCTTTGAGTTTCTTAGTGCGCCTGCTTTGAAGCCACGCCGGCATTGCTGGTCCGAGAAAGTTTGAGAATTCTATCTTGTAACATGTTTTTTTTAAGATTTTATTTATTTATTTGACAGAGAGAGAGATCACAAGCAGGCAGAGAGGCAGGCAGAGAGAGAGGGGGAAGCAGGCTCCCCGCTGAGCAGAGAGCCCGATGCGGGGCTCGATCCCAGGACCCTGAGATCATGACCCGAGCTGAAGGCAGAGGCTTTAACCCACTGAGCCACCCAGGTGCCACATATCTTATAACATTTTAATAAAGAGGATAAACTCTCATTTTAGACATCCTTAAAGAAATTTGGTAGAATTTGTTTTTAGTCCCTGTATCTCCAGTCTGGTCTGTAGTCTGAACCTGGCCGGGCCACTCAGAAGCACCTGCAGGTCTCAGGCCACTGATGACTGGTGGTGGCACCAGTCACAGATGACTGGTGGTGGCATCTAGGTGTGAACCAGTAACTGGAATTCACTTTTGAGACCATTAGATGTCGTTGGGGGGAAAAACGAAAACAAAAATAAAAACACCTAAGTAAGAAAAACAGTCCAAAATAGTTTTGACCAAACAAAATTTTAGTCGTATTTAAAGGTTCTGTTCTCCCCACTATGGATTTGAGCTTGTAAACACATAAATGGTGGCACATATTTATCTTTACCCAACAAAAACTCATGCCGAATGTGTTTATAGTCAGGGTTCTTTCAGACACGTTTTATCGAAACTTAGCACAAACTAGCTTAAGTGAAAAGGTTGCAAGGGATGAATAGAAAAACCAAAACAGCTTTCAGGGATCTTAAAAACTGATATCCCGGGGCACCTACGTGGCTCGGTCAGTTAAGCGTCTGCCTTCGGCTCAGGTCATGATCCCAGGACCCTGGGATCCAGTCCCATATCTGGCATCCCACATTGGGCTCCCTGGGAGCCTGCTTCTCCCTCAGCCCTTCCCCCTGCTCATGCTTTCTCTCTCTCACTCTGCACTCTCTCTCTCTCAAATAAATAAGTAAAATCTTTATACATATATTAAAAAACTGATATCCAAACCATCTTCTCTCCCTGCCTCCCTTACCCTCCCTTTTTTTCCCCCTTTTTCTCTAGCCCGTAGATCTATTCTTTGTCTTTTTTCAGCTCTGGGATTACTTTCTCAAAGCTCCAAAATCAAATAAAGTTTTCTCCAGCAGCTCCATTTAGAAAACTACTTTGGGGAATTCTGATAGAAACAAGAATAGGGAATATTATAATTACTATAGTCTGGGTCCCATTCATCCCCACCCCAACCCCTGATACAGTCAGAAAGGCCGACTTTACCGCCTAATCACTCTTTTTAAAATATTTCTTTATTTTGAGAGAAAGAGAGAGAGCTAGAGGTTCGCAACGCAGGGCAGGGGTTGGGGGAGGATGGACAGAGAGAGAGGGAGAGAGAGAATCTTAAGCAGGCTCCATGCCCATTGCAGAGACTGTCGTGGGGCTCGATCTCACGACACTGAAATCATGATCTGAGCAGAAATCAAGAGTCCGATGCTCAACCAACTGAGCTACCCAGGCGCTCCATGCTTAAGCACTCTTAACAATCTTAAGATAGGTAGGATAAAAGGTTAAACAATTGAATATTATTAAGTTATTTTGTCTTGCATTTATTTGTTATGTATTTATTTAACAAATATTTACTGAGCACTGATGAGGGAATAAACACTAGCCACGTACTCTTACTACTCTTGTGTAGCTAATAGTCAATGGAGAGGTGTGGCAATTAAGTAATTCCTAACAAAGCAAGGCGAGTGTCATGGGACGAAAAGTTCAGGGTGCTCCGGAAGTATCTCACAGGAGCTCCTGACTCAGGGGAGGGTTGGATTCTAGGAGGAAGTGACGAGGAAGTGACGGTCAAGCTGAGATGTGAGAAGTGAATTATAGTTGGCCTGGGGAAGAGGAAGGGAGAGAACATTTGGTGCCCGTGAGAATGCCTAATATTAACATTTACTTGTGTTCATGTCTTCTGTCCTCTACTGCTCCCTAAGAACCAGATCAATGAATTGTTCATCTATGTGTCTTTCACGTTTTCTCCAACAGGGCATTTCCCAGAGTGGGTGCTCACGGGGACATTAACATCTATGTGGTAATTAATGTATGTCAGGTACTATACTAAGTACTTTACATTATTAATTGACTCAATCCTCCTAACAATTCTATGAGGTAAGCGAATTTATCAACATTTTTTTAAATGAGTCAACCAAGGCACAGAGAGCTTGGGTCATTAGTACAAAGTTACAGAGCTAATAAATTCTGGGAGCCAAAATTTGAACCCAAGAAATCTGATGTCAGAGTCCAAGAGCTTATCCTTTATACTGTATTATCTATTGAATGATGGATGAACAGATGGATAGATGGACAGATGAATAAGAACAAAACTGAAGGCATAGGACCCAAGAAACAGAGCATCTAGGGATAATGCTCAACAGAAATACACAGGGTTGAATGTATCTGTCTTAAAAACCACAGAGATATAGCTGGTCAGTTAACTGTGGATGTTGTAATGCCCGTTTGGAAAGCTAGGAAGTACTTTCCCAGGGTCCCAAATCAGTTCCTCAAAACTATACTGACTGTTTGCAATACAGACCTTACAAAACTGCAAACGGGGGCTTGAAACATCTGACAGTAATCTTGTATCCCAGTGTTCTGAACTCCAAATAACTTTGTAATTTCATTTTTTCTCGATTTCCCCAGATTCCTCCAGTCATCGTCCAGCACCCCACCTTTGCCATGTTAAGAGTCATAAAATAACCATAAGTACTTGAAAGACATCCTAGAAGGTGATTTGTTTGTCTAACAAGTTAGAGGTCCAGTTTATGAGTCTGTTCAATTTTGGTGAAAATAAATGATGTTTCTGAAGAGTTTATAGCTTAACATTCCAGTATCTGTTTAATAACTATTAAGCTGGTAAAGGATGAGTTCCATAGAGTTGGTGGCTATTTTATTTGAGGTATAATATTACAGAATAATCCCAGTGATGGGCCTTTGCTCCCAAATCTCAGATATCTATGGACATCGCCTCTGAAGTTTCTCCAGCTCTAAATCTGAGTATTATGGTTTCTGAACTCTGCAAGGAGGGGCATAGGTACCTTCCCAGAGTTCTTTGGAGGCTGAAAGAATGTTGCTGGGAACGGTATCGCTTCCCCTTGTCATCGGGCTCCACTTACCAAGCTGCTAGAATCAGACTGTCTATCAAATCCTTCCCCATACTGTGTATCTAGGTCTAGACAGACCTCACCACATCTGTACCCTTTCTCCTGACAGACTGGCAATGGAATTGATGATGTTCCTGACCAGAGAGAATGGGAGGAAATATGAAATTTTAACGAAAATAAAGCATTTTCACTGGAAACTACTGATTTTTAAAAAAAAAAAAATCTAGTGAAAGAATGTGAGCAACCACATTTAAGGAAATGGCATATTGGAATAAAGCAGAAGTAGGAGCAAGGGGAAACTGCCAGCTTTACTGTCCACTGACCCAGTTTTGTAGTCTCTGCACTTTATGGTGAGGCCTTAAACGGGTTCTAGTTAAACCCATTAGAACTACAGAATCACAAACACTCCTGTCTAATTTATGGCCTTGCCAATTGCACTCAGTTGACTGAAATAAATACTTGCATTGTTGAGACAATTTACACCTTTTTATGGTTAAACATGCATCATAGACTTATACACCATTGACTTTTACTTACTTCTTTACTCATTTACTTGTTTACTTTTATTTGCCTTTTCTTGTATCCTGTCCATTTTGCTATTGGAATATTGACCTTTCTCTTATTGACTTGCGAGCACTTTTTCATGGTTATTGTTTATTAACTCTATACCTATTATGTGTATGGTTTCCTGTGCCCCCCAAAATACCAGTCACATAGTTCATGCTTGATAAATGTTTGCTAACTAAAGACAAAAATTAAAGTTTGTCCTTTGGAGAGTATGGCGAAGATCGCTAGTTGTCAATGTAAGAGTCTAACCGTAATGCAGCCAGTCTAACTTTGCTGCAGAAACAAATGACCTCCACAGCTCTGTGGTTTGTAATAAAATGATTAATTTCTTAGTCATATGCACCTCAGCTCTGGTATGCTTGGCTCTGTACCTTGTCTTTTTTTTTTTTTTTTAAAGATTTTTATTTATTTATTTGACACAGAGAGAGAGATCACAAGCAGGCAGAGGCAGGCAGAGAGAGGGGGGGAAGCAGGTTCCCCGCCGAGCAGAGAGCCCGATGCAGGGCTCGATACCAGGACCCTGAGATCATGACCTGAGCCGAAGGAAGAGGCTTTAACCCACTGAGCCACCCAGGCGCCCCTGTACCTTGTCTTCTTTATTTCAGGACCCACACTGAAAAAGTAGTCTTTGTAGACACCATAGACTTTACATGTTAGGGAAACTTCTTAAAGAGTGTGCTTAAGTGTCCCAGAGCATCTGCTCAAAGAAAATATAGTCAAGTCAGCCATAAGTGTTTTAGGGATAAACTCTAAAGGGTTGATCCAAGAGGGAGGGACAATGAGTATTTGGAACAAATAAATACAATGTATCACAAATAGGATTCACTCACCCTTTCTCTCAGCAGTTAACAGACCCCTGAGTTTTAGGTCTGCATATGGTGGCCGTGCCAAACACTGTATTTCTAAACCACACTTGCCCCCTAGGTGTGGGCATTTAAGTTTTACCAATGGAATCCCAGCAGAAATGTAACTTTCAAGGTAAGACGTTGTCCCTCCATTCTTCTGCCCTCCTCATGATTAGAATACAATTAATTTTGATAAATTCTAACTTATTTTTTTTTAATGGATCTTGCTTTTGGTGTCTGTGCCTAACCCAAGGTCACAAAGATTTTTTTTTTCTGTTTTTTGTAAAAGTTTTAACTTTTAAATCTTACGCTTAAGTCTGTGATACATATTCAGTTAATTTTTATGTATGGTGTGAGGTAAGGATCTAAATTCATCTTTTTGTCTGTGGATATCCACTTGTCCCAAAATCATTTGTTAGAGACTATTCTTTCCCCATTGAATTGCTTCAGGATGCTTGTTAAAAAACATCAGCTGACTATAAATATAAGGGTTTGTTTATGGACCCTTAATTCTGTTCCATTGGGAGTGTATCTGTATGACTGATAGAACTGTATATCTTTATGCCAGTATCACTCTGTCTTAATTGCCGTGACTTGAAAGGAAATGTTGCAACTGAAAATTATAGGTTCCTCCCCTTTAGTCCTTTGATTGTTAATTTCTAAAAAATAACTGTTGGACTAGGGATTGCACTGATTCTATAGATGAAGTTGAGGAGATGGCCATCTTAATAATATTAAATTGCAATTAATACTCTAATTTTCTTTCTACCTTAATAAATTAGAAAAAAAGAGGAACAAATTAAATCCAAACTTTAAAAAGTTTAGAAAAGAGCAAACTTTAAAAAAGAGCAAAATTAATTAAATTTAAAACACAAAATCAAGGAGAAAATCAACAAAACCAGAAGCTAGTTTTTTGAAAGGTAAAGTTGATAGACTCCTAGACAGGCTAATGATGAAAAAAAGGAGAAAAGGCATATTACTAACATCAGAAATGAAAACTCACAGATATTAAAAAGATTATAAAGGAATATCATGAACAACACTATGCCCAGAGCTTTGATAACATAGATGAGACACATCAATTTATTGAAGGACAGAATTCATCCAGTCATACACAAGGAGAAATAGGTAATCTGTGCAGACTTATATTTATTAAAGGAATTGAAACAATAATAGTAAACTTCCAAACAGAAAGCGCCAGACCCAATTGGGTTTGCTGGTGAATTCTGCCAAACATTTAAGGAAAAAAAAATATACCAATTCTCTACAACACCTTCCAGAAAATAGAAACAGGGGGAATACTTCCTGTCTCATTCTGTAAGTCCGACATTACCCTATTATCAGAAGCAAAGATATTAATAAGAAATGAAAATACAAATATGTCTCTTGACCCATAGATGAGTCATAGAAAAATCCTCAACAAAGTATCAGCCAATTGAATGCAACAATATATAAAAAAATTACACACCATGACCAAGTGGGATTTATTCTAGGTATGGAAGACTGGTCCAAATGTAAAAAAAAAAAAAAAAAAAAAAAAATCAATTCAACCCATCGGAGAAACAAACTAACAAAGAAAAAGAACCAGGTGATCATATTTATATATGCAGAAAAAACATTTGACAACTACACTAGGAAGAAGAGGTAACATCCTTAATTTGATAAACAACATCTACAAAATAGCATCATACTTTAAAGTGAGAAAATAGACGCATTCCTGCTAAGATCAGGAACAAGGCAAAGATATATCATTTCACTACTTCTGTTCAAAGTGTTACTTGGAAGTTCTAGCTCATAAAATAAGACAGTGAAAGGAATTAAACAATACAAATATTGGGAAGGAGGTAATAAAACTACATTTTTTCACAGATGACGTAATTATCTATTTAGAAGGTCCCCAATTAAAAAAAAAAAATACTGGAACCTATAAGAGATTATAGCAAGGTTGTAGGATACAAAGTCAATATGCAAAAATCAATTGTTTTCTTATATACTTGCAATAAACAATTGGAATTTGAAATCGAAAACACAATACCATTTATATTAACACCAAAAAATGAAATTCTTAGGTGTATCTCTAAGAAAATATGCAATTTATATGAGAAAAACCACAAAACTCTGATGAAAGAAATAAAAAAAGATCTAAATAAATAGACAGACATTCCATATTCATGTGTAGGAGGTCACAATATTGTTAAGATGCCAATTCTTTACAAACTCATATATAGATTTATTGCAATCAAAATTCCAGCAAGTAATTTTATGGTTATTGCTAAGCTAATACTAAAATTTATATAGAAAGGCAAAAGACCCAGAATAATCAGCACAATATTAAAAGAGAACAAAACTGAGTGATTGACATTACGATATCTTTAAGACTTAGTATAATGCTAAAATAATCAGGACCCTGTGGTCTTCGTGAAAGAATAGATAAATAGATTAGTGGAACTGATTAGAGATCCCAGAAATAGACCCATGAATACAGCCAACTGATCTTTGACAAATGAGCAAAAGCATTTCACTAGTCTTTTTGAAATGATAGTCTTTTCAACAAAGTGTAGTGGAACAATTGGATAGCCACATGCAAAAAAAAAAAAAAAAAAAAAAAAGAATCTGGACACAGACCTTACGCCTTCACAAAAACTAACTCAAAATAGCACCTAGGCATACATGTAAAATGTAAAATGATAATACTCCTGGAGGATAACATAGGAGAAAATCTAGGTGATTGTGGGTTTGGTAGTGACTTTATAAATATAACAGCCTGTGAAAGAGATAACTGATAATTTGAACTTCACTAAAATTAAAAACTTCTGCTCTGTTAAAGACACCGTTGTGTGTATACCTGCAAAACATATATCTGATGATAAGCTGGTATCCAAAATATACAAAGAACTCTTAAAACTCAACAATAAAACTTGAATATATTAGGGAATTGCAAATTAAAACCATAATGGGATATTACTACATATCCATTAGAATGGCTAAAATCCAAAACACTGGCATCAGTGCTAGACAGGATGAGGCAACAAGAACTCTCATTCATTGCTGATGGAATTCAAATGGTATAGCCACTTTAATAGTTTATTATAAACCTAAAAATAGTCCCACTACATAATTTAGGAATCATACTCCTTGATACTTATCAAATGAGTCAAAATCTTATGTCCACACAAAATCTGCCCACAGATGTTTATAGCAACTTTATTCATAACTGCCAAAACCTCCATAACTTGGAGGCAACAAAGACACTTTTCAATA
This sequence comes from Potos flavus, assembly GCA_028534135.1. Lineage (NCBI taxonomy): Eukaryota > Metazoa > Chordata > Mammalia > Carnivora > Procyonidae > Potos > Potos flavus. The sequence continues at coordinate 19,955,545 of CM052884.1, read as the reverse complement.
GGTGAATGGATAAGTAAACTTGTACATCCATACGATGGAATGTTATTCAGAGATTAAAAAAAAAAAAAATGACTGATCATATACAAAGGAGTCAGAATAAAAGTAACTGGTGACTTCTCTATAAAAGCAATGGAGGCCAGAGGACAGTGTGATAACATATTTCAAGTACATGAAGAAAAATGCCAACCATTTATATTTAACAAAACTCCCTTTCAAAAATAAGGGCAAACAAATATATTACTGGGTAAACAAAGGCAGAGAATTTGTTGATACTAAATCCTTTTTTTTTTTTTTTAAGATTTTATTTATTTATTTGACAGAGAGAGAGATCACAAGCAGGCAGAGAGGCAGGCAGAGAGAGAGGGGGAAGCAGGCTCCCCACTGAGCAGAGAGCCCGATGCGGGCTCGATCCCAGGACCCTGAGATCATGACCTGAGCCGAAGGCAGAGGCTTTAACCCACTGAGCCACCCAGGCGCCCCGATACTAAATCCTTCTTTACAAGAAATAAGAAATGCAAAAAGAAGTGCTTCTGGTTCAAAGGAAATGAAACCTTTATTTTTTTTATTTGTCAATACATTTTTATTTTTTTATTATTTTTTCCCAAATACTTTTATTTTATTTTTTCAGTGTTACAAGATTCGTCGTTCATGTACCACACACAGTGCACCATGCAATATGTGCCCTCCTCAATACCCAGCAGCAGGCTTGCCCAACCCCCCACCTCCCTCCCCTCCAAAACCCTCAGTCTGTTGCTCAGAGTTCACAGTCTCTCAGGTTCATCGCCCCTCCGATTTCCTCCAATTCACCCCTCCCTTCCCTCTCACAATGTCCTCCATGTTTTTCCTTATGCTCCACACGTAAGTGAGACCATATGATAACTGACGCTCCGCTTGACTTAAGGGAAATGAAACCTTTAAAATAGAGTACTAGTAAAAGCAATTACAGAGGTAAAAATAGAAATCTGCATAAATACATATGTTTCTCCATTCTCTTAATTTAAGATTACTGCATAAAACAATAATTAGAAAACTGTGTTGTTGTATGTATAACATATAAAGATGTAGTAGATATTACATAATTACTATCATAACAATAGCCCAAAGGAAGAACGAAAGAAGTTATTTTGAGGCAAAGAAATGCTAACTTGAAGAATTACCAGATGATAACTTGAATCTAAAGTAAGAGACCAAGATCTCCAGACATAATAATAAATATGTGGGTTAATATAAAAGACTCTACAAATATACTCCTCTTCTTTGTCATAATTATTTTAGAAGATATGATTATATACATAGATAATTATAATACTGTATTGTTGGATTTATAATGCATAAAGATTCAATACGTGTGGTAATAATAACATGAGGGGAAAACAAAAATAATAGAGAAAATCAATGAAACCGAAAAGAGATCCTTTGAAAATATTGGCAAAATGCACAAATCTTCAGCAACTAAGACACAAGAGAGAAGACAGATTGCCAAAATCAGGAACAAAATAGAGAATAACCCAACAGATCTTAAAGAAATGAAAAAGATTATAAAGTAATATTATAAATAACTTGATGTCTATAATTTAGGCAATGTAGATTAAATAGACTAATTATTGGAAAGCACAAAGTATCAAACTGATGCAAAAAAATATGGAAAATTTGAAGATACCTATATCAAGTAAAGAAAGTAATTTAAAATCTTCTCACAGATAAAAATCTCAGTGTTGGATGGCTGGTGAATTTTATAGGACATTTATGAAAAAAAAATACAAATGTTTCATAAACTATTCCAGAAAACTGGGGAGCAAGAATCACTTTTCAACTCATTCTTTGAGGCTAGTATTCCTCTGATACCAAAGACAGGGAAAATCATGAAGAAAAGAAAACTACAAACCATAATCCTTCGTGAATATAGACACAGTAATTTCAAGAAGATATTACCAAATCAACTTCAATAACACAGAAAACGAATTCTACAACATGACCCTGAAATGCCAGATTGGAATAGCATTAAAAAGTCAATTAATGTAATATAGCATATCAGTAGAATAATAACAATAGAATAATTAATAGCATACTAATGTGATACAGACTATCAATAGATAAAAATACATGAGAATAATAATAGGGCCTGGAAAAACTTTTCAGAAAAATCTAATATGCATTTATGATTTAAAAAACTCTCCTAGGGGCACCTGGGTAGCTTAGTAGGTTAAGCATCTGACTTGGCCTGAGGTCATTATCTCAAGGACCTGAAATCCAGCCCCATGTGGGGCTCTTATTTCTTCTAATTTACTAAGGTAAAAGGAAAATTAGAGTATTAATTTTTATTTTTTCAAAACACGGATTCAATGCTATAGATTTCCCTCTAGGAACTCCTCTTGCTGCATCCCACAGATATTAAATTTTATTTTAATTTTCTTCTAGTTAAAACATTTTAAAATTTCTCTTGAGATTTCTTTAGCCCATGTATCTTTTAGAAGTTTGTTTTTTGATTTCCAAATATTTTGGAATTTTCCATCTATATTTCTATTGTTGATTTCTAGTGTAATTCAACAGAATTAAGAGAGCGTATTTAGTATGATTTCTATCATTTTAAATTTATTAAAGTACGTCTTATGGCCCAGAATGTGGTCTATCTTGCTGAATGTTCCCTGTGAGCTTGAGAAGGAAGTGTATTCTGCTATTGTTGGATGAAGTATTCCATAAATGTGAATTATATCCCATTGATTGATGATTTATTTCTCAGTTCATCTGTATCTTTTTTGATTTTCTGCTTATGGATCTGTAGATTACTGACAGAGAGGTGCTGAAGTCTCCAATTCTAATAGTGGTTTTGTCCTTTCTTCTTCTTCTTCTTCTTTTTATTTTAAGATTTTATTTATTTATTTGAGAGAGAGAGAGCATGAGCAGGGAGAAGGTGCAGAGGGAGGGGGAGAAGCAGACTCCCCACTGAGCAAGGATCCTGACGTGGGACTCAATCCCAGAACCCTGGGATCATGGCCTGAGCAGAAGGCAGACACTTAACCAACTGAGCCACCCAGGCACCTGGTTTTGTCCTTTCTTCAATCAGTTTTATCAGTTTTGCCTCACATAGTTTGATTTTATGTTATTAGGTGAATGCAAGCTAAAGCTTATTGTTTTTTTAGAGAATAATTTCTTAATCACTATGTAATACCCCTTCTTTATTCCTGATAGTTTTACTTGTTTTGAATTCTGCTTTGTCTGAAATTAATATAGTTACTTTGGGTTTCTTTTGATTAGTGTTACGGTACATCTTTATCCATCCTTTGACTTTTAATGTATCTGTGTCTTTAAAGTGGGTTTCTTATAAACAACATATAATCTGGTTTTGAATTCATATCTGTTCTATCTCTATGCTTTTTAATTGGTATATTTAAAACACCCACATAAAAAGTGATTAAGATATATGATTATGATTTTTTCAATTTGTTACACTTATTCTCCATTTATTTTTTAATTTCCCTCTTTTTCTGACTTTTCTGATTTTGTCTGAGCCCTTTTTATTATTCTACCTTCTGTCCTCTCAGTGTATCGATTACATATATTTTTTAAAAAATAAATCTCAGTTGCCCTAGAGTTTTCAATAAACATTTATAAGTAATCTAAGTCTATTTTAAAATAACATTGTCCCACTTCATTTGTAGTACAGGAATATCTGAACATTTATAATTTTCCTACTTATAATTGAGTATTCCTACTCTTTTTTCTTATTCCTTGAACACTGCTGTCATTTGTTCAATTTATCCATATGTTATAATCACCTGATAAATTATTTTTATCAGGAATTTGAACAAGTACTTATTAGATCAATTAATAATAAGTTAATAGAATATTTTTATTTTACCTTCGTTTTCTTGTGATTGTCTATCTTTATGCAAATTATAAATTTCTGACCTATTTCATTTGCCTTCCCTCTGAAGCACTTAATTTATAGAGAGAGGGAGAGAGAGAGCGCGCGTGCATGTGCACTTGGGCCTGAGGTGGGGGAGGGGCAAAGGGAGAGGGAAAGAAAGAATCAACTTCGGGCTCACTGTCTTGACCCTGAGATCATGACCAGAGCCGAAATCTAGAGTTGGACTGAGCCACCCAGGTGCCCCTGAAGAACTTCTTTTCATCATTCCTGCAAAGCTGGTCTATACTGACATTTTCCCTAAGTTTTTGTTTGTCTTGAAGAGTTTTTCTTCCTCATTCACTTTTGAAGGATAATTTCACTCTATAATGAATCCTAGGTTGACTTTCTCTTTCAACAGTTCAAATGTTTCACTCCATGCTCTTCTTGCTCACATGGTTTCTGACAAGAAGTCCAATGCAATGTTTATCCTTCTTCCTCTAGGGAAAATATCCCTACCACCACCATCTCTGGCTTTTAAAAAGATTTCTCTTTGTTTTTGGTTCTTACAATTTGAATATGGTATGTCTAAATGCACATATTTGGTAGTATCTGGCTTGGTGTTCTCTGAGCTTCCTGCATCTGTGATTTGGTGCTTATCATTAATTTGGGAAAATTCTCAGCTATTATAACATCAGATATTTTCTCAATTCTCTTTATTCTCCTTCTAGTATTCCCATTACACATGTGTTACATCTTTTAAATTGTCTCAGTGTTCTTGCATATGGCCCCCTGCCATCATTGTCTTCCTCTTCTTCTCTTCCTTCTCCCCTTCCTCCTCCCCATCCCCCTCTTCATTTTTCTTCTTCTCCTCCTCCTCCTCCTCCTCTTCTTCTTCTTCTTCTTTTCTTTTTCTTTTACTTCTTCTTCTTCATTCCTTTTTTCTTATTGATTTTCAGTTTGAGAAGTTTCTACTAGCATATCTTCAAGCTCACTGATTGTTTCCTAAGCCATGTCTAGTCTACTTAACAAGCGCATTGCTCATTTTTGTCACATTTCTAATATTTCCTTTTAATATTTTCTTAGCTTGTTAATCTGTCTTCTTGCATTACTCATCTGTTCTTACATGTTACTCACCTTTTCCTTTGGAGTCTTTCACATATTAATCCAAGTTATTTTAAGTTCTTTATCTGATAATTCCAAAATCTCTGCTATATCAATGCCTGGTTCTGATACTTGCTCTAACTCTTCAAACTGGTTTTTGCTTTTTAGTTCGCCTTGTATTTTTTGTTGAGTGCTGGATATGATGTATTGGCTAAAAGGAAAGGCAAATAGACCTTTATTGGCAGGTTTTATGTTTTTGTGGCTAGAAATTAGGTTAAAATTTCTTGCAGTGCTCTTGTTTTTATCTTCTCTGTTGTCTTTGGGTTTCCCAGAAACTTTTCTTAAATATATTCCAAGACTTGCACTTTTTTTTGGATATAATACCTACTATTATATGGGAACCCTGTTGATGTAGTAGTAAGTGTGGGGGGAGGCATTCTCTATAGTCCTATGATGAGGCCTCAGTCTTTTAGTGAGCCTGTGACCCTACTGTGACCATCACAAAGCTACTCAGTCACTCTCTCCTTTCAGTGGCACAGGAAAGCTAGAATAGAATGGAGTTGTGTATTTCCATTCCTCCACAGGGAAGGCTAGAGCAGCTGGAGTTAGGTATTTCCCTTCCACTAGGTTGGTCAGGCTTTTATAAAACCCGAGGTCGTTAGGCTCTGATGAAACAATTTCCCTTAAAGGCAGGTTTTTGTTAAAGAGAACAGAATACTCTGGGCATATTTCTAAATAGTTACTTTTCCCTTCCCCCTGAAGGAAGGATGAAGGAATTTTTCTCTGACCTTCACCCTAACAACTTGGGTGGGGAGTAAAACCGATGCAAGTGTGGGGAGTTCCCTACACAACTCTCAAGGTTGTCCACAATGAGCCTCCAGAAACTCAACAATTAGTTTAAGTTCTACCATGGTATTGTCTCCAGAGGCTGGCTTCCGCTCTTGGGATCTGCTCTGATATCCACTAATTATCTGTATCTGCCTGTATCTCTAGTTTGGGAGGCATCACTTTGCCCAAAGCTCATCCAGAAGCTCCCTGACCAATTCTGAGAAGGCTCTTTGCTGAAGGTATGGAAATTGGAAGAGTTCTAGATTCAGAGCATAACCATTTAGCTAAAGCACCTTCATTAAGTAGAGGGAGAGCAGCTCATCCCTGAAGATCGAGTACTGCAGGATGGCAGTGAGGTAGTACAGGTCTTGTATGGGATACAAAGATATACCCAGTGTTATCATGGCCCTTTCTGCTGAGCAGCCAGTGTTCTGCTGCTGCAAAGAGGTCATGAGAAGAGAAGTGAACCTGATTGAATTTCCAAACTTGAAATATCCTTAAGCATTACAGGAACCCTGAGTATGTAATGGGGGATGAGACTGGGGATCTTACACTTGAATATATCAGACTTTTAGACTTCTTAGTATTAGGGTCACGTGGATGTTGGATTACTCAGTGAGTGGTCTGGAGCATTCTATTTTAACCCAGGACCTGGCAGAGGGCTATTCCACTTAAATAAATATGCTGAAATGAATGGAATTAAAAAAAATTCCCCTGAAGTCAAATCACACAGTTATGTTTTCAACAGATGAGGGTCAGGCATATACTACAACAAATAAGGCATAGGCAGAAACCAGACTCTGGCTTCATCTGAGGCAAGACTCGTGTAGAGGGCAATGCTGGCTTAATTAAAGGATAATAATCCCATGGGTCAGCAGATATCATTTGGGTGAAGTTTTAGAACACCAGATGGCATGAATAAGTGTGTAAAACTAAAACATCTGTACATTTTTCTATATGGAATGAAAAGCAAATTAAATTTTAAAAAAATACAATAAAACTTATAAAGTTTATGGTTTGGCTTTGAAAGAGGACAAGCAAGATATATAGAGGGACACTGGAGAAGTTAAAAATGAGCACTTCAAAGAGATCAGCAAGTGTTGTTTAGAACTTTATTTTCCTCTTTTTAACGAACATTTTTTTTCTATTTCCAAATAGTTATAGAAAATCCTGAAAACACAGAAAAGAATAAAGAGGGAAGTATAAACCCCACTTAATCCTAAAGCCCAAGGTAATATCTGTCCCCATTTCAGTGGATATTATTACATCCTTGCAGCAATTTTTTTTTTCCTAATAACGGGACTTAAGAAGTCAAACATCCTATAAAGCCAAGTTCAGAGACAGCTACTCAAAGCTACCATGTGCTATGCCCACCATTAGCTCTCAAGACTTATTGAGAGGATCAGCTGGGTGGGAAAGGAAAGTAGGGGCTACTGGCCTGGAGAGTGGAGAGAGTTAGAGAAAGAGATGGTGAACCAGGCATCAATCAAAGAGAACCAGGAAACCGAGGCAAAGTAGGCCCTAAGGGGCATCAGGCAAGACCTCTCTATGGATTTAAACATTTGAGCCAAGACCTGAATGGCATTTTAGTTTTAGTCCTGGAGATAGCACCAGCCAAGAGAACGTGACGATGTGGGAGGTTTGATTGAAGGTTCAGAATAAAGGGATAAATTTGGGGTTTGACTGCCTCTGAGACTGTCTTCAATATTGTCATGCACTTTAAATTTGGGAACAGGGAGAACTCTTACACAAAACAAAGAACTCCCTCATCTGACATTTTGGGAAAGTATGTTCCATAAACAACCAGTGCTAGAGGATGTTAATTAGCGTTGACTGGAAAACACAGATCTGTGGTCAAATAAATTAATTACTGACCGGGTTGAATACAATCAAGTAGGTTTCTCTACTGCAGAATTTCTCATAAAGTTTAATGTGCTAGTATGCCATACGAATCTCTGAGGCAGGAAGCAGAGTATACCGTGTTTCTCGAAGAACGATCAAGAGGGTAACTGCAGAAGGGGCTCGTATTCCAAAGTATGTATTTCAGGAAAATTTCCCCCTATACCTGTTTGAAATGCTGCTTTGCTCATGTTTCCAGAGATACAGGACAGAGAAGTCAAACATCCTATAAAGCCAAGTTCAGAGACAGCTACTCAAAGCTACCATGTGCTATGCCCACCATTAGCTCTCAAGACTTATTGAGAGGATCAGCTGGGTGGGAAAGGAAAGTAGGGGCTACTGGCCTGGAGAGTGGAGAGAGTTAGAGAAAGAGATGGTGAACTAGGCATCAATCAAAGAGAACCAGGAAACCGAGGCAAAGCAGGCCCTACCCCATTCTAGCTCTGCTTGTGCCCAAAATACAGAGGAAACCAGCTCCTCAAAGCTTCTGGAAAGCAGACTGCCCGCCCCCCACCCCATCCCGGGGGTTATCTCACTGGGATCAGAAGCTGCTTTTTGCAGCTGAAAGCATTCCCATTGGAAGCTTCTTCCTTGCTTTTAAAGAAAGCTTGCCTTGGAAAAATTACTTTCTAAATTGGGCTGTGATGATCTAATTCACTATATATTACAGAGGACTGTGTTGTTTTTAACTTCTACTTACTCTAACACTGTGATACTCATGTGGGAAATAAAGCAAATTATGCAAAGTTTATAGGGAAGTTAAATGAATCAGTCAAGACTGTAGCAGCAATCAGACCATGTGTCTTCAAGAGGGTTGTAACTATTATTTTATGAATATGTATTATCCGGGAGATCTTGAAAGCCTTGGAAAATAACCTCTGGACTCCTATTCAGAGGAGAAGGAGCATTAGGTCAGAAGTAATCTTCACTGCGGAGGGACTGGGCAGTAGAAGAAAGGGTGTAGACTTTATATACAGAGTAGGACACATCAGAGTTTTAATTCTGCCCATTGATTCCCTTTGGCCCTACACCTGGCCAGTTCTTGAATCAAGACATTAATGTCTACAAGGCCCCAAATCACCTACAACATTCTCCACCTTGACTCATTAGCCATGTGACTCGGGCAGTTTACTGTTCTCTCAAAGCCCCAATTCCTCATCTGAAAAATTGGATCAGTAATATTTAGCTCTCAGAGTTCAAAAGAGGTAAATTTTAAATATACCTCTAGTATTCAGCAAAGTTCTCAAGTATATAATAAGTGACAAAAAAGTATTCACTGAGCAAGTTATTGGCAGGCGAGGCATATTTTTGCTTCTTTGGTGTTCACGTTGCCGGTTATCAGTGCTGACATTTTCTTTAAACAGCAGTAAAAGGCCATGATTATCAAGCCTTCGGGTTGCAGGGAAAAGTTATTTAATCTGAGATGGCCGTGTAACTTCAGATGCATTATTTAGCATCTCTGTTTTCTGTCGTGTATCGTTGGAAATAATTCCATGCCACCCTAATATAGAGTGTTGGGGTTCCCTGTGACTTCAGACCAAGCCCCTTAACATTTCTGAGTCTCCGTTTCCTCATGAGCAAAATATCAGTGATACTTGTCCAATCTAATTCCCAGTACCATAATCAGGAAAAACTGAGATAAAGGGGAAGTACTATGTGGGCTTTGTAAAGCAGGATATCTCTCTAAGTCGATATAAACAGCAAACGGAGGAAGAGAATTCACAGACCCCCTTGTTGGCGTCTTCATCGCGATGCAGGGACCCTGCGCGGGGGGTGGGGGGTGGGGGGTGGGGGGGGTGGGCAGGAGATCATGTTTCTCACTCTAACTGTATCTGCCTATGGTATCTGAGACAAGAAGTTTTACCCCTTCGCTCTCCATTGTATCATCTGATAGCCAATTGAACAGTGGAAGGGAAGGGGATTGGAATAAAATGCAAAGACTCCTCGCTACTCTCCATTCCATGAGTCTATGAATATTGTAACTTCCCTTTTTTGTTGCCACTGTGAGTGATGGCTTCCACATTCACGTTGACTTGGATTCACTTGTTTGTAGAGAGCCACTTGCCAGGGGCATATACAGTAGTGGGTTTTGATAAACTGCTGTGTTCTAGAAAAGTGCATCTTTTACATTTGCTTGCGGAGGAAACAAATGCACAGCTTGGCCGCTCTTTAAAGAACTTTCCATTCCACATTCTCGCTGGTCAGACACCAGGTGCCAAGAAGCAAGTGATTCCGCAAGAATTTCACTTTGGCACTACTGAAGACAAAGGGGTCATTTTAAACTTTCACAGTGGTGGGCAGGCTCTACACCTAGCTTGAAGCACGGCGGCTGATTAATTGCATTGTCACTTCCAACCATTCTGAGCTTCGGCCTTTCCATTTGCCAGGAGAAAAAAAAAAGAAGGCAACATTCCTATACTTAATTTTCACAACCTTGAGTCAACAGAATGTCACAAAGCCCGGCTAGCTCTCCGCCATGAATTTCTTCTGCCTGTAATACTTCACCTCCCTGCTGCTTTTCAGTTGTCAAATGGAGGTAACATGTAAAACTAAAACTAAAACTAAAAACTCTCCCGTCCCATGCAAGAAACCCCCCCCTTTTTTTTTTAAACAGGAGCATTATGTAACTTTTATTTCACACGTCCACACACGCTTGTACAATATACAGTGACAACTTCGAACGTTTATAGCATTTTGTCCGTAGCACAAAAAGAAAGGTCAGTGACCGAGGTGTGCTACCGTCGCGCTGGGTGGGAGCGTGCACCGCCACCGAGGGCTGAGCTGCTGACACGTGGGTCCCGAGCAGCTGCAGGGAGAGGCAGGTGAGCCCCCCCGACGCGGAGCGTGGGGTCCCTGCACCGCGGCCAGGCTGCTCATCCGCTACCTACTGTGGGGTTCGGTGGGGAGGAGGCAACAGCAGAGGCTACTCCAGGATTGTGTTGGGCACAGGCCCCCGGTCGCCACAAACAAGGCCTTCTTTCAAAAAGCTGTTCTATTTCAACCGTAAGCTCTTACAACGTAATAAAACTGAACTCTTTACCAAATCTCAGGCCAGCGTTTTACTTAGATGGTTCTTAAGTATAAACACGGGCCTTTGTTTGCCCTTCATGCCGGCGTAAAAATCAGCTCCTTGTGGACAGAGCTTGGACCAGCCAACACTCGCTGTCAGCTCTTGGCTACACCGCTGACGGTGTTACCATTCACCACGCAATGTTTCAGGAACCTGCGCAGAACACGGGCCAGCGACACAAAACGGGCACCCACGTATTCAGAGTTAGACACGCAGACGCACCTGTATACACTCACATCCCACGTAGACATGTCCTTGTTGAATAATTCGTATTGTTAGTATCTTTGTTAGTATCTTTGGAGGTTTTCAAGATAGACTTTTGTTTCCCTTATGTATCTGTATTTGTCTCATTTCATAATTAACTACTAATAGCAATATTTATGCTGATGATCGGAATAACCAGCAGCTAACAGATGTTTATTATATGTAAGGCTTTATGTTAAGCTCTGTGTGTACAGTTCCCCTCCCATAAATGCTGGACAGTCGATATCATTGTTATTATTTGAATCGTATAGATGAAGGAACCAAAGCCTGACCAGACTTTGCCCAAGGACCCAGCATCTGAACTGCTTCTCAAATCAAAGTGTTTCTGATCCGAAATTGCAACATTTGGCCACTCTCTTCTACTCATTCCCACACATATGCCCAAACTTAAAATTTCAAACAGCCAGAAGAAGACTTTGATGCATCTCCTGGGAATCTTGAATTGAGCCCCTTTGTGGTTATGAAGCAAAGAATAGGCTCCTTCCTAATCTCAAAGCAGGAATGAACAGTAGATGGCAGGTTGAACTCTATTGCTGATTGTTAACCATTTTTAACAGAAATGGCAATTTAATATGGCTTTATATGCCCAAAGTATTACATGTTTGGCGCCAACCGGGGTATCTCAAGCAGCAAGGCAGGGAATGTAACTATGTGAAGCATTAGACAGAAGGCTTTGGAATATCTGCACAGCGGAAGAACTGGAGAGGACAGGCCTTGACAAAAGGCATTTGCAGAAAATAAACATACGGGTAAAAACATAAACTTATCTTTGGGCCAAAACATACATGTCACCAGTTTTCAACGCCAGCTTAGCAAACAGATTTACCAGTCATTAGAAGAGGGAAAATTAACTGAGGATGGGAGTTTTCAGAAAGCTGCCCAGAAATGTAGAATCTTGATGAGCCCTTTAGAAAGGGGAGAATTGAAATAAACAGAATTACAGTGACATGACCATGGACCATTTATTTTAAAAGTATCTGGTCTTGAGGTACACACAGGTGGCTCAGTCGCTTAAGCATCCAAGTCTTGATTTCGGCTCAGGTCATGATCTCAGGGTTGTGGGATAGAGCCCTATATTGGGCTCTAGCCCATTGGGGGAGGGTCTGCTTGTCCCTCTCTCTGCTCCGCCACACCCCTGTTCACACATGTGCACGCTCTCTCTCTCAGATAAATGAATAAAGTCTTTTAAAAAAATTTTAAAAATTGAAGTATCTGGTCTTGGACTGTCTCACTACAGTACAAGAAAATATGAATAATCTTATAATTTATATAATAATATTTTGGGACAATATAACACCACCCACCATTCCATCGCATGAAAACAGGTTCTACAGACCATGACAATGAATGAACTAATACTGATCCAACACCTCCATGTGCTCAGTGCTGCGCCAGATGGTTGAGAATAAAACAAACAAACAAACAAACAAAAACAAAAAACAAAAAGAAGTACAGCCCAGGGTTCTTCTGTTCACAAAAATCACCAATTTGATTTTTAATTATCCCTGACTTTTATTTGATATCTTAGCTGGTGTCGATGTCAAGGGGGAAAAGCTCCAATCCATCCTGGAGGGGAATGTGCTGCTTCAGTCTTTTGTTAAACCACCATTCCTTTTCTGTCAAACAGAGTCAGGCGTTCTGCACCAGGCCAGAGGACCGCCCATCTTGTTGCAGCTCTGCCCCAGGGGAGTTTGCGTCCAGTCTCGGAATCATTCCGAGGGGGGCAGGGGGAGGTGCTGCTCAACCCAAATTAAGGCAGCGTGGAGAGTGACAAGTAAATGAGTGCAGGGCTACTCCAGCTCGGTCTGCCCTTTCAGAAAGTAATCAAGTCAAATTATCGATGAGAAGAAGCTAGGCTCATGGCTGTGGGGCGTACAAATGAAAACCAGATTCTGATGCGGGCTGCCTTGAGAAAGCCCAGGACCTTTATTTAAAGACAGAGAGTAAGGGGGAGAGAGAGAGAGAAAAGGAGAAAGAGAGTAGGAAAAGGAATCGTGTTTTCTCCCCACCCCCAGATTCTGCTTACTTTGAAATACTTTGCTTTTTTTCTTGTTTAACTCCCCTCCCCCCCCACGGCCCCCCCGTTTGTTTCTTGCTCACAGACATCTCTAAGGAGGCTGAAAGCACTCCAAGATCAGGCAGAGGAGAACCTCTTGGTGTGTGGGCATGGGGCAGAGAGAAGGGAGAGTGGGGTCAGTGCCCTGGCAGGAATGTGCCCGGGCTCTGGGATGGCCTTCAAACATCACTGGGAAGAGGTGAGAAGTGGCTTTGGTCTCAAGCTGAGGGTCATTTGGGGGCCCTGTGAAATGCACCTGAACTCCTTCAGCCGCTGGTTCTCTGCTGGGCAATTTTACTCCCTGGGAGACACTTGGATAGTATCTGGAGACATTTGTGTTTATCAGCGTTGAAGGGATTGTTACTGGCATCTATTGCAAGGGTATTCCTAAATGCCCTACAGTGTCCAGGACAGCCCCCTACAACACAGAAGTATCTGATCCGACATGTCAGTAGGGCCCGGATGGAGAAAACCACTTGACTAGAGACCAAACGACAAAGGGTCTAGAAGAAATGGGGGATGGACTTCCCTGCCCAGCTGCCCCCAGAGAACCCTCTTCTTTCAAGTGTGCTTAGCAACTCCTGAGACCCCATTTGAAACTGGAGGAAGCTGAAGTTACGTTAGAACTGATCTTTCCAGTAATGATCTCATGTCCTTGGAATTAAAGGAATAGCGATGGAAACACTCAAGTCCAGGCTCTCTCACTAGACTAGAGTCCTTATTCTTCCATCTACCCCCGAGAACCATGGTTCCCTTCCTGAACAGTGCCACCTCCAAGCAGCACTACTCCAGGGGGGTTCTGGTCACCTACCGTGTCACCTGCTTCTTTCCCACACTTAGATGTGTGTCTAGATAAAATCAGGAGGACTTTAAAGAGGAAAAGGAGCCCCAAATGGATAGTCTCAATGGGCTATGTGGATAGAAAAGGGAGAAAGTCAATCGCTTTGTCTTAAGGCCACATACCACTCAGCAAACGGGTCTCTCAAACCCAGGCATTGCGGGATAGCTCAGCGATAGTAAACAACTTTTCATTTGGGGCGGTGTTGGATCAGGTGGTTCAGCAGTGGGAAGGAGGGAGCCAGCATGGTGAGATGGTTCACGGCATCTCCTGGCATGTCTCCTCATCCGTCTCACTTTTTGTGGCGATCGGTCCCCCTAAATGGTTTTCAGTTTATCTTAATGCAATTCGCAGAGTCAGTCTCTGCTCCCAATTCTTTATGCCGGTGAGGGGTCTGACCACCATTTTTATTTCTAACAGAACAAATCCAGTTCAGCAGGGTTGATTGTTTCTAACTTCCACAATGACAGGTAGAGGAAACTGCTTATCCCTGGAGCCCACTCAGGGTTCGTTATGATAAAAAGAGAACTCAGAGGGAAGAAGTGAGAGTGGGAGGAGTCCACAGGCGGTTGTGGCTACATCAACTGATTCTACTGATCAAAAGACCAATTACCTGTACCTAATCAGGTGTCCCCTGAGAATGGGAATTCCAACTCTTAGAGCTGTCATTTCTTCAACTCACAAACAGGTAATATTTAGGTGCTGATTCTTATTTTCTCCCTTCTCTTCTTCATTCCTTAGCTAGTTCTTTTCTCTCTCTCCCTTCCTCAGTACAAAAGCCCTAGTTCAAAGAGATTTTACATTGCCATGGCAAAAATCCCACGTCACATTTCCAAAAGTCTTAAGTGCTTGCAAAGAGGCTCAGAGGGTAGCTTGAGCACTGACAGGCTCGAACAAAATGATTTTTGGATGCAGTGAGTGTAACTCATTCAGAAGCATGTGGCTTATATTTCTCTTAAAATCCACACCGTTTTAAATGAAAGGGAGAAGGCTTAGATCAAAGAGATGCTAAAAGTTCAGCCTCAGAAGACCGTGGGCAAATCGTTCACCTCACTTGCTTTCAGCTTTTACTCTACAGGGAAAGGAGGCTACAGTCGATAATCTTTGATGCCCTTTCTCCCTACAAAAGTCTGTGGCTCTCTGAGCTGGAATTCATCCAGATACCCAGATACCCTCCGAGCTTAGCTTTCATGGGGAGAGCTGGGTTCCCGACAGGTCAATCAAGTGGAGCCCTGAGATCAGATTTGTCCAGCGGAGAAGGGCCATTAGTCTTTGCTCACCATGAAAATAACGAGAAAAATGACAACACGTGAAATTGTCAAGCACACCCGCCATCTGGAATCGAAACACTTGTTTCGTTGTTTTCAAGGGCCGGAGGAAGCAGCAACGATGAAGTTGTTCCCAGCAGCCCCTGCCGATGCTGATGGGGCATCAGGAAATTGCATTGTTTTAAAGGCCTGAATTATGCTTACTTGAATGAACAGCCCAAAGGGTTGAGGAATTTACATCACATACCACCGCAGGGTCTTTTGTTCCAGTGGCCTCTGCTTGCTTGAAAGGAATAGCGGTGTGAGTGATTGCGAACAGATGCAGCAAGAATAGCATGTGGTCTGAATAGAGGGGCAGCTCATCTATGAAACTGCACTTTTAGGGGCCACTGCTATGGCCTCAGGAGGTGGGAGGATGATGGAGTTCCACACTGCTACAACCATTCCAGCCCGCTACAGCAGATGCTGCTCTGTCCCCGTGGCAACGAAGATCACCTCGAGACAAGTAGCTGGAATGAGGGAACCCGTCCCAAAGCTGGTTGGACAACTTTACTATCAAGAATTCCCTCCTATATTCAAGAAATATTTCTTGAGGGGCGCCTGACTGGCTCAGTGGCTTAAAGCCTCTGCCTTTGGCTCAGGTCATGATCTCGGGGTCCTGGGATCGAGCGCCGCATCAGGCTCTCTGCTCGGCAGGGAGCCTGCTTCCCCCTCTCTGCCTGCCTCTCTGCCTACTTGTGATCTCTCTCTCTCTGTGTCAAATAAATAAATAAAATCTTAAAAAAAATGAAATATTTCTTGAGTGCCTCTCTGTGTCAGGCGGTATGCTAATGCTGGGGAATAAAGTGGTCCCTGTCCCCAAGGAGCTTGTAAAGAAAGAATGAAAACACCAACGCTCATGGGCATAATGTGACAGCTCTGTGCTAGGTGCGTGACAGCACTTTCTTAACCCACCAGGAAACTTCTGGGTGTTTTTGTGTTTTTGTTTTTAATATATATATAGTTGAATAAATACACATCAAGAGAGGCGAAATAGTTGGTCTAAGTCCATTCGGCTTGTCAGTAGATTTCAAAATCCTTCAAATCCTTGCCACTTGTCATGCTCTCACTCACAACAACTCAACTCTTCTGGAACTTAGCTTCCTGATTGTTATTAGTGAAGAGACTGGAAATATTCATTAGAAGGTGTCTTCCAAATACAATATTCTACTTGGCCACGAGCAAATTCCAGAGGCTCTTCTTCCATATTTGAACACCTTACAATGTTTTTCCATTTTGGGGAATTCTTCGGTTCTTTTCTTTTCTGGGTTTCTTTCTAATTTTTCTGAAGGCTCTTCCTCAATCCCCTTTGCTGGTTCATTTTCTCTGGCTTCCTCAAAGTGTTGGTGTTGCCCAAGAGCTCACTCTTGGGCCATTTCTCTCCACCCCCTCCTACTTGCCTTCGGTGAGATAATCAGTTCTACTTTGTCTATCCTCCCATTTGCTGATGGCCCCAAGGGTATTATATAGGTCTAGACATCACCGCTATTCTGAGTTCAAGTGTGGTGTCTGACTCCTTGGGAACGTGCCCATGTGTGGTACACGCATCTCACTCTTTGTGGTGGGTACGATGGATTGGCACTCAGCATCCATTCTGACCCTCTTCTGGCATGCTTTTTGGTACTCCACAGGCTGGGACCCATATGCAGTGTTTTCCTGGGTGTGGATCATGTTCCACCCATTAGAAGAATTTGTGCAATATTTGGAAGGTGGGAGAGAGGAGAAGACAGTTCGTTGTTTCTGATGTTACTGGTGGTCAGGAGGCAACATTGTGAAAGTTGCTTTTGTTTTATTTTTTTTCTGTACTAGCACTGCAGTTACTAACTTCATGGGTGCCGAAAGCCATTTTGGGGGTGGTAACATCCTGAAACTTGTAGCACAGCTCCAACTGGGTGTGCTTTTCAAAAATATTTTAAAACATTTCATTTAAGTATAATATACCTATAGAAAAGTACGCACACCATGCACTTAAAATCTGATCAATTTCACAATCTGAGCACACGAACACACATGTAATGGCACCCACATCAAGAAGCTGAGCATGAAGAACAGTATCCCAGCTGCCCCTCCCCTAGTCCCCAGTCATTAAATTTCTTGCACAAGGATAGATGCTATCTTGACTTCTAACAGGATAAATGAATTCTGCTTGCTTTTGGACTTTATAGAAAAGGAATCATACAGTATATATTTTTGTGTGTGCACATATTTCTTCAAATTTATTCCCAAATATTTGATGTTTTTTAACGCTAGCATAAATGGTATCATTTTAAGTTTTGTTTTCTATCTGTTGACAATTTATAGAAATGCAGTTGGTATTACATATTGACTTTACACACAGTATCTCTCTGAATTCCTTTATTAATTCTAATAGTTTTCTGTATTCTATTTGATTTCTTTTTGCATATATATTCATGTTCTCTATAAATGATACCTTACTTCCTTTCCCATAATTAGACTTTTTTTCTCCTTCATTGCACTGACTAGAACCTCTGATATAATTTTGAGTAAAAGTGGTGTTAGCATGAATCTCTCATAACCTACAACATGAAATCGTAAGATTTAAAAAATATAGACTCTTGGGGCACCTGGGTGGCTCAGTCAGTTAATCCCCTGTCTCTTGATTTCAGTTCAGCTCATGATCTCCGGGTTTCGAGATTGAGCCCCAAGTCAGGCCCCATGACCAGCGGGGTGTCTTCTTGGGATTCTCTCTCCCTCTGCCCATCCCACTGCTCATTCTCTCTCTCTCTCTCTCTCTCTTTCTCTGTCACAACAAATAAATAAATCTTTTTTTTTTTTTTAATACAGATTCTCAGCTTAAGTAAGCCCTATTCCTAGTTTGCAAAAGCATTTTATCATGAAAGAGTATTGCCCTTTCTCAAATTATCTTGCTTCATTTAACCTATTAGCATTATAATACATGTTTTTTCTTTCAATTTGGAGAATTACAGTAACTGATTTTCAAATGTTAAGTGACCTTGTATTCCTGAAATCAGCTTTAGTTTATTGAACCGTATTATCTTATGTGTATACACACACACACACACACACACACACACACACACACATATATAGTTAGATTTAATTTGCTTGTGTTTCAAAGGATTTTTTCATCTATGTTTATGAGAAAGCTTGATCTATACCTGCCCATACTTGCTATGGCCTTGTCAAATTTTAGAATTGGTTCCTCATATAAAAAATTGGGACGTGCTTTTCTACTCTTCAGTAGACTGTGTAAGACTGGAATATTTGGAAGAATTCACTACTTGAAATCATCCATTTCTATTCCTTCTTTGTCAGCTTTGACAAGTTGCATTTTTGAAAAAGAATTTGTCTACTTCACCCAAATTGTCAAATTTATTGTTTACTATATCCCTGATTATTTTTAATGCCTATAAGATCTATAATTCTGGAGGCGCCTGGGTGGCTCAGTGGGTTAAAGCCTCTGCCTTCAGCTCAGGTCATGATCTCAGGGTTCTGGGATCGAGCCCCACATCAGGCTCTCTGCTCAGCGGGGAGGCCCCTTCCCCCTCTCTCTCTGCCTGCCTCTCTGCCTACTTGTGATCTCTCTCCTCTCTGTCAAATAAATAAACAAAATCTTAAAAAAAAAAACTATAATTCTATCCCATTTTTCATTCCTATAATTCGCTATAATTTTGGTGTCCCACTACAACCCTCTTAATTAGTCTTGCATGTTCATGGCTTTTAGGCCCAAGGTTTTCCTTTCTCCTACTGTCCTCTTAGGTTTTGCTGTCTCATAAAATGAGTTGGGGAGTAAACATTCTTTATAATTCTGTAGTTTTTGTACAACGAAAGTCATTTATTCCTTGAATATTTGGTAGCACTCCCTTGTGAAATCAGCTAGGTATGGAAATTTTCTTGTGAGAAGGTACAAAGTTACATACAGATTTATTACTTGAATAGAAATAAGAGAATTCAGATTTTTAATTCTTGTGTTAGTTTCGTTAAATTGTATTTTTCCAGGGATATAATCCATTTCAGTTTCCAAATTTATTGGCATAATATTCATAATAACATCTTACTATACTGTGAAGGTCTAGACTCTCTGCAGTTAGGGCTCATTTTCATTTCTAATAATGATTATTTTTGTCCTTTATTTTTGTCTTGCTCAATCTCACCAAAGATTTGGTTAAAAAAATTATCATTGTTTCACATACTCAAATTTTAGGTGTGTTAATCATATTTGTTTTCTATTTATTTGTGCCTTTCCCTTATTAACTATTTCTCTCTGTTTATGAACTGTATTTTTAACAAAGATTTATTTTAGAGAGAGAAAGAACATGCATGCACAAGCATGCATGGGGGGAGGGGCACAGGGAGAGAATCTTCAAGCAAACTCCCTACTGAGTGTGGAGTCCTACGAGGGGCTTGATCTCAAGACCTTGAGATCATGACCTGAGCCAAAATCAAGAGTCGGATGCTCAACCGACTGAGCCATCCAGGCGCCCCTTTCCTTTTTTTAATTTATTTTTATTTTTAGCAAGTTTGTTTTACCTTACACTGTATTTTGTCTAAGATTAGTATAATTATACCATCTTTATTGTGGTTGAAATATGCCTAGAATATATGGGCTATATATCTATTTTTAACCTTTCTGTATTCTTGTGTTTTAGATGCATGCATTATAAAAAATAAAGATGGAGTTTTAAAAATCAAATATGACAGCATTTGTCTTTTACCGGAAGCACTTAATCATTTACATTAACTATAATTACATATAGATTAGCATACTTTTATATACCACTTATATATGCCTATGATTTGCCCTATCTTTCTGTTTCTTTGCTTTCATTTCTTATCCTCTTTTTCTTAATTAAGTACTTTTTCCTGATTCTGTTTTCACCTTTACCAGTTTGGAAAGCATGAATTTTATTTATTTTTGTTTAATGGTTATGCTGGTAATTACAACATGCATATGTGACTAATCGAAGTCTGATTTGAATAGTAGCTTATCCTCATCTAGAAGAATAAAAAAAAGGTTTCCTTTATTTTCTTGCTTATAACTCTACTGAGATATAATTCATGTATCTTCCTTTTGGGGGGGCCATTTTGCTATATATGAGATTCTTGGTTGACGAGTTTTGAAAAATAATTCAGTACTTTGAATACGTGATCCCACTGCTTTCTGATTTCAGTTATTTCTGATGAGAAGTCAAATGTTAACATTAATGGATTTTCCTTATGCAAGATGAGTTTTTTCTTTTTGCTTTGAAGATTTTCTTTTTCTGTTGGCATTTTTACTGTGATACGTCTATGTGTGTATCACTTTGCATTTATCCTACCTGGAGGTTGTTAACCTTCTCAGAAATTTCATCAAATTTGGGATCCTTTCAGTGATTATTTCTCCAAATATTTTCCTTGAAGCTCTGTTTATTTACCTTCAACTATTTTCTCTCCATTTTTTCAGCTTATATAATGTCTACTGATGTATCTGAAACTTTGCTTGATTCTTCTGTCAGCTCAACTCTACTAATGAGCCACTAGAGAATTTTTTCATTTTGACTATTGTGTTTTTCAACTGTACTGACTTCCAGTTAAATAATTTCTATATTTTTATTGATATTCTCTATTTGATGAGACATTGTCATTGCACCTGTTTTTTATTTTTTAAAGCATGGCTTCCTTTAGTTCTTCGAACATTTAAATAAATGGCTGCTCAGGGTTTTTGTCCGCTAAGTCCCCTCTGGGCCTCTTCCAAGGCAGGTTCTATTGCCTGCTTTTTTTGCTGAGTATAGGTCAAACTTTCCTCTTCCAAAAAATTCTCCTGTTTTCTGTTGAATATTGGCTATTTTAAATACGATATTGACGTGACTCTGATATTGATTTCCCTTGTCACTCAGGAGGGGTTCTTTTGTTGTCAGATGCTTGGCAATTTGTTTATTGTTTAGTGACTTGACAGAAATAATATTGCAAAGTTTATTTCTTCCACTGTGTGAAGCCTCTGATACCCCTGCTCATATTATTTTTCTCTTTTTCTCTTTTATCCTAGCTACCTAGGGGTGGCCCGTAGAATGGTATAAGCTCCAAAATATTACTGTAGGAGTATATGACATGCCACCCCAAAACATGTCCCTTTGATATATTGATTATTTGAAGCTGTAGGCATTTGAAACATGGCAATGCAGAGAGAGGCTTTCTCTGCCTAAAGACAGATCCCCCTGAAAGAACTCAGTTGTTCTAAATCCCCTCCCCGGGAGATTTAACAATCAGGGAGGATTAACTCTTATCATAGGAGAGGAGACTAGAAGTCCATACCACAGCCAGACAAACCTTGTCACAAACTATCATACCTTTATTTTTCTAAGGGTCCATTCATCTTTCCTAGAAGTCATTTATTCTCCCCTAAGAGACCTAACATGCCTCCCCCATTCCTTTCTCTATTTAAAAGGCATTCAATCCTGAATTCTAAGCCACCTTGGAGGGTTTCTAATTTTTCCAAGGAATCTCCCATGTATACAGGAATCCTGCATGCTCATAAACTTCTGAGTTTTCCACTTGTTAATCTGTCTTTTATTACGGTGGTCTTAGCTAAGAACTCAGAAGGGTAGAGGGAAAATTAGTTTTCCTTCCCTCCACCATTTATTGCTCAAAGGTTCTGCATAAGTCCTTAGCTGGTAAGAACTTCACCTTCTACCACTGGCTATATGGTTTTGAGACCATTATCACGGTTCAGAGAGTTTGCATTTTCTTGCCCCCAGATTTACCCAGGGATTACTGGCTCGGATGTAGATTGTAGATTGCCCCTGAGGGACACAGCACACACACAGTCTTGAAGACTACTAGGGATGAGTGTGATTTTATTTTTCAGCAGGGATTCCTGTCAGTCAGTGTTTAGATGGAGGTCGTGCTCAAGCTCAGGCTTCTGGTGAGGTTTCCACCCAGGGTCGATGGGTCTACATTGCTTGGGGAATGCCTTCACACATGCCCTGCTCTGATCACTCCCGTGTGGAAGCAACTTACAGTGCCCACTCAGCCCTCCTGACCTCAATGTTGCCTGTGATTCCAGGAGAGATCGTCTCTTGCTGTCTCTATTTAACTTATAACTCTCCCGCTATTTTGTTTGCATCAAGCTGCTGGAGACCTCCTTTTAATTGCTTTCCACCATGATTTCCACTGTTTTCAATGATGCCCTTAGATAGGGAGCACAATCTGTTGAAAGTAAAGCCCATTCCCAGAGGCAGAGCCCTGGAGCCCTTTATTCTTATGATCTGCTCTCCCCCTGGGCATAACTTCTTCCTTACTACAGTGGAGCTGGGGAAGGAGACCTGCTTTTCCAGGAGTGCAATCCTCTCTTTTGAGCAGACACTGGGCCAGGGGGTGGGGGATGGGAGGAAGCAACCCCCACTCTTCCCAGCTTGCTCCTGGAATGGAACGTCCATCCTACAAGTAAATGAGTGGAAGTATGCAATTCTTAGAGTGGGAGCTCGGTGAGGGCAGGGGAGACGTCCTCTCGGCCATGACTGCCTGGAATTGGGCCTCTGCAATGTGGGACTTGGAGGAAATGAGAAATGCCAGCAACCTGTCCTTTCTGGGATACATCTGTTAGTCCCAAGCCTTAATCTTCAGGGAGAAGACACCTCTGTCTCACTGGTTTCACTGGCCCAAAGTAGAGCATCCAAGGTAAAGCCTCTGTAACATAGAAATTGGGTGGGAGGGGTAAGAGAACAGCACATAGCCCAAATACCCTGGACTGACTCTTCATACCAACACTTGGTAGATTTTCTTCAATAAATATTTCTCCATTTTCTCTTATGCCCTTAGGACAATTTCCAGATACTTCAAATTACTTTTTAAAAACAATTTCACTGGGGCACCTGGGTGGCTCAGTGGGTTAAGCTTCTGACTCTTGATTTTGGCTCAGGTCATGATCTTAGGGTTGGGAGATCCTGTGTTGGGCTCCTTGCTGAACAAGGAGTCTGCTGGAGATTCTCTCTCTCCTTCTGCACCCGCTCCCCCTCCCTGCCCCCCACTGGTGCTCTCTTTCTCACTCTCCTTCTCTAAAACAACAACAACGAACAATTTCGCCGGTTAAATGTTTTGTTGGGGAGAGGGTCCGTCCATTGTGCTCTTTATTCTGCCATTCCCTAAATCCTGACACACCCCTTTAGTTCATTTTCAACTTCATTTGCCTTTCCTTGATTTGCATCCTAGTATATTTTAATTATATTATTAAGAATCCACAGGACATTATTTTCTAATCCATCTGTCTTTATATTTTCCATTTATCTATCACTTTTTGTGTTGTATATTACTTCTTGCATCTCACTGTCCACCTGGGATCATGTCACTTCTGCCTAAAGTATATCTTGTAGAATTTCATTTGCAATGTCTGTTGATGGCAAACTCTCAGATTTTATTCACTTTATTATATTTTACTTTAGTTTTCTTGAAAGATATTTCCCCTCAGTAGAGATTATGGGGTTGTGGTTATTGCCTTTTTTTTTTTTTACACTAAAAATAGTATTCCCTTTTCTGGCTTTCATTGTTGCGAATGAGGAATCAACTTTCAACTGTCTTTTCCCTCTGGGTACTTTCATGTTTCTTATCTTTGGAGTTCTATAGTTTTATTAGGAAGTATCCAGTTTTGGGGCGCCTGGGTGGCTCAGTGGGTTAAAGCCTGCCTTCAGCTCAGGTCATGATCCCAGGGTCCTGGGATCAAGCCCCTCATCGGGCTCTCTGCTCAGCAGGGAGCCTGCTTCCTCTTCTCTCTCTGCCTGCCTCTGCCTACTTGTGATCTCTCTCTCTCTGTCAAAAAAATAAATAAAATCTTTAAAAAAAAAAAAAAGGAAGTATCCAGTTTTGCAGTTCTTTTTGTTTATCCTGATTTGGATTCGTGTGGCTTCTTGAATCTATTGCTTTGTGCCTTTTATTGGTTTTAGAAAATTTTGAGATAATAGCTCTTCGAATACTGTCTCTAACATATTTTGTTTTTCTCTTATTCTTGATCTTTTGATTAGACCTTCTCATACAAACCTCCGGGTCTCAAACTCTCTTATTACCCCCCAGGTTTCTGTTTCTCTTTCAGGATTTCAGATAATTTCTTCATTTTTCTCTTTCAGTTTAGCTCAACAGTTGTGCTTAATCTTTAGTTTAACTAATTGGTTGTAACTTTATTTTAAATACTCACATTTTCATCTCTAAAATTTCAGTAGTTTCCTTTCATTTTTATATTTCTTCTTCCTTATGTGCATTATCATACTTGTTATTTCTTTCAACATATTAAATATATTCCCTCTATCCCTCTCTCTATCCTCCTTTCTCTCTCTCTTTCTCTATCTCTGTCTTCCCCTTTTCTCTCTCTCTCTTTCTTGGGTGTGTGTCTGTCAATTCCAGTATATGAAATTCTTACCCATCTATTTCGGCTCTTTGTTGATTTTGCTAGTCTCATGCAAATATATCTCACTGGTATGTTTAGTTATTTTTAACCATGAATTTCTTATTTTCCCTGAAATACTCGTTTTAATACAAATTCTTTGACATATGGAGTGTCTATTAGCTCCTTCAGAGGGATTTCATCCACTTCTGTTGGGTGCGTATAGACACTACTGGTCTTATATCACTAAAAATGCTGGGTTTAAGATTCTGTGTATTACTGGGCATGTGCAAATGGGCTACAAATCAGCATGAGGCTAGTTTTTTCAAATTCTTAGATGAAATATTTTTCCTCCTTCCACTCATTGCCAAGTTTTGAGATTTTTTTTTTCTTGGCTTTGGGACAAGGATGGGGAGGGGAGGGCACTTCTTGTTTACCCCACACTAGACCTTTGTGGCAGCTTTAAAAAGGTTGATCTATTATTAGATTCCCACCTTGGGTTGGGCCTGAGGTTTCATCTGTTTTCTGTGCCACTTCAGTCTGTAAAAACTGAAGTGAATTTCCTGAGTTTAGCATCTGCCCTTTTTGGGTGAAATCTGGCTGGAGTGCTTTATTCCCTTTCTGTGTTTCCAGAGTTAGCTCAGATCCTGGTCTGAGAATTCTCAAATTTTGCAGCAGCATATTGCTGCCTTAAAGACCTTTTGTTTTTAATTTTATCTAAGAACTTCAGTTGTGTTAATTAGGAGGATCAGTTCAAGAACCTAGCTCACCGTATCGCCAGGTCTTACACAGTGTACCTACAGGAAGGATGAAGATAGCTTACATCCTATGCATATCTAGTACCGTATTTCTGTCCCTTTTTTATTATTTTATTTTATTTTATTTTTTAAAGATTTTACTTATTTATTTGACAGAGAGTGATCACAAGCAGGCAGAGAGGCAGGCAGAGGGAGAGGGGGAAGCAGGGTCTATGCTGAGCAGAGAGCCCAATTTGGGGCTCGATCCCAGGACCCAGAGATCATGATTGAGCCGAAGGCAGATGCTCAACCATCTGAGTCACCCAGGCGCCCCTTTCATCCTTTTTTATCCCCATGGATAAATTATTATTTATATATACCATGGATTTTTTTTTACTTTCACATGTACCAATTTCACTTTTCATTATTTTCCCTTTTACATCAGCATATTTGTAAAATCATTTTCTTCTTCCTGAATAAATCCTTTAGAAATTCCTTTAATGAGAGTCTATATGTCTTATGCTCACTCAGAATTTCTTTTTTTGAAAATATTTCTATCACTCTCATCCTTAGAACATAGTTTTTCTAGGAGTGCAATATTAATTTAAAAGTTATTTTCTCTGAGTTCTCTTTTTAAGATACTCCCCTTTCTTCTGGCTTCCATTTCCAAAAAGTCTACTGTCTGTCCAGTTGTCATTTAATTGCAATTGATTTCTCTCTCTCCCTCCTTCATGTATTCAAGATCTTCCATTTGTCATCAGGATCAGGGTTTTGCCAGTTCACTAAAATATGCCTTGGAGTAGATAACTCTCTTTTTAAAATTTATTGAATATTTAATTCTTATATTTCTTTATACGTATCTGGAAAATTCCTACCCAATGTCTCTTCGAATTAAGCCTTTTCTCCGTTCTCTCCACATTCTCATTCTGGGACTTTGCTTCGATATCTTAAACTTCCTTATTTTGATCTCTATGTCTATTTATCTCCCTCTTATATTTTCTCTCTTTGTTTTTCTGTGTCCCTTTGTGGTCACTTACCTGGATCCATCTTCCGGTGTAGTAACTCTTTTTTCAGCTGTCTCTTTTATTTAACCCTTCTCTTTTGTTCTTAAGATAATATAAATTTACTATAAATTATATATGATATAAGTATAATATTAATATGAACAAATATTAATATTCATTAATTGAACAAAAACATAAATATAAAAGTTTCATTGGTTGTTTTTAAATTGAAAGATATGTTCTTTTTACTTGATTATTATTTTATTCTTTTGTTTTAGTTCTTTAAAACATTTCATACACATTATATCCTGTATCCGATAATTCAATATCTTAAGTTTTGGGGAGGTCTAAACTGATGTTATGTTTGTTTCTGCCAACAATTCCTATTGCTTCATTTCCTTGGATACTTGTTAACTGATGAGTACCAACTCAAAATTTGGTGTTCTGAGAGGTAAAATCTTGAATGGTTTACTCAGTAACAGTTTGCTTTTGATTGACCCAGGAACTGGGTGATAGTATCTGTCCAGGACTGCTTTAGCTCACTTATCAGATACATAATGAATGTGGGAGTCTCATGTTCCTATTCCTTACCTTTGGTGAGAGAGCAATGACATTTATCTGTAGGCCAATTACTAATTTTGCATTTGTTTATTAGTTTCTGTGTTCGTTGTTGAGGTTTTCGGTGGTTGGTTTCTGTTTTCTTTTGTTGACTCTGTGTATTTTCCTTACTTGTCTGAGAGTACACTTTTTTTTTTAAGATTTTATTTATTTGACAGAGAGAGAGAGAGAGAGAGAGCGCAAGCAAGGGGAGGGAATGGGAGAAACACATTCCCCACTGAGCAGGGAGACCAACGTGGGGCTCGATCCCAGAACCCTGGAATCATGACCTGAGCCAAAGGCAGACGCTCAACTGACCGAACCACCTGGGCGCCCAAGAGTACACTTTTTTTTGGAAGTTTATTATAATATATCTAGATCCAGTTTTGTTATAAGAAGACCCATCAGATTTTGTAATCTGTATATATTAACAGAAAAGTCTGTATTACCCTACACTTGTATAAAATGTCCAGCTTTCCTAATCTTATCGATTTATATCTTAATGAAATATTACTTGATAAATTTTCATTTTATATAATTTTTTCTATCCTTTCAAATTTACCTTTGGCGAGGTACTAATCCAAGACAATGGGAGGCAATAAATCCTTGGGCATAAAACCAACATTTTCTACTCATTATAGTCTGCACAACTACCATGAGATATAGGTTAACTAAAAATACCTTTTCTATGTTTGGTAGCTTGAGTAGACACTAGCCAACTTACTATCTTCAAGTTATACAATCTGTACAACATCTTGTATACTTGAGCTGGAATTGGCTAATGAAAAGCAGTAAGTATCCTATAATTAGGGAGAATATTGCATATTCTCATAGACCAGACCATGGTCAAAATTCTTTCTGACATTTACTGGGTAAATTATACTGGGCTTTAGTTTTTCTCATTTATAAAATGAGGATAATAATGGACATATCTTGTATGATTAATGTCAAGATCAAATGATATATAATGCATGTAAAGATATAAAACACCTAGCAAAATACTTGATATATAGTAAAACTTCCACTAAATTTTGGCCATGTGGTTATTATCTCTGATGATCAGGCAGTTCAGGAAGGGGAAAAGAGCAGAGGTAAATTTTGAAGGAAATATGATTTGCAAAGTTAAATTAAAAAACTTTGAAGGAGGAGTAGTCACCTGCTGGGGAATCAGACAGCACTAAGGAGGGTACCAGCTGTCAAAACGAGGGGCTAGAAATGTGAGTGCCACAGGGAGGTTAATTTTTCCAGTTCCCCAATTTCTCCAGGGCTAGTCCAGGAAAACAAATTGCTTAAGGTCTAAGGTTCCTTGGGAAGTATGTTCATACAAAAACAGTACTTTGATGACTTTCTTCAAGTGTGAAGTTGAATAATGTGATAGAGGTTGGGTTCACGTCTCAACAAGTACCTGGTTGATTGTGCCTTATACTCATTTCTGCCCTTGCAGCCCTCTGAAACAACCCTTAGAAGGAGTCACTGCAAATTCCTCTTTTGAGATAGAAATGTAGGTGGCCATATCCACAGGGGGAAATGAGAACAAAAAGAAAAAAAAACTGAAGGGCACAGAAATACCTTGGAGTGTGTGTGTGTGTGTGTGTGTGTGAGAGAGAGAGAGAGAGAGAGAGAGAGAGAGAGAGAGGAGGCATTGGGGATGCCTTTAGATATGATTAACTACAAAGAAAAGCATGTAAATGATTATCACTCAGGTCACAGTAGGATCTATTTCTAGGGGAGAGGGAGTAGAGCAGATTACAGGGCAGGGGGATGGGGTTGTTTTGGTAGTGCTGTTTCTTATCTTCTGTGAAGTTATAAGGGTAGTCACAATCAACTGTTAAACAATATACAATGTTTTATTCACATTTCCATATTATCTTCTCTTCCTCAAAAAATGAAAAGAATAAATAAACTGTTAAAATTTAAAAATATTTAACAGCTTTCATTATTTTGTAAAAACATATTATACATACAGCCAATTTTTAGTTATTCTCATTGCAATTACCCTCCTTAGGATGATTTATGAGGTTTCTGATCTCCAGGTGGTTTGTCCTTGCTAACTGGCATACTTTCTGAGGCTATTTCCCCTACCTTCAGATGCTGGAAATAATGCCTGGCTTTAACCTATTAACCAGTTAAAAAGAGATTATTCACAATCTTTCTTATATTGATCAATAAAGTAATCAATATAAACTTTTGTTGTAAATTCAAACAATATATATAGTCCCTTCTGCCCAAACCCCCGAAGCCAGCCTGCACTCTAGGGTTGCAATGGGAAGGCTCAGGGATGTTGAGTGGAAGCCTGGCCCAACCAGTGAAATCTGGAAATGATCTCTCCTTAGAGATAGGAAGTAACCAGATTCCCCAAATACAGTTGTTCTACTGAAGGGATTCAGGGTATGTCACCTCAAAATATGCCACTCTGTCATGAAGGAGTACTTCAAACTGAAGGCATCTGAGAAGCTGGTAGAAGAAAAACTCTCTACCCTCTGCCTGTTTGCCTCAAAGCAGGAATGTTTGTAAAGCTGTCCCCTCTCTCCTTTCTACCAGGAAGGCAGAAGTTAGTCACTAGAAACAAGTAAAGACCTTATCAGCCCAAAGAAGGCAACAGAAGAATCTACACAAAACTTTACCAGCCCTTAGCTTTCATTAGCTTCCCCATATATTTACCTTCCCATAATTTGTCACCTAAAAGCCTAAACCCTCTTTCCTTTATCTTGTCACTTCTTACAATATCATTGTTTTCTCGTTGAGATGCTGTGTAAGTCCCAAGTTCTAATTATGCCTTTGCGTTATTCATCACTGACTACACCCGTGCCTACATGTGATGCACCTCCTGTTTGTTCTTCCTTGTTAATCTCTCTTTTGTCAGTCTAATTTGCAGGGCCAGTTAGAGAACATAGGAGGTAGAGGGAAAAATTTGTGTCCTTCCCCACACCACCTAACACACATGAAGATTATCCTTTTGATTTTCATTTTGCTCTAGTTTCTGGAGTCTCTTTATCTTTTCAGTTTATTACAAAGATAGGAACTTATGGCTGAAGCCTCCCTCTGATTCTTAATTCCTCATATGAAATGGTTTCTAAAGGCTTTTATTCCTTGGCTCTGCTCCTGGAATCAGTCCTTCTCTGCCACTCTCTCCACTTAGACAGAGGACACCAGCCATTCTTGGCCTCCAAAGAAATTTCCTCCCCAAATTAATAGCCAATAATTCATTCCATCAGCACACAAGCAAGCTGTGATAGTTTCTGTCTTAAAAATTAAAAAAAAAAAAATCCTCCCTTGATTCTCAAATCCTTAAAAATAAAAAAAATCCTACAGTCCCCAGTTCTGCCTCCTTTCTCTCCCCACTTCACATCAGAAATCTTCAAATAATCCATATTTACTGCCACCACTTCCTCAAAACGCATCCACCCATTAACCCATTCTAATCAAGATTTCCTCCCATCACTGTGTTGAAATTGTTTTTGTCAAGGTTACTAATGACATTCATCTCACTAAATCCAGTCATCAATTCTCTCTCTTCATCTTACTCAATTTTCATACAGCTTTTGATGTGGGACCGCCTGTCCTTAAAGAGATATCTTCATTTGACTTCAGGAACATCCCACTTTCCTTGTTTTTCTCCTGGCTGGCTGTCCATTTCTTCCCATTCTTCTTTGCTGATTCCCTTCTCTTCCTGACTTCCAAATGCTGGATGTCTCCAAGATCAGTCCCTAGTCTACTGTTCTTTACATGCATTCTCTCCTTCACTCAGACACCTGCTCATAAATACCATCTCTATGACGATGTCTCGTAGAATTACATCTTTGGCCCTAACCTCTTTGATGAATTCAGACTTGGAAATTTATTTGCCCCACTTCACATTTCCATTTGGCTATCACATAGGCATGTCAAACTAATCTAACAAAAAGAATTTTTTTTTTTTTCCCTCCTAAACTTGTTTCTCTATTGTTTCCAAAGCAATGAAGTATTATCTTCATTCTTCCCATGATGCCGGCCAAAAACTTTGCCTTATTCTGTACATCTAATCCATTGGCAAATGTTGTCAGCTCTTTCCTCAGGGTGCCTCTGACACCTTACCACTTCCACAGCAGGATCTCGAGTCCAGGCTGCCATTGTTTTACACCTTGTCTCCTACCTGGCTGCTGCTGCCTCACCTGGTCCTGTCTGGTGTACCTGACCCTGATCTTGACTCCCTACAGAACTTTCTACACACAGAAGACATAATTATCTTTTAAAAATGAGTATCATAAGAGCGCCTGGGTGGTACAGTCAGTTAAGCATCTGACTCTTGGTTTCGGTTCAAGTTATGATCTTAGGGTTATGAGATCGAGCCCCATGTTGGGCTCTGAGCTCAGCATGGAGTCTGCTTGAGATTCTTTCTCTCCCTCCCTCTGCCCCTCTTACTCATGCTCTCTCTGTATCACTCCCTCAAAAATAAATAAATAAATCTTAGTAAAAATTATTTTAAAATAAAATAAATAAATAAATTTTTATATCATATCATATATGTTTCTTTCCTTCATAAAACCCTCCCACAGCTTTCCTTTATACTTTAAATACAAATTTCTGACCATGGTCTAGAAGACATTATATGACCTATCCCTCATCTCTATCTCCTGCCACTTTTTCCCCTTTCCCATTATGTTCTAACAGTATTAGTCTTTGGCTTTTTCTTGAATATCCCACATCTATGCCCATTGTGTAGCCTTGACACTTGCTGTCCTTTTCTGCCTAGTTAGTATATTCAACCCAAATTGTTGCATGGCTACATTCTTCTCTGGAGGGTTCTCCTTCAGGATTTCCTCTAGAGTTCTTCCTTGACCTTATTTAACACACAGCATCCCCTCCATGCCTGACACTTCCTGCTACTCTTCCCCATGATCTTGCTTTATACTAACTTTGTACATATTTACCTTACTTTGTATATACTTATTTGTGATCAGTATGTATCACTATTGCAAATTATATCATCTTTAATGACTTCTTTAGAACATAAACTCCAATAATAATGTGTAACATGCAATTAAAATGATACCATTTCTTCTCAAAGGACGTTATAGACTCCTAATAACTCCAAAGTGATCATTCAGATCTTGAAGTCATGTGAGACCCAGACCCTTCCTGCTCTGGGGAAGAACCATTTTATTCCCCTTGGTGCTATTCAGAAGGAAACTGGCCAAGATATTAACCTCTGACTTCATCTTTGGACAGGAAAATGGAGTGAAATCAGCTGGGTCTTAACTCTCCCCAGGACAAATATTTTCCAACCCAATGAAAGATTTATTTTTATGTGCAGTGAAACATCTTTCTCCCCCCTCCTCACTCCTTGGAAAGAGCCGAAACAAAGTTGGTTTGAAAAGTTGGCCAACTATTCTAATAAATCATTCTCAGGTTTGGATGTGAAGGTAAATTTATCAAGAGTAAAGGTCAGAGCATGTTCCCTGAAGCCACTGGAAACCAAACTCCGGTGCTAACCACTGATAAACAAATGGCTTAAACCAAATAGCTCAGAGGTTAAATTGTGCCGTGAAAAATATGACTTGATATTTTAGGAGACTCAAAAAATACAAACCTTTTTCATAGCAAACACTTCGCCCACTGGTTAAAAAATAAATTAAAAAGCTAAAACAAATCTAAACTAAACTAAATTCCTATCTCTTTTCCTCTGAATGCAATAGTGATTGAAAAACAATTGTTAATTGTCTTCAAAAAAATTGCAAAGTTCAGAGGCTACTGATAGCATCAGGGAGCAAGTCTGAATACTTACATTGTGAGGCAAAAATTTTTACTACTTTTCATGCTCAAACCACATGCTACTAAGACTTTTCAAATAGAATATCTGAATGTCTTCCTCTGCTGAAGTTTGCACAGAGGTGGCTCTGGCTTAAATATTAAGGAATAAGGAAAGAAGTAGGATGAGAAGAAGCTAAGGGCTAAGAGCAGTCTACTCCTAATATGTTGCTGGAAATGGCACTGCCCTGAGTTTCACCTTGGGGTACAGGTGGAAGTCCCTCTCATTACTGATCCCCATTTGCTTAATTTTAAATAGGAGAATTTCCAAGTGGACTCTTCTGTGGGAGGCTTCCCAAGGTGATCTTTTTATAATGCTTCTGATGCTGGAGAAAATCTGTAAGAGGTATAGAGTTAATCTTCCTAAAGGAAAGGTAAATGAGAAACATGAAAAAAAGTTTATTTTTTTCTACAAAACCTTTGAACACTATTTTACTCTTTTAATCCTATGGCGTACATTCAGTAATGAAAATACAGTTTCAAAATCCAAATAATTATTTGGGAAATAGAGATTGTAATTTGTAGGGCATATTACTGTCCACAATTACTCCCAGATAGTATTATGTTCTTGACA
This sequence comes from Potos flavus, assembly GCA_028534135.1. Classification (NCBI taxonomy): domain Eukaryota; kingdom Metazoa; phylum Chordata; class Mammalia; order Carnivora; family Procyonidae; genus Potos; species Potos flavus. Next base: position 19,922,305 of record CM052884.1, on the reverse strand, counting down.
CATCAAACACTAAATAATTTTTTAAAAGATGTTATTTATTTATTTGAGAGAGAGAATGAGCAAGGGAAGGAGCAGAGGGAGAGGGAGAAGCAGACTCTCCACTGAGGGGGGAGCCTGACAGGTGGCTCAGTCCCGGGGATGCTGAGATCATGACCCATGCCAAAGGCAGACACTTAACTGACTGAGCCACCTAGGTGACCTCCCATTAAATAATGTTTTATTGAATAAAGGAATGACTCTTGTGACACACATACTCATCAAGATATAAAGAATATATCTCTTACCAAAAAGAGCAGGGAATAAATTGGTAGTTAGGTCATTTTTGTTTCTAGTTCTGCCATGAATTTGTGTGAAGGACTTGATCAAACTATAGCTCTTCTTTAACACTTAAAGATCTAAATGTGAATGCTAGGTCCATAGATGAAATAAAGAACATTAGCCACAAAAGAAAATACTTGATAACTTGGACTTACTAGAAGTCAGATATGCTGCTAATCAAAAGATGTCATAAAAAATGGTTAGGCAAGCAAAAGATAAGGACATGTGTATATATATTTTATATACATGTACATTTTATATACATGTACATTTTATATACATGTACATATACATATACATGTACATTTTATATACATGTACATTTATATACATGTACATTTTATATACATATATATTTTATATACATTTTATATATGTACATGTGTATATATATTTGTATATATACATATATATATCAAATTACTTACATGCAGAATATAAGGGGGAAATTACAAACAAATAATAAAAAACACACAGAAATAACCCAATATAAAACAGACCAAAAACTCAAGTAGATAATTCTCAAAAGAAGACAAAGGATGGCTAATAAGCACGTGACAAGTCACTCAGCATTACAAATCAACAGGGAAGGGCAAATTATAACCACTATGTGATAGTATTTCATACTTATGTGGCAACTGACCTCAGTAAGACTGATAATATCAAAGGTGGCTGAGGCTATCTTTTGCTGGTGAGGGTAATACACATTTAGAAAGCTCTTTGGCAGTTTCTTATAAAATTAACATCTGTCTACCCTGTAACCCAGTTTCCCTGGATGTTTACTCATGAAATAGAACATATGTCCTCAAGAGGACTTTTCTATGAATGCTTGTAGCAGTCTTATTTATAATGACCGAAACTGAAAGTCATCCAAATACCCATCAACAAGAGAACAGGTAAACAAATTGTGGAATTAACACATAATGGAATATTGCTTGACAATAACTGGGACATACAGGGTTGAATCTAAAAAACATAATGTAAAAAAAGTGATATAAGCCAGACAGAAAAAAGTACATACCATTTGATATCATCATAAGTAAAACTAATCTACGGTGATACATATAAGAAAATCATTGCCTCTGGATAGGTGGATTGGATGTAAGGAATGAGGAAATTGTCTAAACATGGTCAGAATGGAACTTTCTGGGGATGATGGAAATGTTCTAAATCTTGTTCTGAGTGGTGGTCACACAGGTATATACAATTGTCAAATCTCACCTTATAACCTGGGTATTTTTTTTTTTAATATTAATTGAATTTTTTGTATCATTGGCCATTAAATTTTTTTCTGTAAAAGGCCAGATAGTAAATATTTTAGAGGGTGATATTGTCTCTGTTACAATTGCTCAACTGTACTATTTTAGCAGGGAAGTGGCCATGAACAGCATATAAACAATGCTCGTGTCTCTGTGCCTATAAAACTGTATTCACAAAAACAGGTGACATTTGGGTTTGTGGGCCATAGTTTTCTACCTCTGTTCTACATCCTTACTTATTTTCTCTAACTGATCAATCAATTGTTAAGAGAGATATTGACATTTTTCCCCTATTGCTGAGTTCATTCATTTCTTTTGTTTATCTGTCAAATTTTACTCCTATATGTCAAGGCTTTTTTATTATGATTATATGTATGTACTGTATGTACTTGTAAATGTACTAGTGAATTGAAACTCTTGAAATTTTTTGTTAGTGTGTTCTGTATCTGTAGATCAATAAATTCAATAATTTACTTTAAATTTAAATATACCTTAAAATCTCAAGCTAGGACTGAATTCTATTATTAAATAGTAAAATACTACATTTTTAAAGTAAAATGTATCCAAGATATATTTTTCCATTTTTAAAATTTTCAATCTTTCTGTGCCTTTCTATTTGTAGAATAATTTCTTATAAGCGGCATATAGCTAGCTAGTTTTGTCTTTTTTTCTTAAAGATTTGTTGTCATTGTATGTACACATATATATATTGTATATTATGATTTCTAACATTTTTCTTTCTCTATACCGCTCCTTTCACGTTCATTAGTTTCTTTTTTGACTTTGAATATATTTATTGAATTTTTATATTTCCTTTCCACTCTACTGTTCTATAAGCTACACACTAGTTCTATTTTTTAAGTAGTTTCTAAATACATTCATATTTTACTACAAATCTGAAGTCAATGTCTAGGAACAATAAATTAATAATAGTGGAATTGTAGCTAATATTGTAAATTAACTTTTTTGTATATTGTATATAATATTGTATATATGTATAATATTATATATACTATATATAATTATATACAATGTATAAAATAATGTATAATATTGTATATAAACTTTTTTGTATATACAATATTGAATGGCAATATTGTATATTAACTTCAATTCCATTACTCCGTCATAGCATTTTATCTTTTCCAATATTTTAGTGCTATGTTCTACCTCCCCAATTAGACATTATTGTTATTATGATTGCGTAAGCCAATTTATTATTTTTTCTTACATCTGAAGACTTTGAGATTATTTTCTTTTACTGAAGTATTTCTTTCAGAAATTATTTATATTAAGAGTCACTTGAGTCAACTCTGTCAGTTTTTGTTTTAATAAAAAATGGCTTTATTCTCTTCTCTTTCATCAACAATAATTTATCTGGGTTTCCCTCAGAACTTTGAAATCATTTCACTGTCTCTTTCTTCCACAAATGCTACTGAAAATTCAGCTCTAAGTCTGTCATTTCTTCATAGGCAATCTGGTTTTTTATTCTGGGAGTCTTTATTATTTTTTTTTTAGATTTTATTTATTTATTTATTTATTTATTTAGAGTGAGTCGGGGGAGGGACTAAGGGAGAAGGAGAGAATCTTCAGTAGACTCCCTGCTGAGTCTGGAGCCCCATTCGGGGTTTGATCCCAGGACATCTTACGTCATGACGTAAGATGAAATCAAGAGTCTGATGCTCGGGGCACCTGGGTGGCTCAGTGGTTTAAAGCCTCTGCCTTCAGCTCAGGTCATGATCTCAGGGTCCTGGGATCGAGCCCCACATCGGGCTCTCTGCTCAGCAGGGAGCCCGCTTCCCCCTCTCTCTCTGCCTGCCTCTCTGCCTACTTGTGATCTCTCTCTCTCTATGTCAAATAAATAAATAAAATCTTTAAAAAAAAAAAGAGCCTGATGCTCGACTGACTGAGTCACTCAGGTGCCCCATTCTGGGAGTCTTTAATATCTTTTTGTTTTCTCTTCTTTGTGTTTTGCAGTTTTACTGGATTTATTATTATTATTTTTTTTTTATCCTTCTTAACATGCTTTGGACTTCTCAAAGCAGAGGGTTTTTGTTTTTGTTTTTGTTTTTTTTCTTCTTCTTTTCTGGACATTTCAGTCTTTATCTCATCACATACTCCTTTTCTTCCATTCTTTCTGGACTTTCAATCAGCTACTTGATAGTGCTTCTCAGTCTTTCCTCCATGTCCTTATCTTTATGTTTCATTTCTCTTAGTCTCTCTGGAATCCTGATAAGTTCTCTAGATTCATTTTTCAGTTCACCAACTCTCTCTGAAGTATTGTCTAATCTGCTATTTAAAGTATCTATTCAGGGGCACCCGGGTGGCTCAGTCAGTTAAGATCTGATTCTTTTTTTTTTTTTTTTTTATTCATCAGAGAGAGAGAGAGCACAAGCAGGCAGAGTAGCAGGCAGAGGCAGAGGGAGAAGCAGGCTCCCCACCGAGCAAGGAGCCCAATGTGGGACTCGATCCCAGGACCCTGGGATCATGACCTGAGCTGAAGGCAGCCGCTTAACCAACTGAGCCACCCAGGCGTCCCAGATCTGATTCTTGATTTCGGCTTAGATCATGATCTGAGGGTCCTGAGATCGATCCCCATGTTGGCCCCACACTGGGCATGAAGCCTGCTTAAGATTCTCTCTCTCCCTTCCCCTTTGCCCCACCCCGACCCCACTCTCATGCGCGTGCACTCTCTCTCAAAAAATATATATATATATAAAATGTCAGTTATAAAAATTTTCATTCCTATAATTAATTTCCTTTAGAGTTATTTTCAAATGTTCTATCAACCCATATTCATGTTTTAAATTCCCAATTCAATTAAACTATTTAACACTTAAATTTTGCACATTACTATTCTCATATATGAGGCTCTTGGAGATAAAATTATACTGCTTATTATTTTTCCTGTCACTCATGGTGACTTCTTTCCTTCTGTTTTGAGATTTGGCATTGAGAGGTTTTCCTTTGACCTTATGTCCTAGTGAGTTACAATTCAAGCACAGCCTCACTACCAGTGAGAGCCCAGCTGCCTGGTTCCTTTTATTACTCACTTGTGAAATAAGTACCTAAAAAAAAAAAAAAAAAGCTTTATTTTTTCCCAAACAACAAATTATAAGCCTATAGTACTGGAAGAATATTTCTCCCTTGAGCATGTTTTAAAAATTATAAATTTATTTTGCCACTGGGACAAATTCTTTGCCTCATTATTCACGTGTGGTGCATTTGCTGTTTTCCTATCCCTCCAGAAGGCAGCTGCACAAAAATGTGAGTATCATTGCTCTTTGCTACTGAGTAGGAATGACACTAGCTCTAATTAGATTGCTTTTATGTTATAAATGGACCAAACCTAAATTTCCACTTGTAAGTGTTTTCTTAAGCAAGAGTTTCCCCATACAGAGTTGCCTGCCTCACTCTCATACCTAAATGTGTGTGGGCTTCTCCATCCTCATTCTCCAAGCCACCTCCATCTCTTGCTGGGACAGAGTAGGACCTTCAGAACTGTTCTCCTGATTCACCTCTGACACTCCTCAAATAGGTTCTTATTACAACATCTTCAAGAACTGAGGTAACAAACCAGTTCTGAAGAAATTAGATTTGTATTTATGAGGTAACCATTAAAATCATGAAGAATCTGAAGGATTTACAAGCCCCGGAGTTGGGCTCCATGCTCAGCAGGGAGTCTGCTTGAAGATTCTCTCCCTCTCGCCCTCTCTCCCTGCCCCTCCCCCCTGCTTGCACACTCATACAGTCTTTCTCTCTCTCAAATAAATAAATAAATCTTTTAAAAAATACAAAGAAGGCACTGGGACAGAAATAAAGGAAAAGCAAAATGGAGGTAAGAAAACAAAATGAGGTGGAAGGACAAGAGGGGTTCAGGTAGCAAGTTGGAGGAGACTGAGAAGATAAAAGGGGAATGGAGGGCTCTCTGGAGAAAACATTCTCAATTTTCTTCAGCTCTTCTTTTGGTTGGGCCACATAAACTGACCTTAGGAATGGGGTGGAAATCACAGGGTGAGAGAGGAGGAAAATGGAATGCCTCTCTTGCTCTTGAAAGGCTCGGGTGTAATAAATCCTATGCGATGTGACAGTGTACCCCATTAGACCTTGCTTGGGCACAGGCTGATGGGGTTTGGACAGGGTCCAGTGGTCATCCACTAGCACCACAAACCTCCCAGGCTGTGCAGTTCGCTTGAGTATAAAGCTGTTTGCGAGAGGGCAGGAGGGTATTTGAACTGGCTGAGTTGTTGTTTGGGGGCTGAACGGGCTTCTTCTCAGAAAATTTTGGAAGACAGGAGGTAAGAAAAAGAGGAAGAAATACACAAACACTGCCTGAAAGAAGAAACAGGACTGAGGATCTGACTGGATCTACTCTCTCTATGTGAGACTCCATTTGCAGGACGCACGTGGTTGTCAGAATCTACTAGACTAAACAGGTGTTGCGTATTCAGCCATTCTCTGCTGGCTAGACTAGCAGTGGGCAGATGAGAGTCTCCGGAATAAGAACACGGATGTGGGGGAAAGAGAGGAGAAATAAAAAAGACTTCATTCTTCTGTATCCAAGTTGGTTCTTCCAACCGTGAGTGGTGCACTGATGACTTCCGGGGGACCTCAGTCCAGGGCAATGTCTGTCAAACTAAACATTATTCCTACAATTACCTGAGGGTAAATCAAGAGAATCATTGGCATATTTCCTGAAAAAAGGTTGTGTGGGGGTGGGGGAGGGGCAGAGTCTTATTTGCCAAGAAAGGGTCTCATCCTTACTCTTAAACTTCTTCTTCTTTGTCTTCTTCTTCTTCTTCTTTTAAGATTTTACTTATTTGTCAGAGAAAGAGAGAGAAGGAGCACAAGAAAGGGGAGCAGCAGGCAGAAGGATAAGCCTTGTTGAGCAGGGCGCCCGATGTGGGACTCGATCCCAGGACCCTGGGATCATGACCTGAGCCGAAGGCAGACGCTTAACCGACTGAACCACATGGCCATCCCTCTCTTAAATGTCTAATGGACAGATATCATGCGTCCTCTCCATGAGCAGCACAGATTTGGGAGGAGAGTACTGCTTGAGCTCCCAGTCCCGGCTCTGCACCTGCTAGTTGTGCTAACTTGTGTAAGTTACTTAACTTCTCCGTACCACAGTTCCTCGTGTGTAAAATGTAAGGATTAATTGTGTTAGTAAATATAAGTACTTGAAACGGAGCGGCCCATATAGAAACATCAGGAAATGTTGGCTATAATGATCATACCCTCGCTAAGTCAAAGCCAATCTGGCCCAAGGCCTCACTCGCCGAAGTCCTTAGGATGTGCGATACTGATCATGTTGGGGGCTCCCTCTTCCCCTTGTGGTGGTACAAAGGCTGAGCTTCTGCAGCCCATGTGGGGATGAGCACATGGTTATTGATTACTGATTGCTGATCTACACTCATAACCATCATCACCGTCTGCCATACAATGCTATTGTCAAACAGGTGAGGGCTCTTCAAGGTCACTGGGTGTACAGAGACGCCGGTCATAATGCAAGTTCATTAACGCAGCTCTCAAAAACATGATGCTGAGTGCCCAGCCTCCACGCGCTCCAGACAACTAGCTGGTAAGTAAGGGCCCGGCCCCTCCAGGGAGAGTGCTATTTGCTCCCTTACAACCCAGAACCCGTTCTTTCCCAACAAGCAGGATACCATGTCTAACAAGTCCTCCCTTCCTCTACTAGAACAAATTTACATCCCTTTCCCCTTTGAGAAAATCCCTCTGATCCTTTTAATGGATGTAGAACTAAAACAAGAACAGTCTGTTAAATTCCCTGTGGGTTTGTGGGAAGCACAGACCTCAGTGACGCAAAGTTAATCCTCTTGAGATATTTTTCTGGGTATATCATCAGTCCATAGCAGGGGGAAAAAAAAAGATACTACTTGTCAATCTCAACATCACTTAAAGTGGGTAAACGAAATATTATGTTATTCCTTATGATGTCATTAAAAAGTAAGCAGAAACACCGCTTAAAGCATTATTGCCAAAATAAAGCTAGGGTGCTTGAGGATGGATGGGCAGGGGATCCAAAGATGAGGGGAATGCATCCACTGCTCTTAGAGAATGCAGGTTCTCGCTGTGACCAAGCTTGAAACACAGCAGGCTCGGCTTGGTATAATGGGTTGCAAATATGGAGCAACTTGGGCTACCTACCATGAGCCACATTGCTTTTATAAAATCATATATGCATTCATCCTCTGTTCTGCTCTATTCCGCAAACTGACACTTTTGATCAGATTCGTGGGCTACAAGATAGCCTCATACTTGAGTGGTTTCTTCCCTTCTTGGTATTCATCCCCAAATTCTCTATTAAGAGAAACTGAGGCTCAGAAAACAAAGCCCCGGAAAGGGATAGACAAATGTCCACATTTTAACAGGAGAATCACTTAGCTGCAGCCCAGGGAGTTATTTGAAAACCCAGGTAAGGATGCAGCTGTCAAAACTAGCAAAATCAATGTATCCCTGGAGCACTTTTATTTGCATCTGAACGCAATCTCCATCCAAAGAAGGCCTGCCTGACTTGCTTCCAAGCCAATGTGAATGTTTTGGTGGGAAAGAGCACTTTGACTTAGGGGTAGAAACACCTGCAGCTTCTTGTATCTGCTTTCCTGACATCTGCCTAGGATTCATGGAGAGAATTCCCGAAAAGGAGGTGTCTTAGCCAAAGATCTCCTAGGCCTTGTTGCTATGGTAAAATGGCCTTTCCTCTCGGCACCGGATGTGGGGAAGAAGATACAAGGAAATTTAAGAAGATTTAGTTTGGATAGAACTGGATTGATTTCAAAGGGCTTGCTTTTTGCATAAGAAAGTCCCAAATCAGATTGAAAGCATAATCACTGCTTGAGTTGTAAGTTTTCCTTCTAGTTACCAGATTCTGCTCATTATTCTCCAAAGTGTGCTAGATATTTGCTTTGTTTCTGGAATTAAAGCATCAGTCTTTCCTAAAATGCATTGCCAACTTAGAGCCATTTTCAAACTACTCAAGCCAGTCAAAACAGTATCTCTCCAGAGGCAGTGTAGAATAGTTTGCAGACAAAATAGCCTTTGCACCAGAAAAAAAATTGAGTTTGGAGAGAATTCTCTACTGATCTTGCACACATTACTTGCTGCTCATTGCTTCACAAGTATGGATCACAAATGTGTCCTAAGAGCTAAATACTATAGATGAATAAAGTGTTTGGTACAGAGCCTGGTGCATAACAAAGGGTTAATAAGATAGTCAATGTCTCTGTGTTGTCCCTTAATTCTAGTAAGTACATTATCCTTTTGAGTTGCTAGAACTCATCCCCCACTCAGGAAAAAAAAAATTCATGAAGCCTTTATTTATTTATGTGCTCTGTAGTCAGCCACATGGCTACTGGATCCCAAACTCCTTTGAAAATATAATTAAAACCATGGATTCCCTTCTTCCAGAAGAAAAATTACACATTTTAAAAACAGGACCAGGGAACACTGATGTTCTTAGCAGCATTAGTCACAATAGCCAAAAAGTAGAAACAAGCCAAATGTTCATTGACAGATGAATGGATAAACAAAATGTTGCATGTACAGGCAACGGAATAAAAATCCATTCCTTCAAAAGGAATGAAATTCTGACACATACTACAACATAAATGAACCTTGAAACCATTATGCTGTGAAATAAGGCAGACACCAAGAAATATGCCTTCTATGATACCACTTACTGAAGTACCTAGAGTAGGCAAATTCACAGAGACGAAAGTGGAATGGTAGTTGCCAGGAATGGGGGTGGGAGGGACTTGGATTTATGTTTAGTGGGTACAAGGTTTCAGTATGTGATGAGGAAAATGTTCTATGGATGGCTGGTGTGATGGTTGTGCACAATATAAATGTACTTAATGCCACTGAATCGTACGCTTAAAAACAGTTAAAATGGTAAACTTTATGTTATGTGCATTTTCCCACAATTAAAAAAATAATAATACCAGGGAACTCTGGTTCCTATACATATAGTGTACATATAGTGAATTATATTAGTTTCATGGGTAGAATTTAGTGATTCATTAGTTGCATACAATATATCCAGTGCTCATTACTTCAAGTGCCCTCCTTAGTGCCCATCACGCAACTACCTCATCCCCCAACCCCCTCCCTCCCACCAACCCTCAGTTCCTTCCCTAGAGTTAGAGTCTCTCATGGTTTGCGTCCTTTTCTGTTTTTATCTTATTTTATTTTTCCTCCCCTTCTCCTATGTTCATCTGTAGACTTAAATATTTTTTAATATTTTTATTCTGTTACATAAATTACATACTATCCAATTCACGCATTTTAAGAAAGCCATCAGCCATTTTACCAAATTTATACATTTGTACAACCATCACTATGATCTAATCTTAGAATATTTCTATCACCTTATGTTATCTTGAATACATTTACAATTAATTACTTGTTCCCAACCTGGCTCAGGCAAACACTTGTATGCTTTCTGCCTGGCTAACTTTGCCTTTTCTACAGATTTCATAAAAATGAAATGACACAACATAAAGTTATTGTATCGTTTCTTTCACCAAGGATGGCGATTTTCAGATTCCTCCCCATTGCTGCATGGGTCAGGATTTCATTTCTTTTTGCTCCCGAGTGGTATTCTACTGGTGTGGCTATTCCCCAGATTGTTTATCCACTCACCACTTGCCGGACATTGGGATTGTTTCCGGGCTTTAGCTATTGTGAATAACGTTGTTGTGAACATTCATGAATGAGTCTGCATAGATACGAGATTTAATTTCTATTTATAGATAATTAGAGTATAATTGCTGAGCTATAAATTAGTATATTTGTTTAACTGTTTAAAAAGCTACTAAATTGTTTTCCAAATCATCTGTACCATTTTGCATGTCTATCAGCAGCATATGCAAGTTGTTGCTTTTTTTTTATTTGTATTTTATTTTTTGCTTTTTTTTTTTTTTTAGATTTTATTTTTTGAGAGAGAGAGAGCATGCACAAGTGGGAGGAGGGGCAGAAAGAGAGGGACAAACAGACTCCCCACTTAGCAGGAAGCCCCACGCAGGGCTTGATCCCAGGACTCTGAAATCATGACCTGAGCTGAAGGCAGATGTTTAATAGAATGAGTCATCCAGGCGCCCTCAAGTTTTTGAGGTTGTTTTGTTGTGTTGTTTTCATTTCAAAGCTCCATTGGCATCTGATGAATATGTCTGTGTATGTGGGCAGAAAGAGTAGGCTGAAACCAGTCAACTGGGTATTTCATTGTTAAAATTTTGTGGTATACATGTAACCACCGGTAAAGAAATTGTTACTGCTCTCGCTGTCTTTTTAAAACAATATAATAGACAAATTTTGTATTCAATGCTACAAGCTTTTTCTTACTTCCCATTTTAACTTCTCTCTTATCCCAGATCCCAGGGGTCTGTAAGTGTGTCTTACACCTATTCATGAGGAAGTGTTTAATAGGTAATGTGCTGCTTTTTGGGGATCATTTCAACCTCCAGGCAGAATTGTAGACAAGGGAACAGCAGGAGTTCCTGAGCCAATCTGTCTGGCTTTGGATCCTCGTTCCACCACTCACCATCTTTGTGCCTTAGAGGATATGTTACTGAACCTCTCTGGGTGACACATTTTTTTTTATCTTTTTATCTTCAGGTGGAGAGGACAATAATATTTCTTCACAGAGTTGTCCTAAGAATGTCAAGTACTTAGAATGGCATCTCATATATTAGATATCTAATATGTATATTAGATATCTACTTTATTAAAAGAAGAATGTATGAGCAGGAGTAAGGTTTAAGCCAAAGGAATCATTGGTAAAGTTCCAGGAAGTGGCTGGAAAGGTTTAACTCACTTCACCTCCTCTGTGTGAATGCCTGTAGGGAACATGAAAATTACTAAAACATTGCACTATAATCAAAAACTGAACTCGCATGTACGTGGGTAATGTGGAGGGTAGAGAGAGAGTTAAACACACAAATATGATGCAGATCAGAGGGCAAGATTTCTTTGGTTCTCTAATTTCTTTGTGTCCTCATCCTATAGGCACTCTTAACACCAGTGCTTTATCCTTCTCTGTTCCTGGTGCCCCAGGACACTACACATGTGCATGCACGCGTATACGCACAATATGAGATTTAAAAATCTAGCACCCATACATTGGGACGACTCACTTAGAATATATTCAACAGAAGAAGAGAAATGTTTCCATGATGCACATTTGAAAAGGAGAATATTAAATAGATCAGGGTAACCCTTGGCTTATTCTGTAAAATGAAGCTCAGGTTTATATAGAATGATGAGGCAAAGAAATGGATGAACATTCCTCTCCACACCCCATCCCAAGGTGGTCACTGCAGTCAAGGTAGGCAGGAATCCAGACAGCCGAGAAAACCCCCATGTTTTATAGACCAATTAACTCTCTGTTCCTATACTCCCAGTTCACAGCACAGAAATTCAGAGGTTTTAGAAATTAAAAGAGTCCAACTATTCTCCTTTACTAGGGAGGTCAAAGGACAATTTTGAAAAAACTGAGATTAGCGTAAGTAGGACCAGACTCCTGAAAAGTACTCTTTTCACTCAACTGTGCTGGCTCAGCCAATCTGAGCCTCTTTCTACCAGAAAGAATAGGAATGCGGAAGGAAATAAGCAGCTGCTGTTTTCTTAAATGCCACAGGGACTTTCATACATCAGCCTGATTCCTGTGTTACATCAGTGAGCCTCTCAATAAGAGTAAAGATCATACTTGGATTTAGGCACAAGCTCTCCTCCCCGAAGGAGCTCAAAGCCGATACTTCATCCCAGTAGGACTTCAAGCACACATTGGATAATGAGGCCAGTCTTCACTTCTGACCTCCCTTTTTTCCACCATCCTATTAGGAAAATACTTACCCTCATTATTTACCCATCCTATATCACCCAATCCCCAGTGTCCAAGGCTCCTAGCATGAAGAAGATGTTTATGACCAGGCCAACAGCAGTAAGTATATTAGCTTCTGTCAGGCCCAGCCAGCCTTCTACCACTTCTTCTACAATGAACAGAACCTTCCACCAAACCAAAGAATTACTGATCCAAAATGTCAATAGCATTGTCATTGAGGAACCCTTAAATAGATATAGAATAATCCAAGATGTCATAAACAGTTCATTGTGTAGTGGAGAGGGGATAGAGAACAAAAATGACAATAGTACATACAGTTAAATGCTTCAATTAAAATATGTACAAGTTAGAGAGATAGCACAAGGGAAAAACATAGGAAGTGTGTTTGTGTGTGTGTGTATTTGTTTGTGTGTGTGTGTGTGTGTGTGTGTGTGTGGTTATAAAGATTGTCCAAAGGCTTCATATAGGATGCAAGTGTGGAACTACTTCCTCAAAGTTTAATAGAATTTCCCTGGGGTGGCAGAATAACTCTAGCAATGGAAACAATTGGGGGAAAGCATGGTCTTTTGGGGGGGAACTCTCCATAATTTGGGCTGCTGGAGAATGCATTACAAAGACTTTAGGTTCCATATTAGGAGTTTGCCCCTTAATGTTACAGACAGTGGAAAGTAATCACAGGGTTAAAGCTAGCAAAATGGCAGACTCAGAGATGTTTCCAGGAACACTGCAGTCCACCACGTGGACTGGCATATGCATAGAAGGGGCAGACTGCAGTACTAACAAGGAAGTCTGAGTAGAGTCTGGGAGGCAATACCTGGGACACGAACCAGGGCAGCAAGATTTGGGAGGGAGAAAAGGAGTGAAACTATGGGAGATTTAGTAGACAAACTCAGCAGCAGCTAACTGGTAGCTATCGAGGGAAAATAATTGAGAAGTCCCTAGGTTCTGGCTTGGGCAATTGAGCAGAAACCATAAGATGCAATTTGGAGGAGCTGGGGTTTATTGGCATGGTGGGAAGGCATCACTGAGTTTTTTCAAAAGAGCGTGTTGAGTTTGTGAAGACCATAGATTGTCGTTGCAGGGATGAAGACATTCGTGAAGCTACTGGACAAATCTGGACCTCAAGGGGAGGTGTGAGCTGCGTAGGTGGTGGAGACTAGGGGAAGATGAAACAGAGGCCTTGGGGTGAGTCCCTGAAGGGGAAAGGCAGCAATTCCCTATACAATGTGGAAGAAAGGAGGGCAAAGTGAGCTCAAGACTCAGTGGCATTGATGACAATGGCTGCCCATCCGATGGGCAAGCCCAAATAGCAGGGGTTTTCAGGAAGTAAAAGGTACTCAATTCAGGCCGGGAGGTAGAATTAAGTTTCTGATTATGAATGAAGACTCAAGTGGCAAGTAGACCTATGACTCAGGCCCAGACAAGCAGGTTAGTTTGAGTTAGGACTCTGGGCTCAGCAGGAAATGAAATAGATGGATGATAAACCAAGATGGAAGTCGAGGCTGGGTCAAAAAGTTAGGGGTTGATTGTATACACAGATAATGGGTCGTCAGCTACCCCTAGAACCACCAAGTGGTAGATTGGAGAGTGTTCCATTCTCTGTTGATTATTGGCTAAGATACTGGGTACCTCTAAGTGGATGGGGGTTGGGTAAATCTCTAAGTGGAGGGCATTGGGGCAAACAGTTAAGTGAGTCTGGGAAGGCAGAATGGGAGATGTCATCCAGCCAAACTAGATTGTGCAAGACACCTTTCTGGAATAGGAGGCTAAACCTGTCTCAGAATTGCTCTTTTCAGAAGGTGCCCCATACCATCGCTCATGCTTATTATTTAGACTTTGTAATTTAGTGGTATAAGTACCTTTGTGTACTTTGATCTATCTTGTAAAACTGCCAAACTCCTAACGTGAGCCAGCTTCTTAGTGAATCTATCACTGACAATCCTGGGAGGGTTCAATCCCCCTTTTCGGGGGCTACAAATATAATTTTTTCTTTATTATAAAATATGTTTTCATTAACTGAATTATTAATTTGTATGGCATGCTATATTTTTCCTGCTATCCCTGGTACTTTGGGTATACGAAAAAAAATCAATATATCTTAGTTGGTTAAAAGAGAAAAATAATGATGATCTCTTAATCTCTGTTTTGACTTGTATGTCTTTGTCATTGGGTTTATTTGTTAATCACAAATCTGTTGCTTTTTCTTACATATCACCCTTTAAATTTCAAATTCTGTTAGTCATAGACACACACACACACACACACACAGAGTTTTGTTTGCTTAACTATGAAACACATTCCATCTCTATGAGGTTGGCATGTTCATGTTTTAACAAGCTGCCTCCTAACCATCATCCTAATCTTATTTGATTGGGTGCATTTGGGGATGGAAAAATATTTGAGCTGCAATTCCCAAATTATATTCGGCAGAGGATAACATGTTTCCCCTCTCTCGGTACCGAACTCTACGAAAATATATGATCAAATTTTTCAAATAATGTGTTTAAAGAATAATATAGAAGTGGTCTTGGCTTGAGCCTGAGCCATACCCACCACTGGGCCTCAGATATGTCTGGGTTTGACTGGCAAGCTTGTGGGGCAAATAACACTCTGGCATCTAGTTGGATGGGTTAAGTTGCACGAGCCTATGTAAAGAAGGGCAGGGGTGAAATATCCAGAGGACTCTCTGAATTCCCTGGACGAGCATTAGCGGCTGATATTTGAGTCCTATAGAAGGCAAGCTGCAGCTAGAAGCTAATTGAGCTATTGGAACAATGTCATAATCTCTTGGAAGGCTCTAGAGCACAACCAGTTCTATACTGATGCTCTGGTAACAAAGTATAGGACAGGAGCTTCTACCCACCTTTATGCAAAATCCTGCATAGCTTTGATGTATTGAGAGCCCTACTCTGGCACTGAGAGGGTGTGCAGATTTTCTGACATGGACACAGCTACTCCATGGCAGGCACTGCTGGAGAGGCAAGTGTGCGGCATTCTAACCAGGTTCATCAAGAAGGAGACATGCAAGAGGGGCCCTGAGATAAGAGAGGAAGAATCTCCTTGATACTACGTGACTACTCTAACCAAGGGACTGTATTCGAGCCCAGATAATAACCCTCCAAGGAACAACCGGATGCGATGCTGAAGGTTTTCAGAGATTTTGTAGGAGCAGTTTGGAGATAGCATTTGTGAAGCTATCGCTATTGATTCTGTACTAATTGTAATCACAGCTGGAAAACCTGTGAAGGGCTCCTGGGTGGCTCAGTTGGTTAAGCGTCTGCCTTCGGCTCAGGTCATGATCCCAGGGTCCTGGGATGGAGTCTGAGGGCAGGCTCCCTGCTCAACAGGGAGTCTGCTTCTTCCTCTGCCCCTCCACCCCTGCTCGTGTTCCCAATCTCTCTCTCAAATATAAATAAATAAAATCTTAAAAAAAAAGAAAACTGGTGGAAATGCATATTAAATTATTTGATATAGATGCATTTAAATTTTAATATATCCATAGATAGATAAGAACAGGTTACTTTTCTCCTTCATCTGTCTTTTTGCTTACTTACATTTTATTTTTTGAAAAATAATATTTTTCCTCCCCTAGATGTTTTAAAATTGGCATTTGAAACTATTTATCCATTTATTCAATAAAATCTTTTCAGAGTCTGTGAGATAAAATGGGTAATTTATAGGATTCCAGATCAGGCAGAAATGGACTTGAATTCCGTTTTTCTACTTACTAGTTGGGTGGCCATAGACAAGTTTCTCAAATTATCGGTGCTTCAGTTTTGTCCTGAGTAAAAGGCGAATAACACAGACACACACACTTTATCAAGTTGTTGCAAAAATATACATGAAATATCCATTCCAATGTCTGACATCTATTAAGTACTCATTAATGTTACCTTTAATAACCTCAACCCACTTTCCTCAACGGTATTGGTTGTCATGTGCATGACATGCTATGCTCTGTGAGGAAAACAGAAGAAAAATGTCCCATAGGAGGCTGTTGACGAGCTCTAGTCCTTTTTTTTTTTTTTGGTCTGGGTAATTTATTTTCCCCCAGAAGTGTCATGTTGTCTTTGAAAGATACTTTCATGTTAGTCTCCTCTCCTCAGCTTTTGTGTATGAAGAGTAGTGAGTCTCTTTTGCTAGCATCCTTTTTTCAGTGAAGTAGTACATACACAGCACTGTTCTTTGACTTCACATGGTTTTATCACCTCTCATTGTTTTTCTGTGATTCCATTGGGGAAAATGCTGATAGGCATAGAGAAAAGAAAAGCCTAGAAAAATGACGGGACTGTGCTTTCTCCTGTTAAAATTGTCAATTCTTTCCTGTGGTAGACATTTTCTCCTCTTACCACATTTCCCAGAGTTGAACTGTTCCCACTTGGGACATATTTAGGACCGGACATCATTTAGGTTTTAGAGAAGAGATAAGCATGGATTAATTTTTAAATACAATCATAAAGGATATGGCCAAAGGATCAAAAGGAAACAGTGAAGAAATAGAAAGCTTTACATGGCTACAATTACAAAGAAGGATTAAAAAAAATGTATTGGTGGGGATATAGAGCAATTAGAATACTCATACACTGCTGGTGAGAAAGTAAAATGGCGTCTCCCCTTTGGAAAATCAGGAAGCTCCACAACAAGTTAAACAGAGAATGACCATATGACTCAGCAATCCCACTTCCAGACAGATATCTAAGAGAAATATAAACATATGTCTGTGCAAAACAATACACAGATACTCATAGTAGCATTATTTATAACAGACAAAAAATGGAAACACCTCAAATGTCTGTCAACTGCAGAATGGGTAAATAAAATGTGGTGAAGGGGAGGAAAACATTTTCCTGTGTCCAAGGTTCTTCTGGCTGGACTAAGAATTAAATTCATAAGAGACAGATTAACAGAAGAAAAAACCCCAAGTTTTATAATGTGCACACAGAGTACCAATAAAGAAATAGAGACCTACACAAATAACCAAGGCAGGCAGTTTTTATATGTTCTAAACAAAGAGACGATAAATTTGTGAGAAATTGACAGGATAAAGAAAACAGATGTTTGAGAGCTTTAATTAGTAAGGAATTCTAAGTGGAATTCGGGCTGAGGTAGTAGATCAGAAAAATGTAACAACGTTTGTTTCTATAGCTTTCTTAGCTTTCAAGTTCCCGTTCGAGTAATAAGGATACCTTTTTACTTCTTGGTACAGGGAGGGTGCCTTTCATATGGGAGATTTATTACTTACTTCTAGGGGAACAGAGGAGGGTCTGAAGTTCCTTGTGCTAGTTGTTTCCCAAGTAGTTTCAATCAAAATCATTAATATGCCACGTGCTACATTTTGGGTGGCCCAGCCTTGGCCCCTACACTGGAATATTCATACAATGGAATACTATTCAGCAATAAAAAGAAATGATGTACTGAAACACACTACAACATGAATAAACGTTGAAACACCATGTTAAATAAAAGAAGCTAGTCAAAAGGAGCGCATGTCATATGCAATAATTCAAATGAAATGTCCAGAATAGGCAAGTCGACAGAGAGGGACAATAGATTGGTGGTTGCCTAGGCTGAGCTGGAGGGAGTTGGGAAGAAATGGAGAGTGACTGCTAATGTGAATTCTAAAATTCATTGTGTGCTGGTTGCACAGCTCTGTGAATATATGAAAACCATTGAATTATACAATTTAAATGAGTGAATTACATAGTATATAAATTATAAATTATATCTCAGTAAAGCTGTGATTAAAAATAGATTAGGGGCACCTGGGTAGCTCAGTCGGTTAAGCATCCAACTCTGGATCTCAGCTCAGGTCGTGATCTCAGGGTCAAGCCCCACCCAGCGTAGAACCTACTTAAAAATAAATAAGTAAATAGCTAGCTAAATGAAATAATAAAATAAAATAATAAAGTAAAAGATTGATACAATGTAGGTCCCCCACATCTGTACTCCACCCCAACCTATAGAGTGGACTTTAAAAAATAACCATGAGATATCCAAACTTTGCCTGTAGAAGACGGGGCCATCTGTGTTATAAATACAAACTTGGAAGATTCCTTCCAAAATTAAAAATAGGATGAAAAAGAAACTGCAATTTCAAACTACATTTTTCAAAAGCACTCTGCACTTCCGTTTGTTCAAGGAAGTTTCTCATCAAATATTCTGTGGTCCTAGGATTTGTTGAAATATTTTTATTTCTAGCACAATACTGTATGAGGAGAGGGGAGCGTGTTGTGAAATTAAGGAGACCAAGAAAAGCAGCCAAGAGTGGCTTGGAGGGAAAACACTGGGTCTCTTTATCACACTACTTAAAGGCCTTTTAGATCTGGTAGAGGTGACAGAGTCACCCAGTGAAGTGAAGGATAACACAGTACAAAGGAATCATGTAAAACTGAAACAGGGCCTTTCCTCTAGAAGAATCTCCAACTTCCAACTTCCAGCATTGGCTAATTTGTCTTCCTTGCTTCCGTGTGACAAGAGACTGAGGCAAGAGGTGGAGGGTAAGTTAACCAGGGTCACGAGCGAAACTCTTAGAGAATCAAGACTAGGGGCTGGCCATCTGAGTGTTGGGCTCCACCACTTGAACCATCACTGCATCTGAGACCATGCAGGAGGTAGCTAAATGATGCAGCAGAAACCGGATAATGTGTTGTCCAGTGAATCATCATGGAAGATTTACAATTGCTTTTTAACCGGATGAATCCATTCCTTTCCATAAGAAGAACATAGGAACCGAAGGATCATATGAGAAAGGCTGTAGCTCTGTGTGAAAGATGGAGGAAAGGAGCATTGACTTTGCATTATTTTCGTATTTACCTCCTGAAATGCTCCCTCGTGCAGAACCAAATCCAGGCTCTATTTAATGCATGTTATCTTGCTCTATGCTCACCAAACCCATGAAGCATATCTTGTATTGATTTTCCAGATGTAGAAACTCAAATGAAGAGAGGCAAAATGATTTCCAAGGATCACACATAAAAAGTTGACAAAGCCCCTGGATTTCAGTCCCTATCTTCTGATTCATGTTCCCTTTTACTCTGGAACTGCTGTTTCTAAAATTTCTGAAAATAGCACTAAATATTTTCTAACTTGCTCTAAATATTTCAATATTTCATGAGATTCTTTAGTCCAATTTATAATAATCACTCCCTTTCCTGAATTCCTAAGCTTTCATTGTTTAAATAGCGTGGTAGGTAAGTTGTATCAGAAAGATTCTATTGAGAACGTAATTACCCTGCTGTGGCAGGATGCCTTTCTCTCTTCGAAAATATTATGGGCACATACTGATTTTGCAGGTGCTCAGTAGACATTTGTTCAATCAAGGAATTCTCCCAGAAACTTCTTTATTTTTTTTCTATGTGTTTTTTGCATTTTAAGCAATTTTCATGTGTCAAACACTATGTTTAGCATCATTCATACATTTCCTCTTTTATATACGATTACCATCTGCATTTTATGGTTAAGGAAACTGAGGAAAAAGACATGAGTTTATTTTTACGAGGTCACAGAGTGTGGGCCTTCATTAGCCTGATCCCAGGGCCCCACCTCCTAATTATGACAGTATTTTGCTTCAAGATCACCCATCCATGTGGTAATGGGACCTAAACTTGAACCCCAGAGCGCTGGCTTTTGGTTGCGAGTCATTATTAGACCCTCCGCCAGGGGAAATTGACTAGTTGAAAAGCTGTGCCTTCCCTCCCAACGAGCTCCCTCCACCTGGACTAACATGGTAATTCCCCGGGGTCACCTTCTACCCTGGCATACACACGGCAAGTCAAAAAGCTGGAGCGCCGAACTCCAACATTCGCACCATAAATATTTCATCTAATCACCCTACTAAATCATCAGACTGAGTCCCCAGACTGCTAACTCTCTCTCCATTCCCCTCTGCTCTCCTGAGGCTTTCATTTGAGCCTTTCCCTCCCAACTAAAACCAGATCTGTAAGGATGACATTATATTTCTTCACAGCTAATAGCTAGACTATGAAATCATTCAGCAAGCAACTCCCCAGCCGTGTGAATCAGTCGTAACAAATTTCCTTCATTTTTATAACCCTGAAGATGGAAGAGGGGCCAGGAGGTGGATGAAGGAGAGGGATATTGCCAGGTATTGTTAACTTTTTCCCTGGGTAGTTGAAGTGAGAGCAGCCCGGGTCAGATTAGAAGCAAGATCTCCTTGGAAAGGCTGGGACAGAGCAAGACCCTGGTAGACCCATATTGCATTGATTATGAAGCAGGAAGTGAAATCTGACATGGGTGACACTTAACACCCTCACCACATCCTGTCTCCCAGACGATGAGAATAAAGATATTGTATTTTCAGTGGCACTGACATTTTTATACGTCTTAACGAAAGGGGAAACAACTTTTTGGGACTGGTTGAAGGGATAAGGGAGCAGAGAATGCCTTCACAGCCTTTGGGAAAAGAGGGGATTTGAGTAGGAAGTTGTATAAGGAAGGAAACATCAAATCCTATATTTGAGGTGAATAAAGAAAATTTGCCTCAGCCTAGGCTAAGAACCGTTGGGGTGAGGAAAAAAAAATGAAATAACAATCCAAAACACGGAAATCCAGTATTCATTTCTTTATGAGCTGAAATAGTTAAGATTTTTCAAGGTCTTCACTCCCAGCATACTCAATAATTTCAAGAACTGAAAGTAATCTTAAAATTGCTTTAACTGTTTAAAGCTACTTGAGGGTCCATGGAATTGAGGCATAACTGAGTGTCTAGATTAACAGCACATCTTGACTTGATAAACAAATGACAATTTATAATAATACAGTGCAGGGGGTGGAACAGGTCCCTGGAAATCACCGCCCCCCCCCCCCGAAAGCCCCCGCCCCACCTCTCAGAAGCATCTTCTAACCATCTGAAGGCAAGCAGGAAACTATTTCTAGCCATCTCGAGGAAAGAGCTAGCTCGATTTCCCTCAGTAACCTGTTTAAACCGGTTAAACAGCAAGATAGTATTCGTTTTGCTCTTCTAAACCCAAATCTCTTGCTCTATTTTATGACCATTTCTTCGTATTTCATATTGAGTGAGAGTGAAAAAGAACCAGCCCAATGTCCCTTTCAGACAGGTTGGGCAGTCGGCCTCAGTGGATCATCTCCATTCTACTCTCTCCAGAGGGGTAGGCGGGCAGGCCATTTTCTGTAAAAGGCAACCATAGTCCCTAAACCTGATGGAGCTGGGTGAATCACTGTGGCGGCCAGCCAGGGGGGTGCGGGGCGCCACAGAAATTACTATCAGTGATGAGACCAAGAATGTAGCTGTAATAACCTCTGGCAGCCCAATGGCATTCAGTCATTTTTTAGAGTATTTTCACACAAATCTCAGTTAACTATCATTTGAATTTTTATTTTATTTCATTTTTTGAAAGATTTTATTTATTCATTTGACACAGAGAGAGAGATCACAAGTAGGCAGAGAGGCAGGCAGAGAGAGGGGGGGAAGCAGGCTCCCCGCCGAGCAGAGAGCCCGATGTGGGGCTCGATCCCAGGACCCCGAGATCATGACCTGAGCCGAAGGCAGAGACTTTAACCCACTGAGCCACCCAGGTGCCCCTATTTTATTTTATTTTTAAAAAAGGTTTATTTATTTGAGAGAGAGCGAGAGAGCACTCACAGGAGTGGAAGGAGTAGGAGGTAGGTAGAGAGAGAATCTCAAGCAGATTCCCTGCTGAGCACGGAACCTGATGGGACTCTTGATCTCATGATCCTAAGATCACTACCTGAGCCCAAACCAAGAGTGGGAAGCTTAACCAACTGCACCACCCAGGCGCCCTGGATTTTTATTTTAAAGTACATTTAACTTAAGTACAACTCTTACTTCACCATCACCGAAGCCCCTTAAAATTTCCAAAAAGTAAGTAGAAATTTCTTATAAACTTGAGACCGTCTATGGATTTAATTCTCTTCTCCACAGTCTGCTACTCTGATTTCGGTTCTTCTCTGTGCTTTTTGAAATTCACGATTCCCACTAATGTGATTCTTTTCCTTTTTTCCACTTCATTTTGTAAGATCCCTTAGTTCTCTTGGTAACTACTGTTTTCCTACTTGAGGTCCCTTATGACCATTAAACCTGCCCCACGGCTCCCTCAGAAAAGGGAACAAACAAACAACAATAAAACCAATCTCTTGGTTAACCAGGTCACAAGTCTCCCATCATGATGCATTCGCACAGTCAAAATACATACAATGCGTTCTGTTTCTCCTTACATATCATTCTTAGGAAAGTATTCTAGTATTCTCTGTCCTTTTTCTTCTTTTTGTCTTGGTTACTCCCACCACTCCTGCACACCTACACACACATGTGTACATGAATGTGTGAGCACACGCTTCTAAGTTCATCTTACTGTGCCCAGGCACAGTAAGCATTGGTACCCCACTGGTTGGTGAAAAGTACTTGTATGCACCACTTAAGAAACTGACATCAGAAAAAAAAAAAAAAAAAGAAAGAAAGAAACTGACATCAGGAGTCTGGTCATTCTTATCTTGCTTTCTAGTTGAGACAACTGTTACATTGTAGAAAGTAAACATAACTTGGGAGTTAAGACAAAAAGACTTAAGTCAAAAGACCTGCTCCTAACTGTGGAAGCTTGGATAAGACTCCAAGTCCTCCCTGGGCATCTGTTTGCTCATCAGTGGAAGTGTGACACTCTTTTCTGTGCTTTCTTGTGCTGATATAAGAATGAGATCATGAGATACATGCTTTGTAAATACTAAGGTCCCATGCAGGTATTAAGATTATTAATAATGCTTCTTACAGCCCCACATTTTAGTTTACAGTGGCAACATATCACAGCGGGCAAATATAGAGTCTGTAGGCAAAATGTCTGGGTTTGTATCCAGGCTTTGCTACATAACAGTTGTGTGACCTTGGGCAAGTTATTAGCTAATTTTTCTATGTCTCCATCTCCCCATAATAACAGCACCTACCTTAGATGGTTGTTGTGATTCTATTACTAGTTAATGCTTATGATGCAGTTGGACTAGTGCCTGACTAACAGCAGGTACTTTATAAGTCACCTGCTGGGTTTTTATTATTATTATTGTTTTTATTATTTTATTTTCATGATGTTATCTTCTCTCCAAAGCATGAACTGAGGATCTTTGTTGGTCCATTTTCAATAATCACATCTTCAGGACAATTGGAATTTCTTTCAACTTGCGCCTCGATGGTTTGCATTTTATTTTGTTGATTCATGCCTTCCGCTCTGGGATATTTTTCCTTACTTGCATTACTGGAGCATTTCTTCTATTACTGCGAATGTAATGTTATCTTCGGAAGACCTGACTGTGGTCAGCTTGCACATGATTTCTTTTGCTTCTTCACTTCCCCATTCTTCAGAATCTGACAGGAACATTCTAATAGGAAAGCTTTGGCAACAACATAAAAATAGCTCCCCGTGCAGTTTCAGTCATCAGCTCATCTGATAACTTTTTACTTAACCTTTGCTCATAGAGTTCTACTGGTTTTATAACGTCTCCTATGACACCCATTTTTGATTGTCTTAGAGGGAAAGACTTTGTTTCACCCATCACATCTTTTTGACTGAGTAACCCCTGATTTCCCACTTCGAGGATATTCCACATCTTCTCGGAAGTGAAAAAATACAAACCAACAGCTAACGATAACACCAAAAACCCTTCTCCTGGCCCCTGAGTGCCCTGGCTGCACTATCTAGCATTCCTGCCATACTGGCCAGGCCTCATGCCATGCTTCCTGGCACAGTTTCCTAATTGGAACTTATAGAGTTTAGGGGCGCCTGGGTGGCTCAGTCAGTTAAGCGTCTGCCTTTGGCTCAGGTCATGATCCCAGGATCCTGGGATCTCATTCTGCATTGGGCTCTGTGCTTGGGGATAGGGGCGGGGGCGGGTCTGCTTCTTTCTCTCTCCCTTCGCCCCTCCCCCCTGCTCATTCTCTCTCTCTCTCTCTCTCAAATAAATAAAATCTTAAAAAAAGGAACTTATAGGGTTTAATGATCTCCCCTTTGACAGTATTATCTTCCTGTTTCTTTCCAAAACTATGATTAATATCTTCTTTCCTCCTATACACTAATTATTTCCACCCTTCTCTCACCTGCCATCTGCTGCCAGAGGTAAGCCAGTCTCCCTGTAACAGGATCTCTGGGGCGTGGCCTCGCCCCAGACCACCTCTCTTCTCCCGGAACCCCTCCTGGCCACGGAACTCTGTAAGCTGCCTTGGCTGCTGCTCCATTATTTTATTCTTCCTGCATTGATTAATAACCACGTTCTGTTCAGTTGTGCCTTATCTTGATTGTTTTTTTCTTCTCTTAAAGGCACTCTACACTAACGCTCTGCGTCCCATCTCCTTCAGCACTACCTTACCCCGGCTGTCCTGTCTCCAAAGCCCATCGCCACCCACCACCCTGTTTCTTGCTCACTCCAGAGGGCTGGAGTTGGAGCTTTGATTCTCGCCTAAACTCTTCATCACTCATCACTTTGATGCTATCTTTGCAAATCTCTTCCTTTTGGTCCTTGATTTTTGCTATTTCTGCTCAAATCCCCTCACCCTTTTTTTTTCTATTCAAGAATTCTATTAAATGAGTCCACAGCTGGAAATATCTATTTACGTACGTCTTTAAAGCTGGTGGTTTTAGACTTTCAAAAGCTCATTCGTCCCTCCCTCCCTTCCTTCCTTCCTTTTTTCCTCCTTCTCTTCCTCCCTCCCTCCCTTCCTTCCTTCCTTCTTTTCTTCCTTCTTTCCTTCCCCTTTCCTTCCTTTCCCTTTCCTTCCTCTCTCTTTCTTTCTTATTCTCTGAAATATTTGGGACGGATACAGGGCATTGCTCATTTCTCTTACAGTTTCAATTCGTTCTTGTTTTAACAGGAATTTGCTCATCCTCTAGGTACCTCTGTCAATCTGTCTGCATCTGAGAAATGTAACTTAGTCTATACCAAAGCATGATTAAATAGGTACTGCTATCCTATTAACACTCCTCAAATACCACCACTCTAGCCGTAAATTCAACCTAGTGTATGTCTTCACTTTTCTGGGTCAGCATAGGTCACTGTAAGCCATTTTCACAAGTAGCTGATTCTCACCAAATGCATTAGAAAGTCACTGTTGGGGGCACCTGGGTGGCTCAGTGGGTTAAAGCCTCTGCCTTCGGCTCAGGTCATGATCTCAGGGTCCTGGGATCCGCCCCGCATCTGGCTCTCTGCTCAGCAGGGAGCCTGCTACCCCCTCTCTCTCTGCCTGCCTCTCTGCCTACTTGTGGTCTCTCTCTCTCTCTGTCAAATAAATAAATAAAATCTTAAAAAAAAAAGAAAAAAAGAAAGTCACTGTTGATACCGTTTGTGCCATGTGTAGGATTTATTATAAACATAACAACTGTTATCCATGCTATTTTTCAGATAAGAGCAATATCTAATGAGGATTTAACAATGACTAACACTGTTCTAGGCATTTGCTCACAGGAACGTTTTTTGTATCTTTTGAGGCAGGTAAAATAGTAGTAGGACAATTTTATAGATTTTTTCAAAGATAGAGATTTTTAGAGACATAAACTAAGGGTTGACAAGGAGTGACCTATTGAGCAGCACAACCAGAATTCAAATGCATGTCCCCCAATTTCCACTCGGCCACATAAGTAATTTTGGTGGGAATGCAAGTTGGTGTAG
>CM052884.1:19854754-19895723 GCA_028534135.1 Potos flavus | reverse complement strand
CCCCCCCCGAGCCGGGTGGTGGGTATTGAGGAGGGCACGTATTGCATGGACCACTGGGCGTGGTACATGAACAATGAATCTTGTAACACTGAAAAAATAAAACAAAAGTATTTGGGGAAAAAAATCTTGAAATATTTTAAGCACATGTGCTATGGAGAAAATAATCATCATAATCAATCAAATTTTAAAATTTTGCTGTATTTGTTTCAGAATCATTATTAGTAGTAGTACTAGTATTTATAGCAGTAAAACTAGTAGTATTTCACCTAAGTTCAATATCGCCAATGCAATCAAAGACCTCCACGGACTCCACAATTCAATCCCATTATATTGAATTTGTTAAATTATCGTTCTCAGCTAATACAGCCAAGGCATAGTGTTGAGCTGGAGAAAGTGTTTCGTGTTTATTGAATGGCTTTGTGTTCTTGTTTGTTTTGTTTATGTTACTAAGAATCGAGTTGCTTTAATTAATTTGTTATTTAATTTCTCCCGTGGCATTCATGGATGGTTGAGGTCAGGGTATCTGCGGATGTGAAGCATCTCTCTATTCAATACAGAATTGGATAGGAGAGGCTCCGAGGTTCCCGAGAGCTGGAGAGTAGTTTACATCTTGCAGTGTTATTCAAGTCTTTCTTTATTCAGTTTAGTAATGTTATCATTTGTGAAGGATGGGATGGACTGTGTGACTCCTTTGTGTTCAGTCTGAGGAGCTCGGGATGATTTACAGAACCTGCTTTCAATGAACAAAATGTACTTGTAAATTTGGCTTTGTTTCTCTGACTTATGAGTGAAGTGCAAAGTGGAATGAATGGAGAAGCTGATAGCATATTCCCAACTCTGGAGCTGGATTTTAGGGGAAATAAAGTATGTAGTGCATATTATTAGAATAGCGGGGGCAAGAACTAACTGGGCCTATCCCTAGAGGTACTCGTAACCTGATGATTGTGCTTCTAGAACCCATGGACCTGAGCTTTTGTGATTAAGAAGACTGATGGAGAACTTAACCAGTTAGGGATTCCTTAATTTATGAGGGATATTGAAAATGTCAATAAAAGGAAGAAATGTTCACAAAGCTGATATTATAACAGAGTCAACAAATGGTATCTTGGTTATCATGAAGCTAATAATTACTATTTGCTCACATAGATCAGGCACAGTGAAGACTGCTTTAAATACATGTCCTCATATAATCCTCATAATTACCCTAGGAAGTATTCTTTTCACGAAATGAAGTTTCATTTTATAAATAAAGAAACTGAAGCCTAGAGGGTTTCAGCAATGTATATAAAGTCACCCGGTCATTAAGCGAATAGAAAAACTCTGTCTACATCTGGTGATGGTCTCAACCACAATACCGGGGTTGCCCTTTCTTCCTGCAGAGCCTGTCAACCCCTAGTATTTAATGTTTTTCATCTATTAAAGTTGCCAAGCAAAGTAGGAAAAAATTAAATCAGAAAATGAAAGACTTATCTGTTCCTCTCTGTGTTTCCACAGCAAACACTGCGTATTAGCCATCCCGCCCCGCTTATATTGGATTTTGAATCACTGACCTTTTGTGTGTTTCATTATCACATCACCATTATTTTAATCTTGTACAGTACCCAGTGTGTAGAGCACCAGGTCCTAGCAAAGGGAAGTTCAGGATAAAACATGTTTTCCTCTAGCTGAACGGTCCCCAAGATTCATGGCCCTTCCAATCCCTTGTTGTTTATTTATTGCACAATACACCCCTTCCCAAGGAGTTATGTTAATTTTTGGTTTTGTTTTTGAAATACAATCTAACAGTGACTACAAAATGAATGCTGTTTCAGGAATGTCATGGTGCTCTTAGGATATCAAAGACAACAAATGAAGTTAGATTTTCTGCTAGCACAGTGCCTGGTACATAGTAAATCACCAATAAATGTCCTTTAATATCACTATTATCTTTAGTAAAAGAAATGACAAACACACACATAGCTGCAACAATGCAAGGAGGAGATCTATGGAAACTGAAATGCATACTGACAAACTTCCAGAGACTTCTGATCTAGCTACCATGGCACAAAAAACACACATGAAAAACATGAGCTAGCTGAGTGCATGGCAAATTTTTTCTTAGGCTAAAAGACTTGTTTAATGTTTGCAACATGGAATTTCTAATAGAAATTACATTAACCAGGCACTTATTTATTTCTGCTCTAAAAGATAACCATGCATTAAATGAAGGAAGGGCCTCTGCTTTCATAAGAGCTTATAGTACATGAAAATATGGCCTCAGGCTCGGTCCCTGCTAAGAGTAATTTACATAGTACTTACCTAGAATTTTCACACAAATTATTTTAGCCTTGAGAATGCTCTAATAAGATAGCTGCAGCAATTTACAGACAGGGAAAGTGAGAAGAGGTTAAGTGAATTACTCAAGGATGTGGAACAAACAGACAACATTTTCCATCTCCAAATCCTTGTTTCGAAAATTCAGCCTCACATCTGTGAGTGCGAAGCACATTACCAGCTCTAATTACCATAATAAACTGAGGGAAATCCACTTCAGAACAATAAATTATTATGCTTGGATAGCAACAAACAATTAATCATTACCAAATTAATAAATTTGTAACATTTGCTTCTTAATTATTTCACTACAATTTTGCTTGCCCGATTGCCCACGACGCAGCGAAGTTCAGAGCTCCTGCTGTGGGCAGCATAATTGACAGACCACTGCATATGCTGATCTTCTGGATTCCCACTGCACTTCTTTCTGCCTACTGCTCTGAGCCAATGACTAGGCTGGACTGGGTAATAGGGTCAACACATTTTTGTGGGAGGCGGGACTCCCGATAGGCATCAGACCTGCTGTGGGGCTGAAGGTTCTTCCTACCTTCTTCGGCTCCTCCACCAGCAATAAATGTGTCCTATGTCCACTCCCACTTTGCCATCTGCTTCTTGGTGGTACGAAATGGTGCAACTTGAATCCCTGCCTTTCCTCTTCATATCCCTCCTTTTAAATGAATTGATTGGTTCATTCTCATGCTTGAATGAATGTACCCCTTTTTGTGTAGGATGTTCAGAACGTTGGAGCAGATCCACATAGATGGATCTGGACGTGAACTGGTTGGAAATGAAATAGAATTGCAGGCTTTCTCCAACTTGTTTACTTATTTGGGAGAATATTAATGCAAAAATCAGAAGTCACAGGAATCTGTGCT
The DNA here is from genome assembly GCA_028534135.1 of Potos flavus. Lineage (NCBI taxonomy): Eukaryota > Metazoa > Chordata > Mammalia > Carnivora > Procyonidae > Potos > Potos flavus. Next base: position 19,892,535 of record CM052884.1, on the reverse strand, counting down.
TAAATCCATATGAAAAGCTGCCTAGTGAATCTCTTTAGGTGTGCAATCCACAATAGCATTTTAAAGGTTTTCAAAAGACCTTTCACAGGGCAAGACAAAAGCAAAATCCGTTTATTTTTATTTTTATTTTTTTTAAAGATTTTATTTATTTATTTGACAGACAGAGAGAGAGAGAGATCACAAGTAGGCAGAGAGGCAGGCAGAGAGAGAGGGGGAAGCAGGCTCCCTGCTGAGCAGAGAGCCCGATGCGGGGCTCAATCCCAGGACCCTGAGATCATGACTGAGCTGAAGGCAGAGGCTTTAACCCACTGAGCCATCCAGGCACCCCACAAAATCTGTTTAAATGTATTAACCTATTTAACTTTATTTATAACATTTATTCTTTTCTCCAGCAAGGGATATCGCCCTGGGCCGTATCTAGTACCATTCTGTATCCTCCCCTTCTCCTCTCCCTCCCCAATATTTTTAGTCACTCAGCTGCAGTGTTTCAGGGTAACCCATTCTGCCTACATGTGACCTTGTGACTGAGGCACTCAAGGTTGGATAGAGTCCCAGCAAAAAAGACTCTTGGCTCTTGGGCTATTTTTTTTTTTTAATTAGGATATTTAAAATACAATACTAATTTAAAGGCTACAACTTAAATATTATCCCAATACATGCTATTTTTCCAGAATGTGATGTACTGTAACTTTGTGTGCTTATGTTCCAGTATATAGGATGTGCCTATTATGACATGTTGCTTTTTACTGAATATTTCCATTGCAGACTGATAAAAATTGTGTTCACCCATAACAGAATGAAGTCCCAAAAAGGTGAGTTCTACCCAAAATACCTTCTCCCTCATCTCAGTTAAAACCATCTAAAGACAATAATACCTAAGATGTAGACCTATTGTAAAAAGAAACTTATCACACCCTATTTTACAGAGAAAGAAAAGGAAACACAGGGAGGTTTTTTTGTTTTGTTTTGGTTTGGTTTTTTGGTTTTTTGTTGTTGTTGTTTTTTTAGTAAGTGCAAATGTCACTTAGCCAAGTGGGCGGAGTAGGGATTTGAGCCCAGGTGGTTCCACTCTTAACCACTCCAGACTATTACCTCCCAAAGTCTTGGGAATCCATTCAGCCACAAGATTCTAAACAGTAAGAATGGCAGTTGGAAGCCAAGGGAGCTTTAGTTTCAAATTCTGACAAAAGATTAAAGCCGTTTTTACCCAGACAAATGATCAGATGTGGTGATGGACTATTCCAGATAAGCTGAAACTGAAAAATTAACTCACTATCACTTTTCCTCAGGATGAGATGAGAATTTGTTTTTGAACAAAAATTAAGGTAAAAGGGAGTCAGAAAGAGGAAATTCTATCCAGCAAAAAGGATCTCCAACACATGTGACCCAAAGGAATATTAAGGATGGGAGATGGGTAGGAGATCCAGAAAGAAAACAGAACATGCTAGAACAGAAGCTAAAGGATGGGAGTTCACGGGAGAAATAAAGATATATTTAAGAATATGGAAAAGGATATTGAAGGCCTGCAACAGAGAGATTGGAGCTCTTGGAAAAATATCAATTATTTTGTTCACAGAACCCTAGACAGATGAAAAATTGTGGGAACAATTAACTCCAGAGAAGACAACAACAAAGGGTGTGTAAGAAAGACAGGGTACGACAGTGAACAATGCTTGGATAGTCAGAAGAATGTAAGCCTATTGATTTAAATGTCGTGATATAACGATGTTAGGAATCTAGGAGTAGGTGAATTTGGAAAGGTAGTGGTGTGGAAAAGCCAAATCCTTTTCTCCAAAGCCAGTTTGTCAAGGCATAATGCATAATGCATAACTAAAAAACAAAACAAAAAAAACCAAAACAAAACAAAAAAACTTGCAGGACACTCTCTCATTTTAAGAATTTTAGAATTATCTCACATTAGAAACTGTTGACGATTATCAACTGACATAACAACATGATTGAAAAATTAAAAACGAAAGTATTTTTACTATATGTTTCCCCATTTATCAAGGAAGATTCTGGAGCAGAAACAGAGCTGGGGGATAAGTGAGAGAGCTTTTGTTTCCTCTGAGAACAAAATTAGGCTTTAATCGCTTGGCCTGAGAATTTCTAAGATTAAGGTGGACAGACTCTAGAGGAAGGAATGTGGCACACAATGTGGAACATTCCTTATCCGTCCTCAGATCAGGAGCCATGGAGAGAAGGTCATTGAAGGTCATGACTTTTTCTTTTCTGTCAGTTCATGTCATGTTGGTGCATGGCTGAGCTGGCTGAGCTCCTCCTCTGGGTTGGAAGTGGAGAGACAGGCCTGCCTCTCGTTCACTCCACCCTGGCTCCCTTCACCAGAAGAGGGGAGCTGCCAATGGACTTGGCCAATGGGTATTGACTCGGCTCATTAATCATGTAGGTGACAGGCACCCTATCGCTTCAATCTCTTCTGGGCCACTGCATGAGCAAATGGAGGGCCTGATTCTTTAGGGCCTTTTAGTGTTCTGTTGCTCTCTCTCTCTCCCCCCAGTACACGTACCCTCCATCAATCTTTTGATTTCCTTCTTTCATGAAGCTGATCAGGAGGAACATCCAAGATACAGATCTTAGCTTCAGGACCGGTAGAGGCCAGGCTCACAACTTAGCCCAATTCGGACATTAGCTCCAGGCAGGTAGGGCAAACTAACTTTTTCAGAGAGCCCCGTGTGGAGGCCTGGGCCTTTACCCTGCTTACACTAAAGTGATTCTCTGTTTCGTATTTGGCTGCTGATCCTTTTACATCTATCCCTTGGGTACCCTCTGGTGGGGGAGGGGTTAGATAGTTTGCAAGGCAAGATTCAGGCATTCCTGGATGCCAGATTCTAATAAACACCTCAAACAAACAAACAGACAAACACACCTAAACCCACATACCTTCATTTCTAACAGGGACCATGAAGAGCAAACAATCACACTTAGTTTATGCAAGACTCTGGGTTTATGAGCAAACGTAAGAAGCCAAGAACACATTGTTTATAGTCCTCTTCTCTCACAAATCCTATACAATAGAATAGACCAGTTTCTGCTATTTATTAGAGACCTAGGGATGCTCATAAAAGCCTCTTCAAGCTGCTCTGGAATTCTAGGTTATCTTGTAAAATCCCCATTGTTTTCATGTGCTTTTATAACAAAAATAAAAATAATAAGAACGCAATTTCTTTTGATGAAGCAGAAACAAAAGAATGTATAAATGAAAACCAAAAGAATAAAAATGTAAAGCTTAAAAAAACGCCAAGCTTATGTTAGGTAGGGAATTAATAAATATTGGGAAGAGACACAGTGTTCCAGTTTACCAGCATTAATCTAATGGGTGTAGCTTGTGTGACCCAGATAATTTCATTTTAAGGATGAAGACCATATTCTCTCTACTTGAGTTGGGGGAGCTCTAGTCTTATGCAATAGAACCATCACCTAAATTCAGTAGATGAGACATTCAGACAGAATTTCTTTTCATATAGGTACTCAGTAAATTACTGTGAAATAAATATTATATAGATTTGTGTAGAGGTAGGATAGAAGTATTTATCCTAATTTCCCTCATTCTCAGAAAATCAAATTTTGTCACTTGCACATCAGCTTTCTCAGGAATTCCCTCACGGGAAACTGGGACTATCAAATTTATCTCTCGCCAATCTAAAATTTAATTTCAGAAATGGGTCCAACTCCAAGTGACGCTCGGTGGGAAGAGGCAATGATGTGAGGGAGGCCTGCTGGGAACGTCTCTAACTACACAGTCCCCTGACTTCTCTGCCATGAAATGATCAAAGTTGAGTGATTTTTTTCTTGGAAGCTCCTATTACTTATCCAGCTTCATTTTTTAAGCCTAAACATTTTACGGCAAGGAAGTCATTCAAATGTGTTGAAATATTAGTCTCCCAGTGAAGACTCTTAAAACAACATATTATTTCAACACTCCCTGCTTCAATGACCAGTTGTTTCAACATTCCCTGAGTCTCAACCCATATCACAGGCAAATCTTTCTTCTATATGTTGTCTGAAGATTTACATTTCCATCCATTTGGAAGGGAAAGACTCTGAATTTGGTCTGGCTATGACAGACGCAACGTTGGTGCTGGGATTGTAAGCATGGTTCTCCTAGTTGGGTGAGATCCAGTTTAGTTTTGCTATCTGTGGTTTCATTACCTTCCTTGCTTACTTTCCTCACACTGTTATTATTTTAGAAAAAAGGGTAACATGGATTAAAATGAAAACCCACAGAGGTAAGGAGATGAAGGGGTACAAACTTCCAATTATACAATAAGTCAGGGAGATGAAAAGTACAGCCTAGAGAATATAGGCAATAATACTCTAATAATGTCATATGGTGACAGATGGTGACTACGCTCGTCGTGGTGAACACGACATACTGTGTAGACTTGTCAAATCACTATGTTGTATACATGAAGCTAATACAAGAGTGTATGTCAATTATGCTTCAATAATTAAAAAAATGGAAAATCCACATGGAAGTTCTAACTGTACTGACTTACATAAAAATCTCAGCTATCACCCAAAGCCCGTTTATCAAATGACACAAATGATCATGAATTCCTTTTCTCAGGTAGTAAGGAGGTGACTGTTTTAACATAAATAACACCTTATTCAGAGTATGGCACACTTTTAAGAGTTAGAATGTATTCTTTCAACCTCTGGATTTTATTAGGTTTACTCATGGACTCCCCCTAATGTAATAGTCACGAATGATTTTTGCTTTACTTTTATTACAATAATAAAGTTAAATAACCTAAACAAATATTATGTAAGCACAGGAAATGTATCAATCACTATTCCAGAAACCGTAAAAAAGATGCAGATCAATGAATGACAATGACAATGACAGTGAATGTCATTGATTGCCAGGGAAAACTGACACAGTCATTAATAATTAATACATGACCAACTGTCATAAATACTGTGCAAATGTACAAAAAAAATACAATGGAAATATGGAGAGAGGAGAGAATGGATGGATTCAATAATTTCTGATAGGAAAGAGATCTATCAATACTGCATTATATCAAAATCACCCTCAGAAAAGCCTGTCACGTTCTCCCCACTTGTCCTCACAAAGACAGTCCATTTTTCACTCATAAGCCCTTCATCACCCCTCTGTCACATCCCACACTCAACTCTCTACAAATTATTGTCTGCATTTTGAAATTGGTTTCATATGCCCTCTCTCCCCCGCTACCCACTCACCCTCAAGATGGCCTCCCTACAGCTCAGTAATGAGGGGCGTTGTCTGTGTGGTTAGCAGAGTGTAGGTCAGGCCAGGAAGCCTTGTGTGAAAGAGTAGTTGTTGGTGGTTTGGCTTAGAGAGAGAGCAGAAGTCTTGCCAAAATGGCTTTGCTACTCACTTTAGAAGTGATGGATGCTGGCCACAAGGCTGTTTTCCCCACAGGACTTTTAAAAAGTTCATGAAAAATGACATTATTGTACATGGAGGTTATCTTGGCGGCCCCCTCCAGATCACACACAGAGGGCACACCCTCCTTTGGCCAAAGGATAGTGAACATCATTTCTACTGACCACAGATTTTGAAGCTCTATGCATACTTGTAATTGGCCTTTAAAGGGCTTCTCAGAGCAGAATAGTCTGAGATATTGCAAGTTTTCCACACATAAGTCATATATACCACACCCCCACTGCAAACCACAGATCTGGTCACATGATTCAGTCACTCACTGTTTTGTATTTACGAAGTCTCTGCTCACCCTGGGGTCCAACACCGAGAAAGATGAGAGTTCATTCCTAGTTGAATTCCCAGAATATCTTCGAAACCTCTCTCGCTGCTTTTTCAGTTTTTCCAAACTCTGTTAATAAAGGGACACCGTCTCACCACATCCTCATCGAAGTTTTGTGTCATAAACAAGATAAACCAAGAGAACCAAAAAGATAAGATGTAGAACAAAATTTCTGCTACATTCTACTCAATTACACAACCAAGAAAGAGACCTGAGTCTGACTTTGCATTTAGTAACGATTAGGAAAGGCAAGGTATTTCGGATTGGAAAGTAAATGGGTGATCTTTTGGACCCACTTGGGTCCACTTTATCAAATATTTGTGGGGCATCATCTGGGGGCCAGGCACTCGACAAAATACTTGGGATTCTAAAATGTGTGAGATGTGGTCAAGGACCTCAGGGAGTTCACTGAATATGGAGAAAGTCAATAAACTTGCAATACAGTGTGGGAAGTGTTGAAGCAGCTAACCATGCCCAGTTGCACTGGGAGCGTGGAGGCGACTCCCAGAGGCAGAACTTAGTTCTGCTGTGTGAGGAAGCTGGAATGTTCTGAGGGGAGGGGGAAATACGTGAGATGGTATTTAAAGATGAGTACGACAGTCTCCTCAATTTTCACATGGAAGAAAAATGAGACCCAGAATGATGTAATGACTTACTTCGGGGCCAAGAGATAACAAGCCAGTATCTCTATAGTCACATAAGAACCAAGAAGAGGGAAGGAAAAGAGGGTAAACAACTGGGTGACTTTGACAGACTGGGGATACTTGATGCGGTTGGAACACATGAGGGACGCTTTCAATGCTTTTGAACAACAACATCAACGGATAGCCCCAGAATCCTTCGCGAAGAAAGCCTACCCCAAGAAGACAGCAAAGATGACACGAGGATGCGTTGGGGCTCTTTCAACCAAGCTCTGCAAGATTATATATATATTTAATTTGCTTTTCATTGTTTTTGCTTGTAAGAAAATGTATTCTATTCTTATTCATACTTTGTCCTGGTTCCAGTTTAAGAAACTCCTAGTCCGTGAAATAACATTTTAGGGATCCACACAGTTATCCACACAGTATGGACCATCATTTATTCAATTAGTGCATTTCTGTTGATTAACCACTGCAAGAACGATATTCCTTGAAGCCTGGCAATTCATAAAAGCATGCTCACTGTGAAGGTCGTGATTGGAACTGTGGATGCCGTCTGTCTCAGTCAAGAGCCTCATGGACTCCTCTCTCTTTTTCGAAATCATCTCTCGGAGGCTCTCCCTGAGTCTGCAGATCTGGATGCCTGGTCCTTCATCCGTGTGACCACAACAGTTGGTTCAGACCCCTCTTGCCACTACTGCTATACTTAGCACTTTGACTCAGTATCTGTGTGTATGGCTCGCTCATGCACCATGTTCTCCAAAGACTGTGACTTCCCTGAGGGCTGTGACTGCATTTTGTTCATCTTATTCCCAGAACTTTTCGTAGTATGTGGCACATAGTGACAGCCAATAAATGCTTACAGCATGGATGCCTGTCTCTACCTTCAAAGTGCACACGTCTATTGCAACCTTGGTACCAACCTCATCGTCTCTAGATTATTGCAATTATTTTAAGCTTATCTTTGGTTTCTAGCATTTCCCTCCTTAATGAATTTCCCTGTTTCCCTTATATCCATCTCTAGTATATTCCTTGTATATTCCAAGTAGAGAGGTTATAGTCCCTACTTTTTAAAAGATTTTATTTATTTATTTATTTATTTATTTGAGAGACAGCGTGTGAGTAGGAGGAGGAGTGGGGGGAGGGGGAAGAGGGAAGAAAGACACATAAACAGACTCCATGCTGATCATGGAGCCCAACATGGGGCTCGACCCCATGACCCAAGATCATGACCTGAGCCAAAACCAAGAGTCAGATGCCCAAAGAACTGAGCCACCCAGGTGCCCCTGTAGTCATTATATTTTTTTTTTTAAAGATTTTTATTTATTTATTTGACAGATAGAGAGAAAGCACAAGCAGGCAGAGCGGCAGGTAGAGAGAGAGGGAGAAGCAGGTTCTCCGCTAAGCAGAGCCCGATGCGGGGCTTGATCCCAGGACCTGGGGTCATGACCTGAGCTGAAGGCAGAGGCTCTAACCCACTGAGCCACCCAGGCGCCCCTGTAGTCACTACTTTTTAAGAGAAGCCAGATCGCACCATTGGTCTGCTCAAAACCTTCTAATGACTTCTCACCTTACCCAGAGTAAAAGCCACATCCTTACATAAGCATGTGGGAGCTGACCCTGCACAGCCTCTTCAGCTCAGCCCCTCCTCCTCTCCCCTCCCCCACTGGGCACTGCTTACAGCAGCCCCCCGACTATTCCTCCATCACATCCTACCAGGAGCCATTTTATCTACTCTTTGCCCGGAACTCTTGTCTCGGGTAACTTCATAGCTGCTTCTGTACTTCCTTCAAGTCTTGGCTCAAACACAAGCTCATCAGAAAGGCCTGTTCCCCAAATCATCTATAAAATAGCAGCAACTAACTAGTCCCCATTCAAGCACCCCTACACCCCATTCCCTGCTTTGGGGTTTTTCACAGCATTTCACAATGAATATTTGTTATGTATTTTATATTAACTTTAGGTTACGTATCTTACACTGCTTCACTGTTTAAGTCAGAGACTGGCAATTTTTTGCTCGCTGCTGTATCTTCGACACCTAAAATAGTGGTTGACACTTAGTAGGTGCTGAAAAGTGTTTTTTAAATGGGCGCATAAATAAATGGAAAGATAATGATGTGATTTCCCACTCATTTACCCCAGTTCTATCCACTTCTTATGCCTTGCTCCTTTGGCTATTGTAACTCTATTGTTTGCGGCCAAATTGGCCACAAATCCTCTACTTTGTTGGCTTCAACCTTTGCTTTCATATTTAAGTTAATCTGGAATGCACTCTTGTTTCAGGAGGCTGAGAAAAAAATTCCATGGGGATAGATGGGCAGTCCGTGGAGGTATCAATGAGAATTCATGATTTGTAAACTATGGGTTGTGTGTATGTGTGTGTGTCCATGAATGAATGTACAAGCGAGTGTGGACACGCGTGTGCGTGTGTCTGTGCGTGCAGATAGTTCCCAGCTCTGTCTACGGGAAGGGTCCAGAGGTAAAGACGTCGCAGGAGCAATGAGTGCGCCTCATGCCCAAGTCTTGGTCCCTAATACTGAAGGAAACAAGATTCCTCAGGCAACAAGGATCCTCAGAGGAGTGGCTGATAGGGTAGGTACAAGAAAAGCCTAGAATATCTTGTCCTGTCAGAAAGTAAGGAAGTCGGTTAGGCAGCTGCCTTTGGCTCAGGTCATGATCTGGGGTCCTGGGATCGAGCTCCACGTCAGGCTCTCTGCTCAGAGGAGAGTCTGCTTCTCCCTCTCCCTCTGCTCCTCCCCACTCCCGTGCGCTCTCTCTCTTTCACAAATAAATAAACAGAATCTTTAAAAAATTGATAAACAAATGGGGGAGAAGGAGGGCTTCTGGTTATAGAAGAATACAGGGCGCTGGCTAGTAAATGTGGAGGGTAAGCTAGGGACAGGATATCCTCACATGCAACCATCACAGTGAAGATTGGATCAGGCAAGACCTGGTAATGGGGGCTAGCTCTTGAGGGGAATTTTGAGGAAGAGCAGGACACCGGCATGATTTAAGTATCTGCCTACAGCTTGCATGTTGTTGCAAGGGGAAAAGGTAGCAATTGCACAGGGGAGAAATCATGCATCTTGAGCAGGTGATCAAAATTACCATTCCCCGTGAGGGACAATTGGATGTCACATGTCTCACGTGTGATGTCCCAAGAAGGATACAGCACCGCGAATGTTGCACACTGGGTGCAAATGCATAATCTGAATGTACACGCAAGGAAGGATCAGACAAACCTCAAAGGAGGAGAATTCTGATTTTTAGAAAGGCTGGTAAGTGGGATTCTTGAGAACTATCACCATGATTCAAAAACAGGGAAGGCTGTGGAAATGTTCGAGATTGAATAAGGCTCAAAGGACATAAGTAGTACATGTAAGACTGTATGTAACCTGCAGCATGTACTAGATGAGAAAAAGTGATCTCCCAGGCCTCCCTGAGACACTCGACAGAGGCGGAAACACGATGGCCCACTAGTGTTACACCAATGATAAATTTACCGATGTTGGAAACTATACCGTGGCTCCATAAAGGAACGTTCCTGTTCTCTGAAAATGCACGCTTGAGTATTTAAGGGTACAGATGAATATTATTTTCCCTCGAATGTTTCAGAAGAAAGCAAAGAAGCTATGTGAGAATGTATAGACAGAACGAATGATAAAGCGCATAGGGTTACATGTTAACATGAGGTGAATCTGCGCAAAAGGTATAGGAGAGTTCTTGTCCTATTTTTATTTTTCCATTTTCTGTAAGTTTGAAATTATTTCCAAATAAAACGTTTATTTGGAATGCACTGCCACACCTTAGGGAAAGTTCTCTTCCCAGTATTTTTGCAGACCTCCAGGACAACCTATCTGTCCGTGCCACTGCCTGGGGCTCTTATGGACTCTCTGTGTTCTTGGGATGTGGGGCTGCCATTTCCCTGCGCCCCGTGGGGAGGACACCCACAGCACCAGTCATGTAGGGAGCTGGGCAGGAGACCCTAACTGAGCCCTTGTAGATAGAAAGGACGGTCACATCATAGCATAATAGACAATTCAAAACGACTTGCAAGATATTCCCTTTCTTCTCTTTCTGGGGCCCCCTGAGTCCGTGAGAGGCTCTCTCTGGCTCTGGTCTTAGGTTCCTCATTTCCCAGACACTTTCCGAGTCGCGGTCCCCTTCACGCGCTTGCTCCCCTCCTCCCTCCCCCTGCACCATTCAGCCTCAGCCTCACTTTCCTCTGTGCCACAGTGCCCAGCTTGGTCACTCCCCTACAGCAGAAACCTCTTCAAAGACCAGCATCCTTTTTATCCCAGACACGCAAGAGTCTGCTCCTTAAGAAGACAGAAATGGCTACACCAGTTCTGGGGTCTAAAGCACCATTTTTGTCCTGCTCCTGCTATCCTACCTTTCCAACCGCTCCTGAGGCTGCTCACCTTTAAAGAGAAAGAGGAGGAGACCTTACGAAGCTATTTGAGTGTTTCTTTTACCCCCCACACTGTGCGAAGCTCTTTACAGACACAATTTTTTAAGAAGATTTTATTTATTTATTTGAGAGAGAGAGTGAGTGAGTGGGAGCCTGGAGCAGAGGGAGAGGGACGAGCAGGCTCTTGCCCAGCACAGGGTCCCATCTCACCACCCTGAGAGCATGACCTGAGCCGAAATCAAGAGTGGGCGCTTAACCGGCTGAGCCACCCAGGCACCCCAGACACAATTTTATTTAAAACTCACAAATCCCCAGGACAGAGGTACGACTGTGATTCCCATTTTCCAGGCAATGCAACTGACATTTGATCAGGATGATGGCTAAAATCTCCTATCTGGCATGCCAAATCCCTCTGAACCTCTCTACATGTCTACTGAGATGGCCAACTGCCAATTCCAGAGGAAGCAAACAAAACAAGTTGTGAAACATCTGCAGAGAGAAATGAGTGTGGTGTAGGTGTGGGTGTGGCATGCATATTTTAAAAGTACTTAGTTTGCTATTCTTTAATTGGCGGCCCTAGGAAATCTGAAGCAACATGGGAAGAACTCTGCTGCCATCTAGTGGACACTCTGAGCTATGACCCGCGATTTCCTTCTGCCCGGGGAAAATCAATACCTGAGCATGTCATGGACAGGTATGGTAACCATTCTCTTTTTATGCCACATCTAGGGCCAGAGGCTTTTCAAGCTCAAGCCATATTACAATGATTCCTGGAAATTAATCTGTGGTGCCTAAATCACGCTGTCATGTCGGAGCATTTTTTAAAAAAATGTTTAGCACTGCAAGACAATGTATAAAACGATTTTTTTTACATATTCTAAATATTTAATCCTCATAATGTACTTGTGGAATAGCTATAAGTATTCACACTTTATAAGAAGATCAAAGAAGTTGACTTTTTCAAGTCTCTATATTTAGATAACAATGAGACTTACATAGAAGTACATTTCTTCTTAATTCAAGCTCAGGCTTCCTCCCTCCCCTCCCTCCTCCCTCCTCCCTTCTTCTTTCTTGTCTCCTCCCTCCCTCCCTCTCTCTTTCCCCTCCTCCTTTCTTCTTTTCTTCTCTCCCTCCCCTTCTCCCACCTTTCTTCCACCTTTCCTTCTACTCTTCCTCTCTTCTTCTTCCCCTTCCCCTCCCTCCCTTTCTCCCTCCTCCTCCTTCTCTCTTCGTACAAGTGTACATTGCCTCTGGGGGTAGATCTGCGGACTGGCCAGGGCCACATCCTTGCTCTGGCAGCAGGCGACTGGCCTAGGAGACCTGAGGGTGCCTGACTGTGGTGTTCTGGGGAAACCTTGCTCTGCTGGCATAGGGGCTGTCTTTTCCTTGCTCTGCTCCCTCCCGCAGTCATGCTGTGGCTCAGGCTATAAAATGAGACCTGTGGTATCTGGGGCTTACTTGGTTGAGCCCTCGAGTACGCACCAGCAGGTGCCCCTAAGAAGGCTCATCCAGAAGAAAAGAGGCCCTTTGCTTCAGCTGAGCTACCGGCGGCGGCCGTGTTTCTGAAACACGCACCTGCAACGTCCCTGACCGACGCGATGCCCACATCCCCACTTTATCGTATATACTTTTCTACCAACAATATACATGAGGCTTGAGACAGAGAAAAAAAAATCCAGAAATAGAAGCCATTAGGGGAACAAAAAGCCTATCTTCTCTTAAATAAGACTTGATAATAGCCTGCAGAGTCAAACTGGGTTAGTTTTGTAAATCATTTTCTGAAACCCTTGGGCCACAGACATTCGACCAGACCAGAAAATAATAGCCTTGACCCTCGCCCCCATTCCTTCCTTGCCGCTCCTTGGTATCGATTCTTTCTTCCTCATGAACTCACTCCCTGATGCTGGGAAGGGACACAAATAGCTCTGTGCAGCAAAACCATTACAAGTTTTCATCCTCGCTGCCCTGGGAGCGTTTCTACAGAGATCAAACACTGCAAGGGACGCATGGCAAACAAGGCTCCTGCCTCCTTCATCAGATCCACCTCTCTGGAGGCCCTTAGTGCCTCGGCCAGCTCAGCAACCCTCAAGGACTCCTGCCATCCCCAGCCTCTCTGTACTATCCACCAAGAAGACCACAGGGCCGTAAAGCAATCCAAAGCGTTTATTTGATGTTTTCGGGATTGCAATTCGAGAGACAGAAAGTGGGCTCCCAAACTGGGAAATTGTGACTGGAGAGTGCTGGCTTTTCGAGGCAAAACCACAAGGTTACGTAAGTTGTTTTGGAAGAATTCTGATTGGTGCTGGCCGTGACCTTGAGGACCTAATGCAGGATTGGCCATTGAGCCAAGAGGTGTTACCTTATCTCTACTTCTGTCTTCAGGTAGAAGAATGTGCTCCAGGAGGTGGTCGGCTTGCTATAGTGAAGCTGTAATTGACAAAGGTAAAAAATCCTTGGGATTTCAAAAACTGAAACAGGAGAGGTGCAGAGGACCTGTTTCATCAATATCCTCCAGACCCTACTGTGACTGACTCTCCCAGCCATGCTCAGTTCCCTTGGAATCTTCTTTCCTAGGACAAAGCCTCTGCAGTCCCCTGGAGCCCCTCCGGGCCTTGCCGCCTACCCCCCGTTTAAGCCCTGTGTGGGGTCTCAGTGCCTGTCCGGAGCCTTGTACTTTTTCACCCCGAATTCCAGGCTGCATGGACGGCATCTTTGATGAGATTGCCGAGTTGCTTCATCTCTCCCCCCGGAAGCTCTCTCAGCTCTCCCTCGGCTCCCTGTCGCTGCCCCAGATGCCCTCTGTGTCCTGTAGGACTCCATAACTCCAGACCCAGACCCGTTGGGAGTTTAGATAGCAGCGCGCACGTGCTTTCGTACAGACTAATTCACACACTTTAAAATGACACGTCATCTACTAAATTCACTTCCTGCAATTCCTCCAAACATGAGCTGGTCCTACTGGGGAAATCTAAGGACCGGCACTCGCAGTCACACCTCGTGAACTCTCCACGTTCCTCTTTCTAGAAGGCGGGGTCACAGGTCCACTGGGCAGCAGGGCTGCCTCTGACCCAGTGAGAAAAGCTACAAAATAACGGGCCGGAGGTTCCAGCTGGCCAGGGTTTGGGTTCGGCAGCTGCCAGATGGGCCAAGCTCAGCGGTAATTCTTACAGCCGCTCTCGGGGGCAGGGTTAAATGCATCTTGGAGAGCCGAGGTCGGGGAACCTGTGGCTGATAGCGAGAAAAAAAGTTCAGAGGGCTATGTCTGAGAACAGATGGCAGGATCTTCCTATCTACTGGGAGAGTCCATACGCTTCCAAGAGCCAAGTCCTATAAGCATCGAAAAACGTAATTATTTCTTCTCTGCCCCCAATATCTAGGCATCTGGACCTGGGTTAACCAGGTCCTTCCTTCCCAGTGTTTGCCAGGGACGACACCGCAGAGATGGGCAGATGGAACATTTGCCGTGGTTTTCTGGCTTCTGTGGCTAGAGAGCGTGTCCTGGTCTAGATGGAATGTGACGTTGAAATGTCAGCTGCTATCTTTATTTGTCCTAAGGATGTGGCTCAAACCTGTCGAACTTATAGAAACAAATTTTGCTGCATACCTAGATCAGAGGAGTCACTTTGACGGTGGCCCTCTGGCTAGGAAATGTGACTGGATTTACCCATTCTTATTGGTGATTATTACAGGATTTTGGAGCTAGAAGGCTCATCATATTCTGTGGGTTTTCAAACTGGGCTCCCCACGGGACCCGAGGCCACTCGGGAGTTGCAGGGGTGGAGGTCGGGCAAGTAGGCAGAGTCTCTCAATCACTCACCCCTCCACCTAGACAGCTGTCCTTCTATTGATTTCACACTTTCGGATACAGCAGAGCAGGTAAGAGCCCAGAGTTAAGTCAGAGGCCTGGGATTGATCTTGAGTGCTATTCCGCATCTATACGCTTCAGTTTGTAAAATAAGGATAATAATAATAACTAAATTTTATATAGCATTTACCAAGTGGTTGGCATCACTGTAAGCACTTTATATTCATTTACTATTAATCATTTGATTATTTCCATTTACTGCGAGAAGCATTGTCTTATAGCAGGAATCCAAAAGTGTTCAATTCTAGACACAGCGCACACCTAAAGGAAGTCCATATATTTGGAGTGACCCCTGCGAATTCCTTAACGTTCTCATAAAGTCTAATACTTTCTACAGGGTTTTGTGAATCTATGCTTGTCTGACTTTTCCTGACTCTTTGCAAGTCAGCAATTGTTAATGAGCCTCAATTAATGTTTCATTTTTCTCCTCCAGGGTGCTGGTAAAATAATTTTAACTCACTCACCTGGCCATCTGAAAATTGATGGTCTCAACACCAGTGGTCAGAAACTCTTAAAATCCATTCATTCTTTATCCGATGTGCAATGATTTTTTTAGTACCTGACTATCATTCGAGTTTACTAGTTATTTACTCTCTATTATTATTATTATTTACTATTGGGTTTGCTAGATTCTATTCTGAACACTTCATGTATATTAAATCATTCGGTGTTCAAAACACGCTATGGTAGGGGTTCCTGGGTGGCTCAGTCGGTTAAGTGTTGGACTCTTGATTTCAGCTCAGGTCATGATCTCAGGGTGCTGGGATCCAGCCCCACACTGGGCTCCACGCTGGGCATGGAGCCTGCTTAAGATTCTCTCTCTCCTTCACCCTCTACCCCTCCTTCCCACTGCCCCTTTGCCCCTCCTGCCCCTCACTAAAAAAAACAAAACAAAAAACAAACAAACAAAAAAACCCCACTAAAAACAAAAACAAAAAACAAATCTAAAACCCCCAAAACATGTTACGATAGTTATTATGATCTTCATTTTACAGATGAGGCATAATATGGCACCAGACATGAACCCAAGCAGACAGATCCTAGAACCCTTTCCCTTATTCCTACGCTGTGCTGATTATTTTTGGCTAGATTGTTTCCACTGCCTATTTATTTATGCATTTTAAAGATTTTAAAGATTTATTTATTTATCTGAGACAGACAGAGAGAGAGAGAGAACAGAAGGAGAGTAAGAGGGAGAAGCAGACTCCCCACTGAACAAGGAGCCGGACACAGGACTCGATCCCAGGACCCTAGGATCATGACCTGAGCCGAAGGCAGATGCTCAACCGACTGAGCCACCCAGGTGTCTTGATTTAATAGTTCTTAATAAATATTAGCATTTGGCTCATTTTAATGATGAGAGAACAATAGTGAGAAGGGTAAAGTATGGTCCTAAGTTCTATACTACAACACAGTAGAACTTCCCCGGGCTAACACAACCTCATGATTATAATATTACCCTCCGCACTGTCCTGCCTTCCTGGGTAAGAGGGCTGCAGGGGTTAAGTGAGATGATGATGGAGACAGGCTTTCATAGGTCCTGGAGCATAACAAGGGTGTAATGTTAATTCGTATCATGACTGGATTTCTGGAGTGGGCTCCGAGTCAGAGAGTAGGACATTTATTATGGAGTGAAGGGAGGGGAGGGAAGGGAGCTCAGACAGAAGGACAAGTTCACCTGCAAGGAAGCCCCGGCTAAGTCTTCAGCCAATCCCATGGAAAGCTCTGGGGTCGGAGTGGCCCTTTGGAGTTGTCATGAGTTGAAATAGGGGAGCCAGCCTTTTTACCCTGTATTGATCAGGCACTGCTTGAAGGCTGCCCTTCTAGAAGGTGGGACCTGGGGTGAGACAGCCCCCAAAGAGGTCTGACAGCCGTAGGCCCTCTGCTGTTGGCAGCCGAGGGAAACATTCTTCCTTTCTGAGAGGAGAAACTGTGGATGTCACATTATTGCATCCACCAATTTTAGTAATACTTAAAATATGTATTATTATTTTTGGCCTCATGGCAGGATTTTGTTTGAAAATTTTTTTCATCTTTAAATGTCTTTGAAAGTTTCCAATTAATTTTTTTAAAGATTTTGTTTATTTATTTAAGAGACAAAGAGAGAGAAGAGAGCACAAGCTGGGGAAGGGTAGAGGGAGAGGGACAAGTAGATTCCCCCCACTGAGCAGGGAGCCTCATGTGGGGCTCGATCCCAGGACCCTGGGGTCATGACCTGAGTTGAAAATCAAGAGTCAGACTCTTAACCAACTGAGCCACCTAGGTGACCCCCTTTATGTTCCACTTCTGCATCCATTCTTTTGTCTCTAGTTTTTCCCGTCCTAACTGCCAGGAGATCACACCTGGTTTCACAGTCTCACCCATGTACCAGTAAGAGAAATAACCCCCAGACCCTTAATTAGAACACGGTACTTTGAAACACCAACCTTGAGCCCGCTAGACATGTAGGAACTAGAGATGCCATCGAAGACATAGACTCGACTCTAACTCTGGGATTTATAGAACTAGAATTCGTAAGATTTATAACCATGAAGGTCTTTAGAGAGAACTTCCATGGTTATAAATCAGATATGGTATAAATTACAGTCTAATGTGTATTTCCCTGAAAAGCAGCATGAAAATGGAGATGTTGGGATGTTAGTAGTAGCATTCTCATTGTGCAAGATTTGAGGCAAGTACGCGTCTATAAACACTTGCCTCGAATAGAAAGCATTTTAATACATAAAGTGTAAAACATGAAATATTGGAAAATCATTAGCACAAAAATAAAAGATAAGAGCTGAGAAATCAAAAGGAGTGTATGTCTGGGGGAGGAGAGGTGAATGTTGTCTCAATCCTATCTTAAAATAGCTACTGCTGTTGAACACAAACCTTAACTGAACTTTCTGGTAGCCAAACGGGGCTCTCTCTAGCCCTCATCATACTTCGTCTTTAAGAAGAAGACCAGGATGTCAGAGACAGCTAAATCCTGAGCTTAGGAGAGTCCCACCTGGCATACAGGTTTATCTGGGGACTTCTCTGGCAGATGGCAGACAGGGAAGCCCTAAATTTCATCTGACACTTGGTGGGAGGAGGGACGTGTGATTCTCTGTGTCGGCGTCCGTGTGCATAACTATGTGTGCATATTTAAATCACCATACGCACAGCTGTGCAAATTTGCACATGTATAATAACATGTCTCAGCTGATCATAAGTTCTGAGCCGTACCCATCGATAGGTGCCCCAGGAATATTCAACAAGCATTAACCCTGTAGGAGAAAACACTTTTCTGATGCCAGCTTCTAGGCAGATGACAAGTGCAATTGTCCAGTTGTCACTCTCGCCCCAGGGGCCTGAACAGGATATATTAATGAGGCCTGGGCTGCCGTAGGCTCTCCAGAAGGCTACCTCTCAATCACTTAGGCATCTGATCCCTCCACGGCCCAGCCACCGCCCCCACAGTGGAGATTTAGAGCTCACAGCAAAAGCGCAGGAAGCTTGAGATGGTGAAGAGTCTATGGAATGCATTTGCCTTTAAAACGTGACGTTGGAACAATACCCTGACTGCCCTTGCACAAGTTCCACAATGGCCCATTGGGAGCCCTAAGGGTCTGATGACAAGGTCCACACCAGTGTGTGTAAGTAATTGGTTCTCTGAACTTCCCTGTGCCCACGATTATTGACCGAAACAATCAGAAGAGGGGTCTTTCTTCTTTCCCTTTGGTGAAGCATGACTGTCGCTCTAGTGGATCATCTTCAAAGACAGAAGACAAATGTCTATGCTTCTCATTCATGTGTCAATGTGACTACTTGAAAACAGGGCCAGAATGTTGTTAGAAACTAACACCCTCCCCTTTTTTTAATTGCCAACCTTGTACCAAGCAGTGAGTGCTAGGGCCTTTCTTGAGTAGGCTTATCCCAATAACAAATAATGTTTAGTGAGCTTTTGCAAGGTGCCTGGTGCTGGGGTAAGCACTCTGCATGCATGATCCCATGTAGTCCCCTCAACAGCCCTCGGAGGCAGGGACTATTATCATCCTATTTACCAATGAGGAAACGGGGGCATATAAACTAATTTGATCAAGATTACTTGCCCAAAGGAGGGGAGATCCTGACCTAGCACAGTCAGATGGCATACCTGAGCCTCTTAACCTTCATCTTCTACTTTCTTTCATTAAAATATGAGAACAGAACAGGGAGAAGACTGATCTCATTTCTGCTTCTCCAGGATTCTTTTGGGTCCATCGCTGAATGTTCACACCTATAGATCATTCTTACTAGAGTGTGAACCGAAAATGTAATAGGCTTCCTAGAGTTGATTTGTCTATCCCTAGCAATCTTAGATGCAACTCAGAATCCTACTTCTTGGGGCACCTGGGTGGCTCAGTTGGTTGAGCAGGTGACTCTTGGTTAAGGCTCAGGTCATGATCTCGGGGTCCTGGGATCGAGCCCCATGTTGAGCTCTTACCTCCATCCTGTGCCACGTATTCACACCCACGAAGTCAATATCTTAGTGTCTCTGATAAAGGCCAAACCCTTAGCAATCAAGGCCATTCACAAGCTGGTCCTAGGTAACTTATTCTGTCCTAGCTCATCTCCAGGCTCTCACCATCCTAAACACCACAGGCCAGAGTTATTTAGGACCCCTCGACTCTCAGAGCAAGTGTACCAGACCGGGTCATTCCTGGTTCTTTCCTTTGCCTGGGAGACTTATTTCCCTTTTATCATCTAGAGAACTTCAATATGTCTGTTCTTGAGAAAAATAACCTAAGTTTCCCCTCTAATGTAAATCCACCCAGGCAGAATAAACTTCTCTGTGATGCTGGAATGCTTTGAACAGCTCTCTATTACAACTCTGTATTAGTCAGGGTTCTCCAGGGAAGCAAACTCAATAGGAGATATAAATAGATGGGCAGACATACACATAGATAGATAGGTAGATAGATAGAGATAACTGGCTCATGCAGTTATGGGGGCAGGCAAGTCTAAAATCTGCAGGCTGGAGATACAGGGAAGAGTTGATGTTGCAGATCCAGTTCAAAGGATATGTGGAGGCAGAATTGCTTTTTCACTGGGGACCATAGTCTTCTTTCTCTTAAGACCTTCGACTGGTTAGGCATGGCCCATCCACATTTTGGAGGATAATCTGCTTCACTCAAAGACTATTGATTGTAAATAGTAATCTCATCCAAAAAGTGACCTTCACAGCAACGTCTAGACTGGTGTTTGACTCATAACTGGGTATCATGACCTAGCCAATATAATACTTATATTATATTGTAATATAAAATTCACCACCATAGACTTTTCTCACATTTTACTTGTTCACTTGCCTGCCAGCTCCCCTAAAATATGAGCTGTTTCTAAGTAGTGACCCTGAGCTTTTGTGTCACCAAAAATGTTTTCCCAGAGTGACACATTCGGTATAGAAGGTGGAGGGCAGTAAGGGACACACAAATTATTAGACTACAGTGTTTGACTACAGTGAATGGATGGGTAGCAGATGACTAAGCTCCCCGGCTTCAAACAGGAAAATAGGTTCTCTCCCGTGAGGCTGGGTGAACCTCATGATTCTGGATCGCAGGGGCCAAACCCCTCAGGGAGAGTAGCAGGCACAAAAAGTGGTCAGAGATGCAGTCCCTCAAGTGGCGGAGAGAAGCCCTAATCATCCCAGGAGACCCGGAGCCCTAAGTAGGGCTTTAAATTAACTTCCCTCTTGGTTGCTTCCTTCCAAGTCACCTTGACTTCCTCTGGAGCAGAGGGGCATAAGAGGCAGCCCCTTTGCCAACCACTAGGTGGCAGTGGAAGCCCGCCCCGGACGGGCTTGGCGTTTTCTGCTTGCTCAGCTCCCAAAGTCTGCTGAGAAAACTTCCAATCCCCCCCAGAACCCTGCTGGGAATTTCAGGTTAACTGACTAAGGCACTTTAATTTCCTTGGGAAAAGAGTTGCAGTCACACATCAGATTAGAGGCTCCTGAGGCACCCAGCCCTGCAGGGTGAGGCGCCCACCTTTTTCCAGCCCCTAGACGGAGAGAAGCGTCTCTTTTCTGCCGCCACTAGACAGGAGCCTCCACCCCACAGCAGGATCAAAGACGGCTCCGGGCACCATGCCACTCAAGGCCTGTTTACTTCCGCTGCTTGCTTCCACTTTCCAAAGCCAGGACTGATTTCATGCTTAGTACCTGCCATTGATGTCTGTCAGTGGCCTTTCTCCGCTTCCCTCCTGCTGCGCCACAGTGGACAGGAAGCTAGTCAATAGCAGACTACAAAGTTTGCGGGATCAGACTTCCTCGTGGGCCCTGCTTGCTCCTGGGGTGTAGGCACAAGGCATATACGTGGTCGAAATAAACAAAATTCTCAAGTCAGCCAAACACGGAGATTTGGGCATTATATATATATATATATGTATATGTGTATATACATATGTATACACACAAATATATATATATATATTTTTTTTTTTTTTCCTCCTTCAAAACCTTTATCTCCTCTATGAATTTATTTATATCGCCTCTACAGCCAACCATTTTTAAAGGACAAACTTTCCACCGATGGGGACAATTTGGAGTTTTAGTTAATCCAGTGTACAGGATACCGAAATGGTACGCCGTGCAGAGCAAGGGCTCATAAATGTTAGTTGGTGCTGACATCACTCTCCGGAAATTTTATGTAAGAGCTCCTTTGTCTTTGTGACTTCAAAGTCCTTCACCTACAGGATCTCATTTTCCACTTAGTGTGATAACAAAGGGCCATGGATTATTATCCTCAATTTACAGGTAGGGACAATAAGTCAAGGAAAGACTATTTGCCTGACAATATAGAACAGGTCAATGGTGTAGCCGATCGTTTCTCTGTTCTTACCAGCAGTCCTCCCTGCCTCTTGCATCGAGATGCCAACCTATGACCCCCAAACCCTAAACCCAAAGGAAGTAGCATCAGAGTCTCTTAAATGGACTTGAGGCCTGAATCATTCATTACCTACTCTCTCTGTGGCCATCATTCTCTCCTCATTGCTCCCAAGTCACCAACAGGACTGATCATCAATGCAGTCTTCTGGTAGATCAATAGCCAACAGAATCTCATTACTGCAGGAATCAGATCATTCCAGCAGCCTTGTTCTGATTTCCATCAAGTCAGAACTTTTAGAAGATGGAACACAGTTCATATCCAAGTTCTCCCTACCATTGACCTGGAACTCTAAGCCAATGCCACCCTTTGGGGCTCGGAGTTGTAAAGCCAGGCCGCAGAAAATATACAGCAATAGTGGCAAAACCCCCAAGTTTATGCAGTTGTAGTCACTTCTACCAAAAGATATTCTATCCTCCTTCAAGACCCCACTCCTGTTGCCTCTGTGAGAATGTCTCCTGACCCTGCCCTTCAGTTGGTATTAATTGATTGTTCCTTGAAACTTACATAAAATTCAGTGACTATTTCTGGCTTGAAATATCTCCTCTGTTTATATAAGAGCTATTTATCTGAAGTTCTTCCCCACTGCTCCCATTATTGGAATTATAATGTCCTAAGGAACATATGTCATATTATATTTACTTTGTGTGATACCTGGAGCTAGCACATTGCTTGTCCTTAAGACAATGTCGTAGGACAAGAGACAGCACGTGTCCCCAGGAAGGCTTGGTGAATGGCATTTAATCGTCCTAACTAAATCCATAGCCTTTAGCCACATCTAATTCATTCTGAAGTTGAACAGATTAATCTTCCTAAAACAGCACCGTCTTCATGCCATTTCTCTGCTAGCAACAATTCTTAATATCCCCCATTGCTCATAGAATTAAGTCTACTCAGGGAGACCCAGTATGCAAAAGATGACTGAGTTCTTCCCTGTCCTACTTGTCCAATTTTATGTCCTGTGTCTCCAGCATCCCTTATTGCCCACAGGCTTTGCTTTGGGCCTTGAATAGTCCTTCCCTAGTTCTGCCTACGCACTTTATTTTAAAGCCTTGTTTCTACCTAAAATGCCCTTTCCATTTCTTTGCTTCTCAAAGTCCTTACTTTTCTTCAAGGAGGAGGATTAATGGGAAGTATCACTGGATTTGGTGGAAGAGAGAATACCGGTAACGTCGAAGAGCGGAGAATGGAATGTCTGTAGAGTTGGGGACGGAAATCAGATTCCTGAGGCAACGAAAGGAGAGAGGTAAGAGCGGCATGTGTGATTCACTTACTTACTGATTTGACAGTCAGGAAAAAAGTGACCAGTAATATGGCGCCTAGATGAGCTCAGGGGTTGCAAACAATGGCGTTCTGTTCAGTATGGCCATTGGTACGGAGATGTCCTCAGTGTGAGTGGGAGGGTGGGGCAGGTGCCTCTGCAGAGATTAACGCTCAGTGAGAGCCTGCCTGTGGGGGCTTCTCGCCACAGCTGGGGAGCCCGGTCATCCTCTCTCACCGTAGTAGCCTGCTCCCCCTTAGCTCTCTGCCGGGCCCTTCTCATGTCATTGCCGGACTTTATCAGGAACTTCTGCTTTGCCCACACCCATTTGCCCTTCCACCCATTTCCCCTCATCCAGTTCACACCCCACCATCCTGCATTTCAATGGTACCATAAATCCCTTCGTCTTCTAAGTAGACTGCTTAGAAGTCTACTTCTAAGTAGACTGCTCTTTGTTAAATCCAAATATGCCTTATGTCTGTTGATTGCATCATGAAACCAACATGTGAGGGGGAAAGTTATAAAAACAATATTGGCTCTACTTGAGATTTACTCTGACCAACCTCACATGGTCCCACAGAACTACTAAGGGTCATATTACATTTTACCAAGTCAGGTCACTCCCTTGAAAACCACAACCACGGGAGTCTTCTAACTCTCTCCACATTCCTAAAATGCTTGGCCATACCCTCTCCATCTCCCTCTCCTTCCCTCATCCCCCTGCCCACACACAGACACACACACACATCAACAATCTTCTTTCTCGGGAGAGGATCTCACTTTTTTTTTTTTTAACAAGAACAGAAGCCTAGAAGCTCTCAGATGGGCACTCCCTCCACTCCCCATGAGCAGGTGTTCCCATCCTTCCTCTCCTCCTTCCCTCCTGTTTCAATAGAAGAACTGTCAGCCTCCTACCCAAGGTCAATATCTTGACCTCACCTTTGGGGTCTCGTCATTCTTTTCTCCTTAGAACACGTCACTCCTCCTCTCTCTTCTCTTTGTAGCTCTATTTCTCAATTCGATCATTTTCCTTCTGCGAGTTAACCATGCTTGTGTTAACCATTTTAACCATACCTCCTTTGCAGAGTCACCTTCTTTCGCCTCATGTCGATAATAATGGTGATGATAATGAGCAAGAACCAGCAAAAGATACAACTAACATTTGGTAAGTGCTTATTATGTGCCAGACACTGTCCTTAGAACTTTACATGTGTTATTTCATTTAATCTTCACAAAGCCCTAGGGAATAAGTATTATTAGCTTCATTTTTACAGATGAGGGAACAGAGGTACTAAGAGGTTAAATGAATTGCTTGAGGCCACACAGCTAGTATACGAAGGAACCAGAATTTAGACAAGGGCTATCTGGCTTCAGAACCTCAACTCTTTTTTTTTTTTTTTTTTTTTTTTTTGGTATCAGTGTAATGCTGGCCTCATAGAATAAATTTGGAAGCTTTCCTTCCTCTTCCATTTTTTGGAATAGTTGGAGAAGAATGGGTTTTCACTCTTCTTTAAATGTGTGGTGGAATTCGCCTGTGAAGTCCTCTGTTTCTGGACTTTTGTTTGTTGGGAGGTTTTTGATGATTGGTTCTATTTCATTGCTGGTAATTCTTCTGTTCAAATTTTCTATTTCTTCCTGCTTCAGGTTTGGAAGGTTATCTGTCTCTAGGTATTTATCCATTTCTTCTAGGTTGTCCAATTTGTTGGGTTATAATTTTTCACAATATTCTCTTATAATCCTTTATATTTCTGTCATGTCTATTGTTGGTTTTCCTTCTTCATTTCTGATTCTATTTATATAAGTCCTCTCTCATCTTTCCTTGATGAGTTTGGCTAAAGGCTTATCAATTTTCTTTATGTTATCAAAGGACCAGCTCCTGGTTTCACCGACATGTTCTATTGGTTTTGTGTCTCTGTTTTATTTATTTCTGCTCTGATCTTTATTATTTCTTTCCATCTACTGGCTTTGGGTTTTGTTTGTTCTTCTTTTTTGAACTCCTTTAGCTGTAAGGCTAGGTTGCTTATTTAAGATTTTCCTTGTTTCTTGACTTAGGTCTGCACTGTTATTATCTTCCTTCTTAGAACAACTTTTGCTGCATTCCCCAAATTTTGGGCCATTGTGGTTTCATTTTCATGTCTCCATGTCCTTTTGATGTTCTCTTTGTTTAGTAGCATGCTCTTTGGCCTCCATGTATCTGTGTCCTTCCCAGATTTTTTTTCTTGGGATTGGTTTCTAGTTTCGTATCATCGTAGTCAGAAAAGATATGTGATAGGATTTCAATCTTTTTTAATTTGTTCAGACTCGTTTTGGCCTAACATGAGATCTATTCTGGAGCATGTTCCCTGTGCACTTGAATGTGTATTTCTCTGTTTTGATATGAAATGTTCTGAATATATCTATTAGGTCCATCAGGTCCAGTGTGTCATTCAAAGCCACTGTTTCCTTGTTGATTTTCTGTGGATGATCTACCCATTGATGTAAGTGGGGGTGTTGAAATCCCCTACTATTATTAAAGTACTGTCAATTTCTTCATTTACATCTGTTAATAGTTGCTTTATGTATTTAGGTGTCTATGTATTTATGTATACATTAGGTGTTTATGTATTTATGTATTTAGGTATTTCCATGTTGTGAAATAAATATTTACAATTGTTAAATGCTCTTGTTGGATTGTTCCTTTATGATTGTGATTATTAGTGTCCTTCTTTGTCTCTTATTATAGTCTTTGATCATAGAATGATACTGTTTCCTATTCTTGGATTTCTTTAGGATTGGACTTCACAGTGTACTCTCCTCCCCTCTGCCCACAACTTTACATATATCTACATGAGATGACTCACAAATTTATATTTATTTCTAGCCCTGACTTCCCCTGAGTTCTAAAACTGATCATCTAATTCTCTATTTGATGCATACATTTGGAAGACATAAAGGGTTTTTGGAGTAGGTCTAAGATAAACCTGGTGATCTCCCCCTGGACACTGGTCTTCTTCCAGCATTCTGTGTATCAGCTAGTGGTACCACCATTCATTCATGTGCTAACACAAACGAATGTCAGTACATCTGTTGCCCTCATCCCTCTTACAGCCATATCCCTTAGAAGATGCAAATCTGATTCTGTTATCCCCCAGTTTGGTTTCTTATTGATTAATTCCATAAGAATAATAAAGGGCAAGATACACCGGAAGAAACAACTAACATTTGGTGAGCCTCAACTCAGATCACTCTCTGACTCCTTGTGTTTTAAAGATTTATTTACTCATTTTAGAGAAAGAGAGAGAGGGAGTGGGGTTGGGGGGAGGGAAAGAGGAAGAGAGAGAGAATCTCAAGCAGACTCTCTGCTGAGCAAGGAGCCCAATATGGGCTCAATCTCACAACCCTGAGATCATGACCTGAGCTGAAATCAAGAGTGGGACACTTAACCAAGTGAGCCTCCCAGGTGCCCGTGACTCCCCATACTTTAAAAACCCCCCTTGTTTCAGTAGCAAATGTGCCATGCCCTTCCTGCCCCAGGATATGAACTTTTCTCTTTCTGGAATACTCCCTATTTCTTCTAAATAACTCCTATTCAATCTTCAGTTCTCAGTTTAACCACTTCCTTAGATAAGCCTTTCCCATTTCCCCAGACTAAATCTGGTCTCTGTTAGATGCCCACATCAAGTACATCTATAGGGCAGAGCACACATTTTATTGCAATATTTCCTTTATTCTAATTAATAATCTGATTGATGTCTATTTCCTAACTAGATATTAAGCTCCATAAAGGCAGTGACCTTGCCAGGATTTGGTCATCATAAAAGTAAGCCATAATATTTAGGCCAAGGGTTAAAAGAACTCAGAAAAAGAGCCAGAAAAATTAGACAATGCGCCTAAAATAATGTTTTTCTTCTTTTTTATATAGACCCCATTTATAAGAAAATCTGTCAGTAGCATGATTTTGAGATCATTGGCCAGGAAAGAAAGATTAGTATTCGTAGGATCATAGGACAGGAAACTGTAGAAGGCAGGAGGACAAAAAGGGGAAAAAAAAAGGAGATTTTCTGTCAATAACTTGGGGATTACTTGTAAAACTAGGCTCTCTGACTCAGTCCATATAAAGTGCTCATAAATTGGAAGGCAAGTGTGAACTTAGCCTCAGCTACCATACATTGTGCCATGGAGAATGAGCTATCTTGGATGAGGAGGCATAAGAATGGGCTGGGTCTAAATCCAGCCATGTTTACAAGACTAAGGCAGATGGTGATGACAGAGAAACATGCAGACCAGCTTATAGTGGAGGAACAGGCTGAACTCTAGCTATGAAATCCACAGATAATATGCAAAAAATCCTAACGAGAAGTGTGGCATGTCTTCACATATCAGAACCAGGTCACTCCAATTCAATAACTTGTGGGACCGTATGGAGAAGGTTGAGACTGTTGCGAGGTTTTGTGGCCTGTAAGGCTCCATAGGGCTGTATTTGGGATTTGGGGGCTAGGTAGAGGCTCCTAGAATTGACCAGAAGAAACTAGATGGGAGATACTTCAGCAGAAGCAACTCCCTAAGATGTTTTAAACAGGGAGGGTGTTTTGGACTGAACTGTGTCCCCCCCCCCCCCAAATTCCTATGTTGAAGCTCTAATCCTCAAAGTGATTATATTTGTAGATAGGGATTTCAGGAGGTAATTAAGATTAAATAAAGTCACGAAAGTGGGGTCCTAATCCAATAGGACTGATGACCTTATAAGAAAAGGAAGAAAGAGAGATATCTCTCTTTCCACGTGCTTGCACTGAGGAAAGACCATATGAGAAGGGGCCATCTGTAAGCCAGGAAGAAGGTTTTTACCAGAACCCAATCACGTAGCACCCTGCCCTGACCTTGGACTTCCCTCCACTAGAACTGTAAGAAAATAAATTCCTTTCATTTAGGCCACCCGGACTATGGTATTTTGTTACGTCGGCCCAAGCAAACTAAGGCAGAGGGGGAGCAAGAGCAAAGTCCTGTGTCAGACGAGTAAATAGAATTTTCCCAGGTAGAGCAGGCCATATCAAATGGTGATTGCTTTTTGGAGTTTAAATGAAAGAGATGACCCAGTGCTTCCTCTTGCTTCTCCTCTCTAGGTCTTAGCCACCAGCAACCTCTGCGTCATTCTCATTTTGGTCACCCTGTGTCCACCTATCTTTCTCCTTTGCTTTCCCTTACTCTGTTGATAACGTTGCTCAAGGATCATTACTGTCAGATTCAGGCTGCTCAGCACCCATGCATGTGAGGACCATCAGAAGCATGGAATATCAGCAAAAACAGGAAGCTTCCTAGCGTGGAATGTCTGGGGATCTGTCTCTGTATTATTTCTGGAGCCCTAACTTGCCAGAGAGATTATCCCTCGCTGAGGGCAATGCATTCTGTCATTTTATAGAACTCCCAAAAGGAGATATTCTACTCACATCTTTTACCGACTCCATATAGGAAGCAACCTATTTGGTCAAATGCCAGACTAACGATGTTGACTCCCTACCTTATAGGGCATTACCTGGTTTGTGATAACCCTTGAACTGAAAACAGAGTCATTCTTTTGAACCAAATCCAAGAACTTGAATCCTGCAAACTAAGATAGATTTCCTTGTTCCTCGGGTATCTCTTTGCTGTTGGATCTTCTTCATGCTGTTTATACCCTCTTGATACCTGGTTTTGTATAAGTCACTGGATGTTTTATTATTGGGAACAGAACCTATCTTTTTTTTTTTTATAAGATTTTATTTATTTATTTGACAGAGAGAGAGATCACAAGTAGGCAGAGAGGCAGGCAGAGAGAGGGGGAAGCAGGCTCCCCGCTGAGCAGAGAGCCCAATGTGGGGCTTAATCCCAGGACCCTGAGATCATGACCTGAGCCGAAGGCAGAGGCTTTAACCCACTGAGCCACCCAGGCGCCCCGAGAACCTATCTTTTTTACCAGTGCTTATACCACTTTTATTTTTTCTTTTTATTTATTTTTTTTAAAGATTTTATTTATTTGTTAGAGAGGGAACACAAGCAGGGGGAGAGCAGGCAGAGGGAGAAGCAGGCTCTCCACTGAGCAAGGAGTCTGATGTGGGACTTGATCCCAGGACCCTGGGATCATGACCTGAGCTGAAGACAGACTTCCAACCATCTGAGCCACCCGGGCGCCCCACCTATGCCACTTCTAAAGCATATAGCTGGATGTGGTCACATCTTCTCCCTATTTGCCTTATCTTATTCGGTCTTACCAGTCCATCCTCAGCTATATGGCTGAAATCTCACTGATGGTCAATTTCAGGGGCAGACCTGACCTCTCAGAGAAGTTCCCTTGGCTATGGAAGAGCTAGAGCTTGGGGCAAGACTGGGCTCGATGGTGGCAATAGGTAATTCAGATGCTTATAATAAGCGCAAGATAAATCATAGTTAAAAAGTATAAAATAGGTCTTCAGGAAACATCTGCTGAAAGGACATATGGATGAATTTAGGGATAAAACAGATGAATTTCTATTGAAAGCTCTTTTCCATTTTGGATTTTACTTTTATACCAAACCAAAGATATTTTATATATTTTTTTTCAGTATCAGGACCTTGCTTACTGGGACATGGGGTGAAATGCATCAAAGCCCTTTGGAGCTTAACTTTGGGAAGATGAGCCATACCTCTTCTGTTTGGATAACTCCGATCAAGGAAGACCAAATACTCATAAAGCCGTGATGCCAGTAGGTATCTTGAGAGCTGGAAGAACACTGTCGCCTAATGCCTTCCTCCTCATTGAAATGCAAAAGTCCAGGTCATAAATATGTTCTTCTTAGGGTCTTTGGGATGACCATTTTAGTGACTCCTAGGAAAGAAACTTAGCTATACCACTTGTCTCTATCCTTTCTCTCTTCCTTGTGGTATTATTGTTTCTTATATTGCATTGGGATTATTTGCTCCGAGGAAGATTTATCCAAAGAATTTACAGCTGGAGTCAAAGAACTGTGGTTGGAGTCAGAATATTGTCCTTTTCTGTAGAATGAAGATTTTAATAGCAGCTGGTGCTGGAGGCCAACTCCCATGTCACTCCCTCTTGAGTAGCTCCTGCCTACACTAGCAATGTTAACCTACACTAGCAATGTTAACCTACACTAGCAAGGTTAACCCAGCCACCATCATAATTATCATTATTTTTTAAAGATTTTATTTATTTATTTGACAGAGAGAGCGGGAGTGCACAAGCAGGGGGAACAGTAGAGGGAGAGGGAGAAGCAGACTCCCTGCTGAGCAGGAAGCCCAATGTGGGGCTCCAGCCCAGGACCCTGGGATCATGACCCGAGCCGAAGGCAGAGACTTAAACATCTGAGCCACCCAGGTGCCCTAGCATCCATAATTAAATCTTTAACCCTAATCATGTCCTTTCTTTCTGTATGCTTCTGTCCAGTTAAAAGTTCTTTTAAAGGAGAATATATAATTTCTAAACGAAAGATACAAAAAATTTGACCCTTAGCTAAAGCAAAGCTATATTTTGAAATCTTTGTATCACACTTAAGAATATTTCCTAGAAACACATAATTCTTTCTAAGGACCAAACTCCTGCACGGAGGCTAATTTTAATGCAAAACAAAATGTATTCTGGAAGCATTCAAAACTCTCAAGGAGGATAGCTCAGGCCTGACCCAGGCAGTGTAGTGTGGGGTTTGAGGGAGCAGGTTCCACATAAAACTAAATAGGTACAAATCCCAGTTCAGCTACTTAATACCTATGCTACACTGAAGTGCTCTTTAATTTCTTTGTGTATCACTTTCTTCATCTGTACAAAGGGAATGATAATACAGCTTTACAGGGACCTTGTGAAAATGGATTGACATAATTCACACAAAATGTTTATCCCAGTGAACACCCCAAAATGTCTGGTTCTTGTGACTGCTATTACTTTATGACCCCTACTCTTATTAACTTATTCACTCCAAACTGGTAATTGTGCACTGTGAATTATGGAGAGGCTTTTTAAAGGTCATCAGTTAATGGGACACTCTCATCTGCAAATAAATGTGAATCATCATATCAAATAATAAAGGTTCTTTTGGGGGGGGAGTGTATGTACGTGTGTGTGTGTGTGTGTGTGTGTGTGTTCTAAGTAAGGACAATAATACTTTGGACAAAGTTCTAGTCTGAAAATTAGATGAGCTAGATTCTAATCTCTATAGCAGCCCTGATTCTTAGTTTGGTTTCAGTCTCTAAATGCAAAATGGAGAGAAAGTCCTCCATTTCTACTGATCTCATAGAGTTAGTGTGAGCATAGCTAAGACAGATGGGTTTTAGAGTTTTTAACATATCTTTTTAATAGTCCAAGCTACTATTTTGTTTAGACTCATTCATTTTTAAGGGTCTTATTTTAGACTTATCATCATTAAGGTATTATTTTTATCTCTCAAGGATGTTATACCCCCTTTCCTCTGGAATGACATGCTTGGAAAAATTTACCAAATATTATTTCATGTCATTCTCATTATCCATAAATCATTTTACTAATTACTGTATTGATCGATGTTTATTTGCCACAAAAGGTCTACTATTTAACTCAACAGCAAGAGGACTCGAATCCTAACAATAACATAGAAAAGACTGAAACCAGGACTGTTCTGTTTTTCTATAGCTTCCATAGATCATGTGAAGGATGAATAAAAATTAGGGAAGGGTAATTCTGACCTTTGCTTCATGGTTTGCAAAAATACAATTTATCTCCGTCATCCATCTCTTATTTGTTTTCCCTAAGATTCCATTATTTTACACAAAAACTCATATGTAATTTTTTTGTCCAATGACCTTATTTTAGAACGCTCTTATTTTTTATCCTCTAGGATAAAAATTAAATAGCAATTACATTTTCTGCTTCCAAGGAAGGTTTGTTTTTTCCACAATTATTTCTTTCTTCAGTTTTCTGCCTTTTCACCCCCTGGGTCTGGTCTTCTTAATTTCTGAATGACATTTAAAGACATGTCATTGTGGGGTTCTAGTGCAAAGGGAGAAACTGTAATGAAAAGACAGCAGGATATGTTAATAGCCTCCAGGAGGTCAGGCAAATGCTTTTTCTTAAAGTTTAGATGTCCTGTGCAATGTTCCATCCAACTTCCACCAAGGAAACTTGCCGTGCATAATGACTGAGGTTCTGGAAGAAGGAGAGAGTTGGTATATTATGATAAACCAACGCACCTTGCAGCCATTCATTTGCTGTGCTTAGAACTTAATTTATTTCCAAGTCATTCAATGAGTATAATACAGAAAGAGTCTCCGGTTTTTATCTACTCTGGACAGCACAGCATATTGCTCCAGTAAGCATAATGGGTGGAAATTAGGCTCAGAATTCTGGCTGAAGAGTTCTGTCCATGTGAGGGAAGTAGATACAGATAAATCACTCTTTCTGCATAATACCTTTGCAGGAAACCAACGAATAATGCCACAGGGAGGAGATGGTGGCCACAGCTCAGTAGCTTCCATGAATAGCTCCAAGAAGCAGGAACAGTATGATCTAAGACCTGATGTTACTGTTATTAATTGCAGATTTAATGGGTCTGTGCATTTTATAGGAAGGTAGCTGTATAGACTGAAGCATAGTGTCACTTCCTGTAAACCCTGTCCTTGACTCACTCAGGAATGTTCTTTGGCTCAACTTTTCCATCTGCACCACAAAAGGATGGCATATTTTGCCTGTCTAAAATGTTAGACACTACTAAGAAATCCTTTACTTTTGTAAAAATCAAGGGCAAGGTTATAGAATGATGGATCACAAAACTGAGCCAGGAAAACAGAGCTTTTATTCCAGGAGAAAAGGGAATGTAAGGGAAGCTTGGGGGTGGGTGGGCAGGTGATATTATGGAAATAAGAAGTCAGATAAGTAAAACTAATTAAAAAGCATAATCCCTGTCAAGCTTCTGAAATGTAGTTCAAATATCGTCTTTTATATGTAAACATAATATATGGAAACTAATGTGTTTACCCATGTTTGTTTAGAATGTGTGTAAACTCTAGTTTAAATAAACCAAAAATAAATAAAGCTATATGCTATCATATGCGTTTCAAATGACATCCACAATCATTATCTCATTTGAACCTCATGCTAAGGACTGTGGACAAATACAATTCTCTTTGTTTTGCTGTTATAGAAATCGAAACTCAGAGAGATAAAATGATTTGCATAATTTTTCACAGGATGAGTTTGTAAGACCACCTCGGAATGCCTGGCAAATAGAAATCACTACATAAATGTTTGTCAAGTGAATGGGCATATGAATGAAGGAGTCTGGTCCCTAGTTCACTGTTTCTTTCTAGGACTGTCCTCATAAACTCCTGCTGCCTTCTGGTTGGGGAGGGAATTAACTGGGAACACCCTACTTAAAGAAAGATATAAACATTCAAAAATGTTTCTTTGTACTTTTCATCATCAGGTGGATTTTAAAATAGTTCTGTTATTGTATATCTTTGTATTCTTTTTTCTTCATCCCCAATCATATTGACTTTTTGCTTGTTTGTTAAAGAGGGGCAGTTTTTATAAGGCTCTGTCCATCTAGAATATGACATGAACATCTGGAATATGAACATCTAGAATTGTCTTCTTCTTCTTATAGTTTTATTTATTTTTTATTATATTCAGTTAGCCAACATATGGTAGTACATCGTTAGTTTTTGATGTAGTGTTCAATGATTCATTAGTTTTATATTGAAAAAAGAAGGGGTGCCTGGGTGGCTCAGTCGGTTAAGTGTCTGCCTTTGGCTCAGGTCATGATCCCAGGGTCCTAGGATGGAGTCCTGCATCAAGCTGCCTGTTCAGCAGGGAGCCTGCTTCTTCCTCTCTCCCCTGCTTTCTTTTGTGCTCATGCTCTATCTCTCGCTCGCTTTCTCTCTCTCAAATAAATAAATAAAAACCTTTAAAAAAATAAAAAAGAAGGCAAGGATTTTAAATTTCAGAACCAGGTAATCTGTTTAGTTGCATTGCTTCAAGTACTTTGGCCACTAGATCACCTTTTAAAATCCAGGTTCCTAAAAAGTCATATTTTAAATTAAAATGGATCTCATAGTGAATCTTTTATACAGACTCTCGCTGAGGAAAATTTCTTAGGGAAGCCAGCTGTCTAGAGGAAAGATAAAAACTAGGACACCAGAAGAATTTGAAGCATCTGGCATGAACAAACATTAAACACAGCCCAGACAGATGAGTAATATAAGCACAGAGATGGAAATACTAGGAAATAATCAAAAGGAAATGCTGGAAATGAGAAACACCATAATAGAAAAGAACAGTGTCTTTGATGGTTTCATCAGTAGACTGGACAGAGCTGAGGAAAGCATCAGTGAGCTTGAATGTAAGTCAACAGAACTTCCCAAACTGAAATGCAAAAAAAAAAAAAAAAAAGTAAGGAAAAAATCTTAAAGAACTATAGGATGGGGTGCCTGGCTAACTCAGTCAGAAGAGCATGCAACTTGGAGTCATGAGTTTGAGCCCCACATGGTGTGTAGAGATTACTAAAAACAAACAAATAAATACCTTCTAAAAAATATGAATGTGTCCTCTGCATTTCATGGGGCATACTTAAAATAAAGAGCTAAGGGATAGTTTCAAACAGGTGGAACATATACTTAATTAGTATAACAAGGAGAAGGAAGAATGAGCAGAAAAGAATGTTTAAAGTAACAATGTCTGAAAACTTTCCAAACTTCATTACAAATGTTAAACCACAGATCCAGAGTGCTCAAAGAACACTAAGGGAGATAAATACCAAAAAGCACACCTAGGAATATCATAATTCTAGAAATGGAGAATCAAAAGCAGAAATCAAAGGCAGAAAGAAATTTTGAAGAAAGTCAGAGGGAGGAATAAAGCCACTTTACTTACAGAGGAACAAGGATAATAAATATATCAAGCTTCTGGGTAAAAACCATGCTGTCATAGTGACATGAAATCTTTAAAGTATAGAAGAAGAATTTCAACCTAGAATTATATGTCCAGTGAAATGATCCTTCAAAAACAAAGAAGAAATTAAGATTTTCAAAGATAAAGCTGAGATAATTTATTGGTGGCATACTTGCCCTGAAAGAAATATTTTTTTTTTTTAAAAAAAGCTCTTTAGGGAAAATGAAAATGAAACTCACAATGAAAACTCAGATCTACATACACATAGAAAGGTCATCAGAAAAAGAATAAGTAAAAGGAAAATAATGAAGCTGTGAAGAAGTTGTATGCACCTAACGATGTGATATCAAAATATGTGAGGCAAAAATCTGATAGAATTAGCAAATCTCTATGATATTTGCAGACTCTAGCTCCCCTCTTTTAGTAATTGATATACTAAACGGGTAGAAAATCAGTAAGAATCAAGTTCAGCTAAACCGTACCAATCAACTTGATTTGACAATTATAGAGTTTTCCATACAGTAACAGTTAACTTCTTCTCAAGCTTACATGGAACATTTACTGATGATATAGACCATATTCTGGACCAGATCATAAAACACACCTTAAAAAATTTAGAAGAATAAAAATCATAAAAATATGGTCTTAGACCACAATGAAATTAATCTAGAAATCAAAAACAAAGAGATAAAACACTTCTAAACTTCACATAAGACAAAGATGTCTCCTGAGAAATTTTAAAATATTTTGGGGGCACCTGGGTGGCTCAGTTGGTTAGGTGTCCAACTATCGATTTTGGCTCAGGTCACAATCTCAGGGTCAAGCCCCATGTCAGACTTTGTGCTGAGCGTGGAGCCTGCTTGAGATTCTCTGTACCTCCTTCTTCTGCCCCCCCCCCACTATTCTTCTCTCTTTCTCTCTCTCAAAAAAAAATAGTTTGAACTAATGAAAATGAAAACACCACTTATCAAAATCTGTAGGATAAAAAAAAGGCAGTATTTAGAGAGAAAAATATAGTGTGTACATATATATACACTATAAAATAAAAATTTCTTATATATATAAATTTATATATATATATATACATATATATATATATATGAAAAGAAGAAATTTAAAATATGTAACCCAAATTTTCATTTTATGAAACTGGAAAAGGAAGAGCAATTTAAGCCTCAGTAAGCAGAAGAAAAGATGAATAAAAATCAATGACATTGAAAACAGGCAATCAATAGAGAAAATCAAAGAAACCAAAATTTAGTTCTTTCACATTATCAATAAAATTGATGAACCTTTTATCTAGGCACAAATTTTTCATATCTGAAATGAAAAATAGGGCATTACTATTGATCTCATTGGTATTATAATGATAACAAACTTATAAACAACTTATTTGCAAACAAATTTGATAACATAGATGAAATGAGCCAATTCCTTGTAAGACACAATCAAAACTCACAAAAGGTACATAATCTTAATAGGTCTATAGCTGCTAAAGAAATTGAGCCAATAACTAGGAACTTTTCAAAATAGAAAGCAAAGAACTCCTTCCAAAAAAGAAAGCACTAATGAATTCTACCAAACATTTAAGCAAGAAATCATACCAATTCTCAACAATCTTTGCCAGAAAATAGATACAGAGGGAACACGTCCTAATATATTTTATAAAGCCAGCATTACCCTAATACTAAAATGTAAAAAGATATTACAAGAAAGGAAAACCATACACCAAAATCACTTATGAAAATAGATGCACAAATCCTCAACAAAATAGTAGCAGATTAAATTCAACAATGTATAGAATTATAGACCATGACAAGTTGAATTTATTCGAAGTGTAAAAGGGTGGTTCAGCATTTGAAAATTGATCAGTGTAATCCATGATATCAGGTAATTTAAGAAGAAAAAAATCATATAATCACATACTTTGGACAATTTTCCCCTAAGACAAAGATCAAGACAAGGATGTCCATTCTTACCACTCATATTCATTACCATAGTGGATTCCTATCTAGTGCAATAGGACAAAAATACATATATAAGATATAAGATTGGAAAGGAAAAAATAAAATTGACATTATTATCTATGTAGGAAAAAAACAAAGTAGCAACAAAAAATAATTCCCAGAACAAATAAACATGCACACATGGTAAGTTTCCAGAATACAACTCTAATCTACGAAAGTTAATTTATTTCCTATATACCTGCAATTAACAATTGGAACTTGAATACAAAGCATTATTGTTACAATAAAACTAAAGCCATAAAATACTTACTTATAAATCTGAAGATATATAGCATGTCTATGTGTGAAAACTTACAAAACTGATGAAAGAAACCAAAAATCTAAGTAAGTGGAGAAATATTCCATGTTCATAGATTGGGAGACTTCCTAGCATTAGGATGTCAGTTGTTTCCAACTTGATCTCTACATTCAACAAAATTCCAATTAAAATCCAACAATCTATTTTGCAAGATATTGACTGGCTGATTCTAAAATTTATGTGGAAAGTCACAAAATCTAGAATAGCTAACACAGTGCTGGAGAATAAGAACACAGAGGAAAGATTCACGTTACCCATATTCAAGACTTACTATGAAGGTACAGTAATGAAGATAGTATGGTATTTAGAAAAAAAACAGACATGTAGATTAATGGGATAGAAGAGAAAAAAGACTCAAAAGATACAGTCGACTGATTTTGACAATTGCACAAAGGCAATTCCATGGAGAAAGGATGATCTTTCAGCTGAAACAACTGGGCAACCATATGCAAGAGAACAAAGAAGAAGAAGGAAGGAAGGAAGGAAGGAAGGAAGGAAGGAAGGAAGGAAGGAAGGAAGGAAGGAAGGAAAGGAGGGAGGGAGGAAAGGAGGGAGGAAGGGAGGAAGGAAAAAGAAAGAAAAGAAAAGAAAAGAAAAGAAAAGAAAAGAAAAGAAAGAAAGAAAGAAAGAAAGAAAGAAAGAAAGAAAGAAAGAAAGAAAGAAAAAGAAAAGAAAGAGAAAGAAAGAGAGAAAGAGAGGAAGGCAGGGAGGGAGGGAAGGAGGGAGAGAGGGAGAAGATGAAAGGAAGGAAGGAAGGAAG
>CM052884.1:19796501-19854254 GCA_028534135.1 Potos flavus | reverse complement strand
AAGAAAGAAAGAAAGAAAGAAAGAAAGAAAGAAAGAAAGAAAGAAAGAAAGAAAGAAAGAAAGAAAGAAAGAAAGAAAGAAAGAAAGAAAGAAAGAAAAAAGAAAGAAAAGAAAGAAAGAGGAAGAGGGAGAGAAGGAAGAAGAAATGAACATAGGCACCAACTTTACACGTTTCACAAAAATGAACTCAAAATAGATCTTAGACCTTAACGTAAAAGGAAATCTGTAAAAAAAATAACAAGAGAAAATTTATTGGACCTCAAGTTTGAGTTTTTAGATATAACACAAAGACAATGATCAACAAAAGACTAGAAGTGATAAGTTGGACTTTATCAAAACCAAACAC
The DNA here is from genome assembly GCA_028534135.1 of Potos flavus. NCBI lineage: Eukaryota > Metazoa > Chordata > Mammalia > Carnivora > Procyonidae > Potos > Potos flavus. The sequence continues at coordinate 19,853,908 of CM052884.1, read as the reverse complement.
TTCTGCTGCGAGGGAAACAGTATTAAGAGGATGGAAAGAAAGCTACAGACTGGGAAAGAATATTCACAAAACACATATTTGATAAAAGACTCACAGCAAAAATATACAAAGAACATTTAAAAGTCAACAATGAAAAAAACAAACAGCCCAGTCGGGGAAATTTTCAGACAGATACCTCAACAAAGAAAATACATTGATAGGAAAGAAACATAAAAAAGTTTCTCAACATCATTTATCATTAGAGAATTACAAATTAAAACAATGCGATACTAATACATATTTATTAAAATGGCTAAATTAAAAAAAAAAAACAAAACAAACTGGCAATACCAATTGCTGGCAAGGATATAGAGCAAGAAGTCCTCCTTTATCGCTGATGAGAATGTAAATCACACAGCCACTCTCCAGCACCGTATAGCAGCTTCTTACAGAGATAAACATGGTCTCGCCACAAGATCCAGCAAAGGCACTCCTAGCTGTTTATACAACTGATTTTAAGACCTGTGTAGATGGACCTTGAAAGTGTTTTGTTAAGTGAAATAAGTCAGACAGAGAAAGACAAATACTGTATGAGATCACTTATGTATGGCATCTAAAAAAGCCAAATTCATAGAAACAGAGACTAAAAATGGTAGTTTCCAGGAACCAGAGGGTGGAGGGTGAGGAGTAGTGGAAAAGATAAAAAGAAATGAACCAAGCTGAGAAAAGACATGGGTGAGCCTTAAATATGTATTTCCAAGTGATAGAAGCCAGTCTCAAAAAGGCTATATACTCTCTGATTTAAATCATATGACATTCTGGAGAAGGCAAAACTAAAGAGGCAGTAAAAATCAATGGGTGCTGGGGGGATTGGGGAGTACAATGTTGAATGGATGAAGCACAGAGCGTTTTTTTTTTAGGGAGATGAGACTACTCTGCATGGCACTATAATGGCGAGTATATGATACTATGAACTTGTCAAAATCCGGAAGACTCTAGAGCATAGAACTTTACATCATTAAGGAGTGAACTTTGATGTGTGTAAATTTTTTTTTTTTTTTTTTTAAGAAATTCATTTAAAGGGTGCCTGGGTGGCTAAGTTGGAAAGCATCTGATTCTTGATTTTAGCTTGGGTCTTGATCTCAGGATCATGAGTTCAAGCCCTGGCCATCATGGAGCCTACTTAAAAATTGAAAAAAATAGGGGCGCCTGGGTGGCTCAGTTGTTAAGTGTCTGCCTTTGGCTCAGGTCATGATCCCAGGGTCCTGGGATCGAGGCCTGCGTTGGGCTCCCTGCTCAGTGGGAAGACTGCTTCTCCCTCTCCCACTCCCCCTGATTGTGTTCCCTCTTTCACTGTGTCTCTCTGTCAAATAATAAATAAAATCTTAAAAATAAATAAATAAATAAATAAAAATTAAAAAATAAAATCATTTAAAAGGTCACAGTATTTCATGATGGAATGCAGACATGGACAAAACAATCTGACTACACTACAAATCTATGGAACACCTCCCTTAAGGAGGCGAGGGGCAAAGGTGCTTACCTATGCAACTGGAAATGATTCTGTAAGACCAAAGGCAAGAGAGATTGTATATAAGCGCTGTGCTCCAGTTGATAGAGATGCTCCCCCAGGACTGCCGACATCGAATGCTGCCATACATTTGTATTTGAAGTGAATAGCTAACACGATGGCACACGGTGGGAACCAGGTTGCTCACTATGGACGTGGGAGGTTACACATAAATAAGAAAGGGATGGAGACTAGAATAATCAGTATGGATATGGGTTACTTAGAGACCTCACTACGGACACATGTCCAGCTCAGTACACACAGCCGGCCAGAGGTGTATGTATCTGGAACATGGGTTAGTATACACGCGCATATCTCCTTGCTCTGTCAGCTTAAAGAAGCGACAAGCACTTATACTCAGTAGCAATATTCTGATATCAACAAGGAGAAAATACAAAATGAAGTTCCGACTCCCATAGCCCATTTGTAGCTCTCACTTGATTATTTAGATCTCTGTTATGCCATGAGTTGGACCTAGAGTCGTTCGCTGGCATCACAGGGAGACACTTTTCTCTTGAACGGGTTGTAATGATATTCTAAGTTTGTAATGGGGGTCGTTCCAGTTTTCTTAAAAACAACAATGGGATTATTACCCTCTTGTGATGTAAACTATCAGGATTCATCAGCTTTTATGCCATGAATAGGGCACAACCAAATAGACACTGGTAAAAATAACATTATAACTGATAATAAAATTCGTAGTAAAACTATGGGCCAGGCATGGCTAAAAGCTTTATATGCATCCTCTCATTACCGCATCGAACACTCACAACAACGTGTTGAGGTAATTACTGCCAATATTTCCGTTTCACTGCTAGAGAAGCTAAGGAGAAGAGAAATTTAATAACTTACCCAAGGTTAAACGATAAGTAAATGAAGGAGCTGGAATATAACCTGCATAATTTGACTTCTGAGCACACACTCTTAACTAGCAAGGAAATTGCTTTGCAAAGGTGAGGCCCTATTAAACCATCCTTGCTCATTGTAGGAAGGACCCTATGTCACTGACAGCACCATCTCCTATGGAGTACCCACATTTAGAAAGAATGGAGACTTTTTAACGATCAAGCTAGTCTTTGAAGCGTGAGATTTGATTGCCCATCATTCAGAACATAAGTGCTTTAATGGCACGAAATAATTTGGATCATGTGGATTTTTCTCCCCCCCCCACCCCCAACAATTTAGCATATAAAGAGCATGCCTGAGAAGGCAGTGTTGCTAGAAGACCAGAAGAAATGTTAGCGCTGGAAAACGGAAATGAATCAATTCACTCCTTTATGTCTCCGTAAGTGGAGGCGAAGTGGATAATAAAAGCTTCAGCTGAATGAGTACCTACTATGTGCTAGACACTGTTCTAAGCTTTTCATGTATATTATCTCATGTAAACCTCAGAACAGCACTCCAAGGCAGATGTTATTATTTACAAAGGAGGAACACAGACCTGGTGATTTATACTAAGATGACACTGCTAGAAAAGAGTAGAGTCTGGATGTCTGATTGCAAAATGTGTGCTATTAATGACAGAGCTATACAATCTCCCTACATGCAATTCACATCCAATGAGGATTAGAGAATGGCGGTTGTCAAGAAGATAGATTTGAGTTTCACGGAGATTAGAATTCTGTTTGCTTGTAGATAACTATGTTTTCCCCTAACCTAAAAAATATCTTTGTAATAAGCATTCTCCTAATGTAGTTAAGAAAAGCTAATTAGATATTCAGATGGAGTGAGACCCTTGCATATACTATAGAAATAGAGCATATGTTCCAGAATGTCTGTCTAATTCGGTTAGTTTTAAAATTGTGGTGGTGATTCCAGAGTTCAGGCTACGATCGCTTCGCGGACCAATAAACTCTGTGTGTGTGTGTGTGTGTGTGTGTGTGTGTGTGTGTGTTTTTCCATTGCCACAGAAAGCATCTTTTCCAGCCACGAGTCTGTAAATGGCCTATTGTCCTAAGGATCAAGGGATCCACATTATGCCAAAACTGGATAGAGGTCCCGTGGTATAGGGGATGGGTTGGTGGTGATCTTTTTATTTACAAAGACAGCTTATAATTCTAGCAAGAAGTCACATCTCCTTGTGTAGTAATCCAATAGATTTCTTGAGGCAAAATCAGGACTCAAAGAGAGTGCCCCTTTCTTGGCCACAGGGCAACATGAGGAGAGAGACCTGGTAATTTATTTTTGTAGAGCACTTCACTGTGACAATGGACTCACAGATCTCAACCAGCCCTCATGCTGACACAGAAGGGTGAAAACACATTTTACAGGGGTAAAACAGACTCCTGGGAGCTAGATAACTTGTCAAGTTTGTCTAGTATGTGGCTGAATTAATTCTTGAATTAATCTTGAATTAGTCTTGAATTTTGTCTACTCGAAATGTAATATATACTCAAGGACAAATTTTTGTTTGCAGTAGTTTGCTAAAAGTACAAACTAGCTCTTCATTCATTCATTCATTCGTTCAGGCTTTTCATGTGGGATGAGGATAGACAGACTTCACTCAAGCTGCACCATCCCTGATGGCTATGATTTCTCAGTGTAGGAGAGACAGAATCTGGGGACACTTCTTTACTGATCAGAAACACAAATCTTTTTTCTAACCACAGCACTTTATATGGATTCTACCTCTGATTAACAAATGTTCTGAAAAATAGTTTTTTACACACATGGATTATTGTGAGTGAAAACTATAAAGTAAAAAAAATTATTAATACTCGTCCAAAAATATAGCTAGGATAACTATATGTCTTAGAGGCAACATAAGGAGTAGTGTACGTTCACCTTCCAAGCTGCCTGAAACATTAGAGACATTATCGAAAAATATTAAGCATTTTTAGGTCTGTGCTTGAAATTATGCCCAGAGAGAAAATTCTCTGTAATATTAGGAAAATACCGTGTATTAAGACAGAGGAGCCCAGAGAACAGGGAGGGTGGGTAGAACGGGCCTAAGGAAAGGCAAGCACAGGCATCTATCCCAATTAAAGATTCACCAGCTGAGACCGACCTCGCATGTGCATAGTTATCATTTCAAATGCTCGTCTAATCCATGTTCCGAGGAGAAAAAAGAGCGAGGAACCTGCAAAGTGAGGACCTCTATAGGCAGATTCTATGCTGAAATTCCATGATGAGACCTCAGCATGTTAGCCCGTCAGCACAGGAACCCCAGAAAGCTGCTCTAAACTGTTGGATCATCCATGCAAGGGTCGGTCCTCGGGGCCAAGCTCTGGGACCGACTGTACAATGTCTTCTCCCTTATATGCTCATATCCTGTTTCTGTGGCTTGTCTCCAGGTAAATAAAAGTGTGTAGGCGCAATCAATTTTTTTAAAGATTTTATTTATTAATTTGAAATAGAGAGAGAATGAGCCCATGAACAGGGGGAGGGGCAGAGAGAGAGGGAGAAGCAGATTCCCCGCTGAGCAAGGAGCCCAATTCAGGGCTCGATCCCGGGAGCCCGGGACAAGGACCTGAGCCAAAGGCAGACGCTCAACCGACTGAGCCACCCAGGTGTACCCATTTTTTTTTTTAATGTGATTCTCGGCATAGGGTGGAGGGGGAAGGAGAAAAACCAGAATGGAGAATGAGGGAATTTCCAGTCACAGGTAATATTTTGTTTCTTGATCTGGGTGTTGTACACACACGTGTTAGTTTGTGGTAGCAACACTTTTCTGAATGCGTATATTTCAATAAAATTAAAAAAAAAAAAAAAAAAAGAGCCTGGCCGTATTTTGTCAGTCACGGTGCCTGTGGTAGTCAGGGTAAAATACCTAAGAGAAAAACCTTGAATTAGGACTTCTGGATTTCAAACCCAACACAGCAGGGTATTTCAGATGTCTGCAGCACTGATGCTTACATTCCTATTCTCAACGGTCTGACTTTTGTGAGCACTGCGCTCTGGCCATGCTCTCCTTCCCCTAAGGTTGTTTTATTCTAGTTTATTCTAGAGAAGGACTCACACCATGTCGGCCAGCTTATAAGCACATGGGCCCTCTTCTTCCTTCTCCGTAACCCCAGTGACATATGACTGAAGAATATAATCACCTTAGTTAACATTAACACTAACTTCATAGGTTGTAAATAAGTCACAGAAAAATGTATTTTTCTTAATAATATCACAGTTTCCTATAAAGCAAGAAGTACTGTGTGTCCAGGTTGGGGAGGTAAGGGTGCTGGCTAGTTTATTATTTCCTGCAGGAAGGTCAGGACTGTCTTTAAGGCTAGGCTGTGATAATGGACTTGGATGGTGGTCTGCTTAGAAAATAAAAAATAACTTTATTAACTAAACTATACAATTTGAATATACAGATTCTCTCTCTCTCTCTCTCTCACACACACACACACTCTCACACACAAATGCTTCTATTCATGCACATTTCCCTACAGCTTTTTGAAAACTGTTGAAAGCTCAGTCACCAAATCAGTTATGAAAAACAGAAATTAACTAACAAATCTTATTCCCTAAACTGCATTTATATAGTCAATGATCCTTCTACAGTTAAATGAAGTCTGGCTGCCTTATGCTTTGTTGGAGAAAAGAAAGAAAGAAAGAAAAAGCAAAGTAAGAGATTTGGAAGTTGAAGGAAGAGAGGAAATAAAACCAAACAAAGGCCATCTCCTCTAAAGTTACAAACTGAGGAACTGGAACAGGAATAGGATCTAAGTACTGGAGGGAACGGGGATTAAGGTGATGTCTTAGTCCGTGCTGTAGCAGCATGCCACAAACTAGGGGGCTTTAAAAGCAAACATACATTTCTCGCAGCTCTGGAGGCTGGGGAGTCCAAGATCAAGGTGCTGGCAGATTCAGTCTCTGGCAAGAGCCCACTTCCTGGTTCATAGATGGAAAGCTGTCTTCTCACCGTGTCCTCACATGGCAGAAGGGGCAAGGGAGCTCTCATTATATACCTGAGGGTGCTCACTCCATTCTCCAGGGCTCCACTCTCAAGACCTAATCACCTCCCAAGCTCCACACCTCCAAATATCATCACACTGGGGACCAAGTCTCAACACATGAATTTGAGGGGTAGGGCATACGCATTTAGTCTATGGCAAGTGATAAGATGGGAAAAGAACCAGAGGTGTCTTTCCTGCAAGGTAAGAGTTCACATCTACTCCGCTGATGTGTGTGTATGCCGCCCAGTACTGAATCTTACAAAAAGAATGATGGAATAAATAGGCTCAGCAGCTGGTCACAGATCTCAGGCCCCTGAGATATTCCTAGGGTGCCACGCTTCCCAGTGGGGCGACGCATGTGGGCTGCAGTCTAGGGTTGCATTCCCATCCCATGGCTTGGCTAGCGTGAACTAGAAAGAGGAAGGGCATTGACTCCAGGGGTAACGATGGGTCAAGGGCTGAAACGCTGAGCTCAAACAACCAGGGTTGAAAAGCTGGCCTAACAGTGCTGGAAAAGACAGCGAACCACTCCGAATGTCCTTCTCTCACCTGTGCAGGCTCCCTGAGAGCTAAGCTTGAGTGCAGAATGCTGAAGAGTATAGGGTGCAATGATGTAAGATAGTGCTTAACACGCTACCTCCGATACAGTAAGATCCAAGGACTCGGTAGCTATTACTGTCAAGAGAGAAGGCTCAGAAACTCCCCGGGGTTATAGCCAACAGCCCCTCCAGATGGTGACCCTGTGAAGTGGGCACTAGACACTCAGACTGTAACTCTGACGGCCAGATTCCATTTAGCTTTTCAGAAACAAGCATTAAAGAGTCTGCCCACTCTTTCAACCTCTTCAGCTCCTCTTCACCTGAGCAAGCCGTGCCCACCAGCTGTCCTCCCTGCAAGTGTGCGAAGCTTCCCTTTAGCAGTCGAACATTTCCTTTCCCATTCTGATGATCCTTTGCTTCCTGAGTCTCTTTTCAAGCAGCAGCTGGGCGAATCACGTAGTGAGAAGGTTGTTTTTATGGTGGAAAGAAATAAAACCATATATGCATATTATTAATATGAAAGGAACCATGCGCATGGGGCACACTAGCTGAGATGGTCATGGGTTGCATCACATCTCCCTCCACCCCCCCGAAAGAAAGATATGTTGGAGCCCTAATGCCCCTGTGTTTCAGAAATGACCTTATTTGGAGATAGGGCCTTTCCAGAATATAATCAAGTTCAAATGAGGCCTTTAGGATAAGCCTTAATCAAATAGGATTGCTATCTTTATAAAAAGGGGAAATTTGGACACAGAAACAAACATGCACATGGAGAGAATAAAAAGTGAAGATGAAGGTGGAAATCAAGGCGGTACATCTCCCAAGCAAAGGAATGCCAAAGATTGCTAACAAACTACCAGAAGTTAAGAGAGAGGCATGGAAGAGATTCTCCCTCACAGCTCTCAAAAAATAAATAAATAAATAAATAAATAAATAAATAAATAAATAAATAAATAAATAAAATAAGACTGCCTACATCTTGATCTTGGACTTCTAGTCTACAGAACTGTGAAACAATACATTTCTATGGTGTATGCTCACAGTTCACAGTATCTGGCCAGAGCAGCCCTAAAAAATGAATCCACAGACCCACACACAATCACAGTGGTTTTCTTTCCATGACTCTATACCCAGGGAGAATTAATGTATTTCTGGCTGAGCTTCTTGTTTCTCCCTTACTGAATCACAATGCAAAGTAGATAGCTATATATCCCAGGTAAAATAAAGACATCGACTAAAAATAACATGTAAGAATTTTCTCGAAATTCATCTCTGGATTCCATTTGTAGATAGTGAAAGTCAATTGTTTCTTAATCTGAGGATAAGATCTTCACATCCTGCCCTCAGATTTATATATTTATATACGGTTTCCCTGGTTGGCTGGGTGGGCACTTGAAAGCATAGTGGTTGTGTTTGGGAAGATGACACGCAGAGTTCAAGGACTATGTATATGTGCCTGGTCCAAGTTTGTCTCTGGGAAGGCTGATGCGGTATCATTATCATTTGAATCTTCAACTTGAAGTAACAGTTGTCTGAGCAAGCACGTGCTGTGTTCAGGGCACTTTGATGAATGTAGGGTCTTAGGATCTGATCTATGTAAAGTATGGTTTCTATCTTGTCAAGACTCAAAATTAGTTGGTGAGCTTGACAAAGCGCAACATACACAGTAGGTGCAACCAGAGTGGGGAGTATTTGATTTCAGCTCTGGTACATACTGCTTTTAAAACTGAATTTCATGAAGCTACTGTGAAAAGGATAGAGCATTTAGAAAAATAAATATATGGAAATTTTGACCAAGCACACAGAAAAAAATGACTTATTTGCTGTCCTCTCAAAGAGTACATGGGCAAGATTAGTTAGCAGAGTGCATGAAATTCTCTTTTAAGATTTATTTATTTATTTGAGAGAAAGAAGGTGAGGGGGGAAGGGGGGAAAGGGAGAGAGAGAATCTTGAGGTGGGACTCAATCTCACAACCCTCAGATCATGACCTGAGCTGAAACCAAGAATCAGGTTCTTAACTGACTGAGCCACCCAAGCATCCCAGAGTGCATGCAATTCTTTACTATATTCTTGTGTCAACACTTTGGTCCTTAATTCCTATGACAATTTTGGACCTTGTCTTAAGGCAAATCAAATACTATATATTGGAAGATGGGCCTTTTAAAACAGAGATACATGGAGTATTTATCAAAAGTAATGCAGATAATAATGCTAGTCTAGAATTTAAGCAATAGTGAATTAGAAAATTATTCTTCTAGGAAGCAGACATGAGCTGATGGAAATGCATGTGTGACCACAATAAAGGAGGACACCTTCTCTCTGAAGGGCCCAGTGCACTTTCAGCTTCATTGCATAACTTTGTCCCATACTTTCTAGGTGCCTATTAAATTTAGCCTATTAAATTTTCAATGTGTATATAAGACATATTCATTGTCGGAGAAAAGCATCTTACAAACCATGCTATGACTCTACCCCCATCATTGTAGGCACTGGCTGATGACATACACTTTGTGTGTCCCTCTGTGCCTCATAGGAGGTGTGCCTGAGTTCCTGAGTGATAGAGAGCAGAGAGAAGGGAAACACATAGGGACATTCCTTCTTTCCATTCAACTTCTAAGAAAAAAGGGGTAACACGCAATTAGGCCCAAAGGGGAGAAAAAATTCCTAGCATAACCCTAGGCTCTATAATGCTCCACATTCAAACTTGCTCCTCTAAACTTTCCCTCATTACACAATAATTTAGATCATGGAAATTCTCTTTCAAATTGAACATTCTCCTTGGAAGAGAGTGAAGGCTTTATCTTTTGCATTTTTAAGCATGAATTAGTTATCTCATTTGAGCAAAGGCCTCCCTGGAATGTGAATTTTCAAGAAGACTCTGCTAGAGGGAGGAGAAATCTCAGCATGTGGTCACTTTACAAAGGCCAGGTTCATCTGGGGTATCCCAGTGAAAGATTTGGGGGTAGTCAGAGACCAGAGTAGGGCTCAGGAGAAGGGAACGCTGGCTGGAGATGATAGGGGACAGGGCCACATTGCCATGATATGCAGTTTTTCTAAGGGTTCTGAGGGCATTAACTTATAATAGATCCGTATCAAGCTCCTGGCATGAAGTCACCAATGCTGCCTACTCAGCAAGATTTCCTTGATTACTCTTCCTTACTATAAGATGGACTCTTACAAATAGAGATCAGCAATGCCATATATTTTATTTCCCAGCCTCCTTTTTACCGAGAATGTCATCCATCCCTGGCCAACGCACCTTAGGGAAAGTTTACTAGATTTTAGGAAAGGTTTTCTTTCATGAGAAATAATGGTAAATGTGGAAAACTTGACCTATTATTGGACATGATTATTGTAGGACAAGACACTTTGACCTGTAGAAACCATCTTGCTACCACAAAAGAAGTAAGACAACAGGAAGCCACAATTCTGAGGACAGAGGAGCAGAAGGATGAAAAGAAGGCTTAATTTTAGAGCTGCAGAACACTATCTTTGGCAAAATTAACTTCCAGATATGGTATCATGTAGATAAATGTCTTTATCTTTTAAATCATGACCAGTTGTCCTAGTCAGCACTGGCTGCTATAACAGAATGTCACAGAATGAGTGGCTTAAACAACAGGCATTTATTTCTCCCAGTTCTGAAGGCTGGGAAGAACATGATCAAGATGCCCGCCAATTAGGTTCCTGGTAATAGCTCTCTTCCTGGCTTGCAGAAGTCTTTCTTCTTGCTGTGTCTTCACATGCAAGAAAAAGAAAGAAACGGAAAACAAGCTCTCTGGTCTCTTCTTGTAAGGGCACTAATCCCACCATGAGGACCTCAGTCACCTCCCAAAGATCCCATTTCCTAATATGACCACAATGGGGTTTAGGGCTTCAACATATGGATTTTGGAGGGATGTAAACATCTAGTCCAGGACACCAGTATTCTGTTACTTGACGCTGAAATTATTCTGTATGGTATCCAGTGTGCCGGCATTTATCACAAGTTAAAAGTGTATAATTGTGAATTAGTAGAATATAAAACAATAAGATACCTAGGAATAAACCTAAACAAAGACGTAAAAGACCTATACTCTGAAAACTATAAAACACTAATGAAAGAAATTGAAGATGACACAAAGAAATGGAAAGACATTCCATGCTTATGGATTGGAAGAACAAATATTGTTAAAATGTATATATTACCCGAAGCAATGTACATACCTAATGCAATCCCTATCAAAATATCAACCACATTTCTCACAGGGCTACAACAAAATGACCCTAAAATTTGTATGGAACCACGAAAGACCCTGAATAGCCAAAGCAACCTTGAAAAAGAAAAAGCAAAACTAGAGGCATCACAATTTCAGACTTCAAATTTTATTACAAAGCTGCAGTGGTCAAAACAGCGTGGTATTGGCAGAAAAACAGACAAATAGATCAATAGAATAGAATAGAAAACCCAGAAATGAACCTACATCTATATGATTAACTAATCTTCAACAAAGCAGGAAAGAATATCCAATGGGAAAAAGACAAAGTCACTTCAACAACTGGTGTTGGGAAAACTGGACAGCCACATGCAGAAGAATGAAACTGGACCACTTTCTTACACCATACACAAAAATAAACTCAAAATGTGTTAAAGACCTAAATGTGAGACAGGAAATGATCAAAATTCTAGAGGAGAACATAGGCAGTAACCTCTTTGACTGTAACAGTTTCTAGATATGTCTCCTGGCAAGAGAAACAAAAGACAAAATAAACTATTGGGACTTCGTCAAGATAAAAAGTTTTCACACAGCAAAGGGAATAATCAACAAAACTAAAAGGTAACCTACTGAATGGGAGAAGATATTTGCAAATGATGTATCTGATAAAGGGTTAGTATCCAAAATATATAAAGAACTTACAAAACTCAACACCCCAAAAGGTGAATAATCCAAATAAAAAATGGGCAGAAGATGGGGCACCTGCATGCCTCAGTCAGTTGGGCATCTGACTCTTGATTCAGCTCAGACCATGATCTCAGGGTCATGAGATTGAACCCAGCACTGGGCTCCATGCTGGCGGTGGACTCTGTTTAAGATTTTTTCTCTCCCTCTGCCTCTGCACCCCTCACATGCACTTGCTCTCTCTCTCTCTCTAAAAGGAAAAAAACTACAATGAGATATCACCTTGCTCCTGTCAGAATGGCTAAAATCAACACAAGAAACAACAGGTATTGATGAGTATGTGGAGAAGAAGGAACCCTCTTGCACTGATGGTGGGAATGTAAACTGGTGCAGTCACTCTGGAAAATAGTATGGAGGTTCCTCAAAAAGTTAAAAATGGAACTACCCTATGATCCAGTAATTGCAGTACGAGGTATTTACTCAAAGAATACAAAAATACTAATTCGAAGATATACATGCACCCTGATGTTTTATAGCAGCATTATCTACAATAGACAAATGATGGAAACAGCCCAAGTGTGCATCCACTGATGAATGGAGAAAGATATGGGATACATATACCAAATATGGACTATTACTCAGCCATCAAAAAGAGTGAAATTTGCCATTTGCAACAATATGTATGGAACTAGAGAGTATTATGCCAAGCAAAATAAGTCCATTAGAAAAAGACAAATACCATATGATTTCACTCATACGTGGAATTTAAGAAACAAAAACAAACAAGCAATGCGGGGAAAAAAGAGAGATAGAGGCAAACCAAGAAACAGACTCTTAACTATAGAGAAATGTTAACTATAGAGAACATCTGATAACTGATGGTTATCAGAGGGAAGGTAGGTGGGAGGACGGTTAAACATGTGATGGGGATTAAGGAGTGCACTTGTGCTGAGCACAAGGTATTGTACAGAAGTGTTGAATCACTATATTGTACACCTGAAACTAATATTAAACTGTATGTGAACTAACTGGAATTTGAATAAAAACTAAAAAAAATGAAAAAATGTAAAGAATAAAACTATACATAATCAGGCATATCGAAACAGTCTACATCCTCGAGTCTACACTTGCATAAGACATAAGAATAGATGTTTACTAAAACTATTAATGGACATGTCACAACATGAAAGGAGGGCTGGCATGAGTATAACTGAGTGTCCCCAACATTCATACCTTCATGATTTCTTTCTTTTTAAATTTTTAAAAAATTTTCTCAAGCCCTTCCTAATTTCATGCTAATTGATAGATACACAAATAGAAAGTACAACAACAGATAACGTCCTTGCTTTTATTAAGTTCGCATTACATTCCACATTGGGGGAAGTGGACCATGATCAGTCCCTCACTCTATGGTTAGAATTTGAAATTGTCCATTTGGAATTGACCCTGGATATATCTAAACCTTCCTTCTCTGTACTACACTTGGCCTGCTGAACATTTCTAGAGAGAAACGTTCAAAGAGAACGTGTGTGAACGTGTGGTCTCTAAACTCAACAAAGCTTCAACACAGCCTCTATAATCAGCTCTCTCCCATTTCCCATAATGAATATTTTACATCATCGCTATTCTCCTAAAGACACCAAATGCCAACACCTTTATTCTAACTCTTTACAAATGCCCTCATTTCTTATACTTCTCAGAGTAGTAGTTAACAAATAGATAATACTCACAACCTATCCATCAACACAGTCACATTCACAGTAATTCTTCCCTTCTCTTTCCTTATGCTGGGTTGTGTCTCTCTCTAACTAAGGTTAATTTCTCCCTGTTCTCATGGATTCATTTCTTTTCAATTCTTCAAGAAAACTCACCATTTAATTATCCACTGTTTTTTTTTTCCCCCCCAAAATGAGCTTTAAAACACACTATAGTGTCTTTTACAAATAAGCTAACAAAAAACCAACTTCCTTTGTTCTGAGTTTCTCTCTTGATGTAGATTTTCCCCCTTTCTGTTAAAGTTTCCATTCACTATTCTTTCACTATTCTAGTTTCTCATTTCTACAACTTCTCTGAAACAACTTTGCAAAGATCATCACCACCTGTATTTTCTTGTGGAGGAAGTGAACATTTTCCAGTGTTTGAGATACTTGAGGTCTCTGGAAGAGTTGATCAGTTGACCACCTTTCCTTTGAAAATTTACTTTTTTGGCTTTTCTGACATCACTTCTTCGTTTTTTGTTTTTGTTTTTGTTTCATTTGTGGGTTTTTTTTTGTGTGTGTATGTTTTTGTTTTGTTTTGTTTTGTTTTTTTAAATCCTTTAGTTCCTCTACACTCTCCAGATTTCTATCCTTAAGCTTACTTCCCCCTACCCCCCACCGCCTTTACTATATGCATTCTTCCTGGTTGATTTCATCCAATGCTACGGCTTCAACTATTATCTTCAGGCCAACAGCTCTCCAAACTCAAGATTCATCACAGCCTTACCCCATAACTCTCCTGTACATCCCCATATAGTCAAACTCATCATTTCCAAACTTCAACTTCTTGTCTCCCTGCCAATAGCCTGATGCTTCTCCCATATTTCTTATATCAGAAAATGATATCACTGTTAACTAAGTTGCCCCAGACAAAAATTTTACCCCCTTTACCTACAAACATCAATTTCTCTCAGTTTTATCACTTATAGACTCCATATCTGTCTACTTTTTAAGTTGCTCTCACTGCAGATAATGTCCATATTATTTTCTGTCCTTTATTTATTGCAACTATACCGTAATTCATATTACTGTCTAATTATGCATCTGGCTTACTTCAGTCTACTTTTACTTCAGACAGCAATATCCTTCTTAATATAAAAAGTGACTATTTCATCCCCTTCCTTTAATAATTTTAGTGACTTCATAGCCTTCAGAATAAAGTCTAACCCTCTATTATTGTATTTAAGGCTCTTTATAGCTGACTCCTACTTTCCTCTCTTGATTCATCTTATGCCACTCCTATCTTTAATCTTTGTTTCTAATGACACTAAGCATTTCTGGGGTCTACTTAGATTATTCCACATCTCAGGAACTTCTTATCTGCTATTTCAATGTCTAGAAAGCCCTTTGTCTATGAGATTGCACAAAGGATTAAGTTGTCAAGTCAGATTCATTAGAATTAGAGATCTTATCCAGTATCTAGCTTCAGAATATCTAGCTGGAGAAGGATTCTGGTCAGAGAACATCTTATTTATTTTTCTACTCCAGTAATTACATTGGTTACGTGAAGCCTCAATGTGTTGCCACTTCCAGGAAGTGTTTTTAAATCTCTCAACTCCAGGTTTAGTTAGCGCTTTTCTTTTATGTTCTCCCTATAGCTTTTTTTTAAAAATCATTTTTTACAGAACTATTATGATAAGTTTCATGTACCATAAAATTTATCCATTTAAATTGCAGAGTTCAGTGGGTTTTGGCATCCTGAGAGTTGTGCAACCATTACTACAATTTTTTAAAATATTTTCATCACTCCAGAAAGAGACCCCATAGTCATTAGCAATTATTTCCGTTCCCACTTCTCCTTCCTCTGCCCCAGTGCCAGGTAACTACTAATGTACCTTCTGTCTCTACGGATTTGCCTAAATGGATATGTCACATAAGTGGAATCACACAGTATGTAATCCTTTCTGACTGTTTATTTCCCTAGCGTAGCAATTTCAAGTTCTTCTATGTTGTAGTAAGTATCTATACTTCAATTTTTTTATTGCTGAACAGTATTCTGTTTTATGGATATACCGCATTTTAGAAATCCTTCTTTAGTTAATGGACATGTAGGTTGTTTCTACATTTTGGCTATGTGGATAATGCTGCTACGGACATTCATTTACAGTTTTTTTGTGTCAACATATATTTTAATTTCTCTTGGGTCTATATCTAGGATTGGAATTGCTGGGCCACATGGCAATTTATGTTGAGCATTTTAAGGAACCAATAAACTGTTTTCTCCATAGTGTCTGAACTATTTTACATTCCATATATAATGTATGAAGGCTCAAATTTTTGGATCCTTTCCAAAATGTGTTTTTGTCTGTCTTTTTTATTTTAGCCATCTTCACAGGTGTAAAGTGGTATCTTACAGGGATTTTGATTTGCATTTGCCTCATAACTAATGTTGTTGTGGATCTTTTAATTAATGTGTTGCTTGGACATTTTTATATCTTTGGAGAAATATCTAAGGATTTAACATTCTGAGGATTCCAGTCGTTCACTCACTTTTAAAATTAAGCTATCTTTTATTGTTGAGAAGTAAATGTACTTTAAAGTCCAATTTATCTATCTTTTTCTTTTCTCACTTGTGTTTTGCATGGAAGAAAAAATTGCCAACCCAAGGTTATAAGGATGTAATTATATATTTTCTTCAAGAAGTTTTGTAGTTTTAGCTCAAACATCTAGGTCCATGATCCATATGGAGCTACTTTTTATTTAGGGCATAATAAAGGGAACAAATTGATTTTTTTGCATGTGGATATCCAGAAAGATTATTCTTTCATTCTTTGACATTCTCGTAAAAAATGAACTAAGCATTAATTGTGAGAGTTTAACCAGAGGCTGTCAGTTTTATACCATTAACCTATATATCAATTATTTTTTTGTCAGTAACACATCATTTTGATTACTGTGGTTTTGCAGTCAGTTTTAGTACTTGAATACATAAGTCTTTCAAACTTGTTTTCTTTTTTCAAGTTTGTTTTGTCTGTTCTGAGTTCCTTACATTTCCATATGAATTTTGCAATCAGCTTGTCAATTCTGCAAAAATACAGCTGAAAGTTTGTACAGATTGTCATGAATTTGCAGATGGATTTGTTGAGTATTTCTGTTTTAACAATATGAAGTCTTCTGATCCATGAACATGATATTAATTCCCATTTATTTAGATTTTATTTAATTTTTCAACAATACTTTATAGTTTCAGTGTACAGATCTTGCAGGGGTTTTGTCTTTTTTCTTGTTTGGTTACATTTATTTATGGATATTTTGTTCTTTCTGTTATTATAAATGAATTTTTCTCTCACTGTTAGTGTATAAAATATAATGTCACATTATTGATTTTTCAAATTATTGCTAGTAGCTTTTTAGTGGAATCCTTTAAGATTTTCTATATAGAAGGTTACGTCATCTTAAGTAGAGATGGTTTTACTTCTTTTCCAAATTAGGACACATTTTATTCCTTTTTCCTTGCCTATTTGCAATGGCTAGAACTTCCAGAGTAATCAAATAGCAGTGGCAAGAGAGGGTATCTTTGTCTCGTTCCTGATCTTTGGAAGTAAGATTCAGTCTTTCTCAATTGAATATATTGTTAACTGTGCATTTTTCATAAATACGCACTATCAGATTGAGGAAGTTCCCTTCTATTCCTAGTTTGATGATGTTGTTTATTTTATAATTTTTTCAGCTTTATTGAGGTATAATTGACATGTAAAACTGTATATATTTAAGTGTACAATGTGATGATTTGACATAAGTATACTTTGTGAATGAATACCAAAATTAGATCAACACATCCATCATCTTATATAGTTCCCTTCTGTGCATGTGTGAGATGTGTGAGATGAGAATGCTTAATATTTACTCTTAGCAAATTTCAAGTACACAACACGGTATTATTAATTATAGTCACCATGTTGTATGTTAGAGCCCCAGAGCTTATTAACCTTATAAAGTCTTGTACATTTGAATAGCATTTCCCCATCTCCCCCACCTTCCAGCCCCTGGTAGCCACCATTTTACTCTCTTTTTCTATGAAATCAGATCTTTTTCTTTTTCTAGATTCTACACATAAGTGAGATTACACACTATCAGACTTTCTACAGGTAATTTCGCTTAGCATAATGTCCTCTAAGCAAATTTTCCTTTAAGTTCATTGGTTGTAAGTGGCAGTATTTCCTTCTTTCTCATAGTTGGATCATATCCCATTTTGTATATATACCACATTTTCTTATCCATTCATCCATTGATGGAATTTTGGTGTTTTTTTTTTAAATATTTTGGCTATTGTTAATAATGCTTGAAAATACATGGGGGTGCAGATACCTTTTGGAGATACTGATTTCATTATCGAGAAGTGGGATTGCTGGATCATTTGATAGTTCTATTTGTAATTTTTTGAGGAATCTCCACACTGGTTTCCATAATGGCTCTACCAAATTACACTTCTGCCCACGGTATATAAGAATTTCCCTTTTTCCATATTCTCGCCAACACTTAATCTGTTGTCTTTTTGATAAAAGCCATTCTAAGAGGTGTGACAGGCTATCTTATTATGCTTTGATTTGATTTCCCTGATGATTAGTGCTGTTGAGCACCTTTTCATGTATCTGTTTTTTTCATGTACGTTTTCATGTGCCTGCCATTTGTGTATCTTTTTTTGGAAAAAATATCTATTCAGATCTACTGCCCATTTTTAATTAGATTATTTGTGTATTTGCTATTGAGTTGTATATAATTCTTATATATTTCGGGAAAAAAATCCCTCATCAGATATATGGTTTGCAAGTATTTCCACCCATTCCATAAGTTGCCTTTTCAATTTTTTGTTTCCTTTGCCATGAGGCAGTATTTTTAGTTTGATGTAGTCATGCTTACTTATTGTTGCTGTTGCTAATAATGCCTTGGTGTCATATCCAAAAAAAATTATTGTCAAGAGCAATGTCAAGGCAGGCAGGTTTTCTCCTGGTAGTTTTACAATTTCAGGTCTTACATTTAACTCTTTAATACGTTTTGAGTTAATTTTGTGAGTGGTGTAAGATAGGGGTCCAGTTTTATTCTTTTGCATGCAGTCATCCTATTTCCCAACCTTATTGAAGAGACTGTCCTTTCCCTTTTGAGGGTTGTGAGTTCCTTGTCAAATATTAGTTGACTGTATATGTAAGGGCTTATTTCTGGGTTCTCAATTCTGTTCCACTGGTCTATGTATCTGTTTTTATGCCAGTACTATACTGTTTTGATTACTATATTTTTGTAATATAGTTTGAATTCAGAAAGTGTGGCACCTCCAATGTTGTTCTTTCTCAAGATTGCTTTGGCTATTCAGGGTCTTTCATAGTTTTATAAAAATTCTAGATTGCTCTTTCTTTTCTGTGAGAATGCCAATGGAATTTTGATAGGGTTGCACTGAATTTGTAGATTGCTTTGGGTAGTCTGCACGTTTTAACAATATAAATTCCATGATGACTGTATAACTTTTCATTTATTTATTTTTGGAGAAATTTGAGAAGAGTTGGTATTAATTATTCTTTAAATGTTTGGTAGAATTCACGAGTAAAGCCATAAGGTCCTGGGGTTTCCTTTATTGGGGATTTTTAAATTACTGATTCAATTTCCTTTCTCATTATTGGCCTGTTCAGATTTTCCACTCCTTCAGAATTCATTCTTTATGTTGACTGTTTCTAGGAATTTATCAATTTCTTCAATGTTATCCAATTTCTTAGTTATTCATAGTACTCCCTTATGATCCTCTGTATTTCTGTGGTGTTAGCTGTAATGTCTCCTCTTTCATGTCTGGTTTTATTTATTTGAGTTTTCTCTCATTTTTTTTTTCTTAGTCTAGCTAAAGGCCCGCCATTTTTTTTATCTTTAATAAAACAGGTATTGGTTTTGTTGATCTTTTCTATTGATTTTCTGGTATCTATTTCATCTGGTTCTACTCTGATCTATGTTATTCTCTTGCTTCTGCTAACTTTGGATTTTGTTCTTATTTTCCTAGTTCCTTCAGTTTGATTAAAGTTAGGTTAAAATTAGGTTGTTTATTTGAGATCTTTCTTGGTTCTTAATGTAAGCATTTATTGCTACAAACTTCCCCCTTAGAATGGTTTTTGTTGTTGTTGTTGTTGTTGTTTGGAGGGAGGAAATTTTATATTACTAATTCAATCTTTTTGCTTGTTTTATGTCTGTTGTTATCAATTATTATTTATTCTTGCATCAATTTCATTAGTTTGCATATTTCTAGTAAATTGTCAACTTCATCTAAGTTATCGAATTTGTTGATAGTAAGTTCTTCATATTTTTCATTGTTATTTATATTTCTGCAAGGAAAGTACTGATATCTCCTCTTTCATTCCTGATTTTAGCAATTTGTGTCTTCACTATTTTTCTGGTTGTCGATCTGGTTAATTTTTTTTTTTAAATTGTGATCTTTTCAAAGAACGAACTTTTGGGTTTATAATTTTCCATGTTTTCCTCTCTCCATTTCATTTATTATTTTTTAAGATGTATTTATTTTTTAGAGAGAGAGAGACAGAGAGAGTGCATGAGTGGGGGGAGGGACAGAGGGAGAGGAAGAGAGAGAAAGAATCCTCAAGCTAACTCCCCACTGATCATGAAGCCTGATGCAGAGCTCAATTCCAGAACCCTGAGATCATGACCCGAGCAGAAATCAAGATCCGGCAGCTTAACTGACTTGAGCCACCCAGGCGCCCCATCCATTTCATTTATTTTTACTCTATTTTTTATTATGTCTTTTCTTTTACTCTTTGAGTTTTTGTTTATTTTTTATTTTAGAAGGTGGAAGACGGGGTTACTAATTTGAGGTTTATCTTGTTTTTTAAGATGCCATTTATAGCTACAAATTGCTCTGTGAACAGTGCTTTAGCTGCTCTCCAATTGTTTTGTATGCTTTGTTTTCATCTTCATTAATCTCCAAATATTTTCTAATTTCCCATGTAATATCTTATTTGTCTTTTGATTTTCAGGGGTGTTCTTTTAAATTTTTTCACATTTGTGAATTTTCCAAATTTTCTTCTGCTGTTGGTTTCTAATTTAATTTCAAAATGGACAGAGAAAATACTTCATATCATTTTAATAATTTTAAATTTATTCATACTTGTCTTATTGCCTAGAATATTGTTGATCCTAGAGAATGATCCATGTGTACTTGACAATATTGACAATATTCTACTTCTGTTGACTGAATGAAGTGTTCTAGCTATTAGGTCTACTTGGATTATAGTTGCATTCAAGTAGTCTGTTTTCTTGTTGATCTGCCTTGTTCCATCCATTTTTGAAAGTGATATATAAAATCTCCAATTATTATTTTTGAATTGCCTATTCTTCCCTTTACTTCTGTCAGTTTTTGCTTTGTGTACTTTGTAGCACTCTTGTTAGTTGCATTTACATTTATAATTTTTATGTCTTCAGGATGAATTGACTCATCATAATGAAATTCCTTTTTTTGTCTTAAGTAACATTTTGTCTTACTATTTTGTCTGATATTAGTGTAACTACTCACTTCTCTTTTGTTTACTGCTCAAATAGCATATCCTTTCTGCATCCTTTTGATTTCAAAAAAATTCTGACTTTGTATCTAAAATATGCATTCTGTTGAGAGCATATAGATGGATCATGTGTTATTTTTTAATCTATTCTGCCAAGTTCTGCCTTTGAGGTATTTAATCCAAGTACATTTAACATAATTTCTAATAGGGTAGGAGGTTGTATACCTACCATGTTTAAAATTTTTTTATATGTCTTATTTATTCTTTATTCCTCTATTCTGTGATTTATGCTTTATTTTTGTTAAATAGATTATTTCTAGTGTACATTTTTAATTCCCTTGATATTAATTTTTCTTAGTTGTGTTCTTAATGGTTACCCTGGAGATTCCAATTAGCATCTTAAAACAATGTGGTTCGAGTCAATACTAACTTAATTTCAACATTGTAGAAAAACTTGTTTTAATATATCTCCATCTTCCCTCCCTTTAAAATATTATTTGTATATAAGTCACATCTCTATAGATTGCATGCCCATCAGCACTGCTTTATAATGATCGCTTTATTCTTATCTTTTAGAATAGATAAGAGACAAAAAGAGTTACAAAAAAACCAAAACAAAAATGCATATTTTCTTTCATAATGTCTATATGTTATCTTTACTGTTGTTCATTCTTTAACACAGGTTTGAATTAGTGTCTAATGTCCTTTCATTTCCGTGTAAAGGACTGCCACAGGATTTCTTGAAAAGTGAGTTTCCCAGTAAAAAAAAAATCAGTTATTGTTTATCTATAAATGTCTTAATTTCTTTCACTTTTGATGGGGAGTTTTGCTTTTGCAAGGCATAGCTTCTTGGCTGACAGTCTTTTCCAGTGTCATTCAATTCTCTCCTATTCTCCATAGTTTCTGATGAAAAATCATATGTTAACCTCATTGAGGGTCCCTCATACATGAAAAGTAATTTTATATTGCTGCTTCCAAGATATTCTTTTTGATCTTTATTTTCACAATTTTACTGTGAAGTGTTAAGTGGTGGATCTCTTTGTGTTTATTATACTTGGAATTTGTTGAGCTTTTCGAATGTGAAAATTAATGTTTTTCATCAAATTTGGGCTTTTTAGGTCGTTATTTGTTCAAGTACTTTTTCTGCCTCTATTCTTTTTCTGAGACTTCTACTCTGTCTTCATTGGTGTCTCAAAAGGACTCAGAGGCTCTGTTCCTTTTTCTTCATTTTTTTTTTCCTTTTTGCTACTCAGACTGGATAGTCTCTGTTGACCTGTATTTGCTGATTCTTTATTCCACCAGCTAAAATCTGCTGTTGTGACCTTATAATTGTGCCACTTTTAACTTTTATTGTTTTCATTTTATATTTTATAGTTTTCAACTCTAGAATTCAATTGAATTGTTTATTGTAAGTTCTACCTCTGTATTGATATTCTCTATTTGTGAGACATCATTGGCATACTTTTATTTAACTTGTCAGATATGTCTTCTTTTAGTTATCTGAACATACTCACGATAGCCAATTCAAAGGTTTTGTCTCCTAAGTACAGAATCTGCCACACACACTCTTGGGGACACTTTCTGTTAGCTGCCATTTTCCATGTTATAATTTCCTGTTTCTTTGCATGTCTTCTTTTACATGCCTTTTTTTATTGACAACTTGATACACTAGACAATATATTGAAACAATTCTGTATTTAGAACTCTCCACCTTCAGAAGATGTTGCTAGCTACTTTTGTTGTCATATTTCTTAATGCTACTTACTATTTAGCACTTTCTTGTACTAATTCTATAGATTTTGAGTTTGTCTACTGAGCTCTGTGCGATTTCCACCCCCTTTTAGTCTTTTGTTTTTATTCTTCAGTCTGGCTTCCTAGGAGTCACCTTGGTCAGTATAATTTAGAGAGCAAATAATGACTGTGCATATTTCCTTAAAACACCTTGTCTCTATGTCTTCTGCCTTTTTCCCAAGAGGGTCTGTGTGAAAAGACACAGCTTCACTCTTCAAATGGAAGTTTGCTTTCACTTAGCTTTCACTTTTTTCTTACACAGGGCCTCAAGGTAAACTAGTGGGTAAGTGTCTGCTTTCTCTTTTCCCAGGACTTTTCCTGAACATGTATACAAATTTGGGCAAACTTTTAGGTCTCTAGGAACTTGTTGGAGTTTTCTAAAGTTCCCTACGTTTATCTAGTTCTACAGGACTTCTTTTTTTTTAATTTAATTTTATTTTTTCAGTGTTCCAAGATTCATTGTTCATGCACCACACCCAGTGCTCCATGCAATATGTGCCCTCCTCAATACCCACCACTAGGCTCACCCAATCCCGCATTCCCCTCCCCTCCAAAACCCTCAGTTTGTTTCTCAGAGTCCACAGTTCTCATGTTTTGTCTCCCCCTCCATTTTCTCCCTATTCAACTTCTTTGAAATTCACAGGCAAGCTTTTGTTTGTCCCATCTGAAATTGTAACCTTAGGAAGTTGAGGTATGGCCAGTTGTTTGCCTTTGTTTTACTGGCCCTGAAGTTAAGTTCTCCTTACCCCACCGAGCTGTGCTCTGACTCAAATCAAATAGCCAACCACATTCTGCTTTCTATGGGAGTCCCAAGTTTGGGCAACAAATTAAAACTGTGCTCTGGGGGTTGTGTTTTTAACAGAGTTCCGAAAGCAATCAGATTTCTCCATTGTCTTCAATGCTTTTGGACTTTGGTTACCACACCATTGGGCTGGGAAGAGACAGAAGTGAGAATAGATCCAAGTTAAAACTTTAGAGATCCCACTGTTTTATAAAGTTTTAGTAATTTTTCTTGGATAAATTATTTTCAATTATTACAGTGTCTTTTGTTATTTGCCAGAGTTCTGAAATTATTAATTTTAGTTGTTTTGCCTTTATTTTCACTGTTTCAGAGGGAAAGCAACTTCATTAAGTTCCTCACCATTCCAGAAGTTGATCTCTATACCTTTCTTTTACCTCTCTGTAGTAAAGAATTCAGTACTTCAATGAATGGAAATTCACTCCACCATGAAAAAAGGTAAAAAAAAAAAAAAAAAAGAAAAATAGGAAAATGACATATAAGAAAAATAAAAGTCTTCACAAATTGTGAATACACAAGCAAAGTTATCTGACTGAATGATTATACTTCCTTAGTATTGTGGTTGACGTTTTCTCAGAATTGAAGATAGCCCTGTGGAGATTTTAGAATTTAATTGTCCTAATTAGGTTTTCAAAAGTGAAACATTCTGTGAGGCCTGGAAGAACTATCACCTCAATCAAATATACTCACATCAATTTGCATGCCCAAATACAAAATATTCCCAGCTAGACAATCTGTCATAAAAAAATAATTTAATCTTCTATGTAAAATTTTTATTTAATATTTTTTCTAAAGAGTTATGTTTTATGTAAAAAGACACCTTTTTTTTTTTTAAAGAAAATAGTATCTGAAAGCCTTTATATAACAGAGATCTTACAAATATAGAAAATTACAAGTTGTTTTTTTTTTGGTATGTTGCTCAGGAATGTATTGCATTTAAATTATAATTTGCTTCTCAAAGCATCAGTTTTCTGATCTATAAGAAGAGTTTAACAATACCGACAAACTTTATAGGACTTGTCATTTGATTAAATGTTACAGTACACATCAGATACCTCTCAGATATTTCCTTCAACTATTGTTTTCATACACACTACTTATTACCCATTGAGGAATTTCATATGTAGCTCTTTCTCTCTCAGAGTCACTATGCCAAAGGACCAGAATTTTGCAGTCCATACAACTAAGTTAGAAAAATCTCATATTTCAGACAGGCTAAGGGGAAAGTAACCATTTTGATATATGGAGAATTTTCCATAAGAAAGGAATGTCCTCTAAGACAAATGACTTTACCAGCGTCTCATTTGACCTAGGGGAAGTGCAATTAGACAATTCTTATCTCTTTTATCTTTCCAGTCTCATAAAGGGAGTGAAAACACATCCAAGAAAAGCTTCTGAAGGCCACAGCCCAGAGAACCAGATCCAATAAAAACTGATATTTAATCATAACAGTATAGAATACTTCCCCTTCCCAACACCTAAACAACACATAAACAGAACTCTGGTATAATAGGAGAGCTGCAAGGCATAAACTCTATTTAAGAAGGAATTATTAAGGAATCCCAAAGCCAACAGGGTAAAATAAAAGGAAAACTGGAGAAAATTGAAGCCTCTAGTACCTAAAGTTATAGAAAACATTGAACACAGTCTAATATCTAGAGAGAGTGACATAAAACCTCACGCTAAAAACTCTAAATATCTTAGTTTCTGTTTTTCAATAAATCATGTTCAGATTGCAACAAAAAATTACAAAGCATGGTAAAAGGCAAGAAAAAATAGTCTCAAGGGAAAAACAAATCAGAACCAGACTCGAATATGACAAAGAGGTTGGAATTATCAGATAAAGAATGTAAAAGAACTATGATTAATATACTAAGGGCTATAATGGAAAACGGAGCAATATGCAGGAACACATGAGTACTGTAAGAAGAGAGATGGAAACCTCTAAAAAAAAGCATCAAATTGTAATGCCAGAAATCAAAAACCCTGTAACAGAAATGGACAGTGCCTTTGATAAGCTCATGTGTAGACTGGCCATGGCAAAGGAAATAATCAGGGAGCTTAAAGATATGTTAATAGAAATTTCCCAAACTGAAAAACAAAGAGGAAAAAGAAATGAAAAACAAACAAACGGAAGACAATACCCAAGAGTTACGGGATAATTAAAAAGACGTAACATATGTGTAATGGGAACACTAGAAGGAGAAGAAAGAAAGAATTGATAGAATAAATATTGATGTTATAATGGCTGAAAAGTTTATAAAATTACTGACAAACATCAAACCATGGATGCAAAACCTCAAAACCACCAAATGGGATAAATATTAAAAAGTGTACATGTAGGCATATCATATTTAAATTGCAAGAACCAAAGAAGAAGAAAAATCTTCAAAGAAACCAGGCTGAGAAGGCACCTTATCTTTTGAGGTAGAAGGATAAAAAATTGCATTGGACTTCTTAGAAACCATGATAAGAAGAAGCACACATAGTGAAATAAACTGGTGAAAGAACAAAAAACAATCTAGATATAGAGTGAAAATTTCCTTCAAAAATGAATGAAAAATAAAGACTTTCTCAGACTAACCACAACTGAGAAAATTTGTTGCTGGTACACCTGCCTTGCAAGAACGATTAAAATAAGTTCTTCAGAGGAAAGGAAAGTGATATAAGTCAGAAATTTGAATTTGCATTTAGATATATACAGAGAGAGAGAGATAGCACAAGAGCACATTAGAGGAAAAAATAAAGTCTTCCATTTCACTTATACTTATTTACTTCTTCTTATGATCTACTAAACATTCAAATTAATAAGAACAACAATGTACTAGGTGATTATAGCACATAACTAAGTTAAATGAATGGCAGAAATGTTATAAAAGATCAGAGGGAAATGTATACTGCAAACTTCAGGGAAACCTAGATTGAATTTTTTTTTTTTTTTTTTTAAGAGAGCGTGTGCAAGTGGGAGGGGGGAGGGGAAGAGGGAGTGGAGGAGAGAAAATCTTAAGTAAGCTCCCCACTCAGCTCAGAGCCAGATGTGGGGCTTGATTTCACAACCCTGAGATCATGACCTGAGGTGAAATCAAGAGCAGATGCTTAACTGATTGAGCCACACAGACATCCCTAGATTTATTTTTTTTTTTAAGATTTATTTATTATTTGAGAGAGAGAGAGAGCACCTGCGTGTGCACATGCATGGGCGGGGGAGAGACAAAGGGAGAGAGAGACAGAATCTCAAGCTGACTACTCACTGAGTGAGGATTGTAACATGGGCTTTATCTCACAACCCTGAGATCATGACCTGAGCTAAAACCTAGAGTTGGATGTTCAACCAAATGAGCCACCCAGGTGTCCAAAGATTTAATTTTCTTAAGTGCAGTTGATACACTAAGAGAAGAGAGAAAATGGGAGTCATACAAAATGCTCAAATAAAACCAGAGAAGTCAGAAAAAGAGAAGTTAAAAAAAATAAACAGAGAACAAGTGCAACAAATAAGAAATATGGTAGATATTTATCCAACTATGTAATCGTTTTAAATATAAGTGGTCTAAACATACCAATTAAAAGACAGAGACTGTTAATGTGAATAAAAAAAACAAGATTAACCAAATGTTGTTTACAAGGTACTCACTTTAAATATAAAAAAAGATATCAGTTGTTGCCAAATCTGCTGGTAGAGGAGGGATAAGTCGCTAAAGCACAAGGGACTTCTAGGATGGTAAATTATTCTGTATGACATTGTAATGGTGAATGCATGGCATTAGGCACTTGTTAAAACCTATAGAACCTTATTTCACAAAAAGCAAATGGTAATATAAAATATGGATTTCAGTTAATAATATATTAATATTTGTTCATTAATTGTAATGAATGTATCAACCTAATACAAGATGTTAATAATAAGAAAATAGTGTGTGTGTGTGTAGATATATAAGGATGTACAGGGACTTTCTGTAGTCTCTTCTCAATTTTTATATAAATCTAAAATGTTTCTAAAAAATAAAGTCTACTAGTTAAAAAAAATTTGTTCCTAATTAGAACTAATCAACAAACCAAAGAAGACAGACAAAAACTCTTAGTAAATTTCCATAATCTGATTCATTATATCTAGAAAAAAATAGGGCAAACATTATATTTAAAATTAAATCATTTAAGGTCCCTCTACCCCTGTTCTCCCCTGAATCTGGAAAACATACAAGACTTCTTGGTATCACTATTTATCAGGTTATACCAGGTCCTAGTCAGTGCATTAAGGCAAAAAAAAATAAAAAACAAAATAGAAAGATATAAACACTGGGAAGGAGGAAAAGCTTGCTGTCATTCATAGGCAATATGATTGTATGTGCAGAACATCACAAACTATCTATAAAGTAAATTATTAGAAATAATGAATGATTATAGTATGGCTACTGGAATTATAATGTCAAAATATAAAATCAATCTATAAAAATTGTACAAATAATTTTTAAAAAGACAGAAAACCACTTAAAAGGAAACCAGGCAAAGTGTAAACAGACACGTAACCAGTGAGATACATAAATGGCCTATTTGAAAAGATGTTTAGCATCATAACACTTTAGAGAGATACATTACCCACTGGAATATATAAAATGAAAAGGAACATGCTGGTGATACCAAATTTAGGCAAATATATTTAGCAGTGGGAACTGTCTCACACTGCCGGTGGTAGTAATAAAAGATGGAAGTTTTAGAAAAAAATCTGCACTATTAAAGCTGAATACCTTTGATTCAGCAATTCTATTCATAAATATACACCCAAAGAGAAATACATACATATATTCACTATAAAATATAGATAAAATTGTGTTCCTGCTCTCTCTCAAATAAATAAATAAAATCTTTAAAAAAATTTAAAACAGACTATATCATTCTACGATCAATGTACGTGGTGTTTCCAATTTGGGATCTTTTAAATAGTATCATTATAAACAGAGAGACAGAGAGAGAGCAGGAACACAAGCGGGGGGAGGGGTGGGAGAGGGAGAAACAGGCTTCCCACTGAGAGGGAGCCTGATGTGGGGCTCGATCCCAGGACCCTGGGATCATGACCTGAGCTGAAGGTAGACGCTTAATGACTGAGCCACCCAGGCACCCCGTAGAATGATATATTCTTAAAATCCATTAACATACAGCAATGAAAATAGTGAAGTTCTACTATTCAAAATCACATAGATGATTATCACAAAGACAAGAGGGAACATAAATGAATTCATTGATTTAAAAGTTCAAATCCAGGCAAAATTCAAATCCAGGAGCAATTAATTGATGGTTACAGAAATCAGGCCAGTGCTTACCTTTGGCAGGAGGAGTGACAAAGAGAGATGACAAGGTAGATTTCGAGGGTGCTGTTATGTTCTATATTTTTATCCAGTAAGTGGTTATACAAAGTGGTTATTCACTTTCAGAGAATTCACAGACCTATACACTTAATTTGCACACTTTTCTCAACAACACACAATTCAGTAAAAGTTTACTTCTAAAACCTCAGACCTTTTGAGTTGTGTGGATGAGAAGTAACATCGGTAAAGCACCTATCATAAAACAGTGGTAAGTATGATTACCATATATGACTTCAAGCAAGATATGTGATATTTATAAGCCCCAATTTCTTTATTTGTAGAATGAGACACTCTCCAAATTTAACTGACTGAGAAGTGCTAATGGCTAAATGTGGTAAAATCTAAAAGCAGTCACCTCTTATTATCTGTATTAAGAATGTAATAAATGTCTAAAAATAAATAAACAGGGGCGCCTGGGTGGCTCAGTGGGTTAAAGCCTCTGCCATCGGCTCAGGTCGTGATCTCAGGGTCCTGGGATCGAGCCTCCAATCGGGCTCTCTGCTCAGCAGGGAGCCTGCTTCCCCCTCTCTCTCTGCCTGCCTCTCTGCCTACTTGTGATCTCTCTCTCTCTGTCAAATAAATAAAATCTTTAAAAAAAATAAAAATAAATAAAAATAAATAAACAAAAACAAAGCCAAGCCCAGAACCCAATCAAAACAAAAAGCCTGGAAAATTGAAAGGAAGCATACGTTGGTTTTTCTTTCATAGAATAGAAAATCGCCTTCTTTTAATTGAGAGAAATTGTCTCAATCCAATTTAAAATTTTGACCTAAAGCTATATAGTATGTTATTTTATTTATTTTTAAAAATTCCCTTCATTTTTGAACAAAAGTGGAATTTTTGAGAGCTGACTCTGAAAAAGGCAAAAATTAGACCTCCTGCTAATTGAAAGTGAGCAGATTCATTTCCAATAGCTTCCTGGTCCTCTCACCAACATCCAAGCAATGAGGAAATTATCAATATATAATCCCAGATGACCTCCTAGTCCAATAAAAAATGATATTTTATATTTCAAACTGTCCTGTCCTACCGAATTCAAATTTACTTTCCTGTAATGTCTACATATCAAAACTAGTTCAAAGTTTTGGAGTAACGAGATCCGCAGTAAGAGCAAGATCCCTTCATTTTTTATGATATCCTTTCATATTTTTGAACATAACTGTCTTGGTATCCCACAGTATTTTTTTTCCTAACATAACATTAAATATCACTCAAATCTATAATTAGGTCATTAATTCTTGAATTTATCCAATCATAAAGCAAATCTGATTGACTCCCAACCAGAGCGGTTTGGGATAATCCAAGGGAGAGTAAAATGTCAAAAAAGAAGACTATGATATTCTGTGATATCCTGTATATGTTTTTTTTTTTCCACAGATTTATTTGTTTGTTTGGTGGGGGGTGGGGGGGACGGGCAGAGGGAGAGTATGTCAAGCAATGGCCCCCCACCTCCGAGCATGAAGCCTGATGTGGGACTCAATCTCATGACCCTGAGATCATGACCTCAGCCTAAGTCAAGAGTCAGATGCTTAACGAACTAAGCCACTCAGGAGCCCCATCCTGTAAATGTTTTGAGGGCACTTATGGGAACACATGAAGACATGTCCTACTTAGGAGGGTCAGGAAGTCTTCAAATGGATATCAAATTTGAAATGACACTTGGAGGTTAATTAAGAGCCTGACTCCCTACCCGGACTTTGAAAGCAACCCAGGAGGGATGCTGGGGCACCTCATTACAGCCTGGAAGGCCTGACTATGCGCCCCATCTCTCAGTTTTAACTACAAGGGGTGATGCTGAGACCACAGCTTTTTCTATGATGCTTGGTCGAAGTAGCGTAATATCATTTAAAAGTTTTCTGTCTTTCTAGGAGCACCTGGGTGGCTTCGCAGGGTTAGCTTTGGACTCTCGGTTTTTGCTCAGGTCATGATCTCATGCGTTGTGAGATCCGGCCCTGAATCTAGTGGGAGTCCAGCCCCCAGCCAAGCCCTGCCTCCATGCTCAGCTGGGAGTCTGCTTTGAAAATTCTCTCCCCTAGCCCCTTCCTCCACTAGCTCTCTCTCTCAAATAAATAAATAAATAAATCTTTTTTAAAAATCAGAGTTTTTTGTCCTTCTAGGCTGCCCCTTTTCTAATCCTTTGTCTCGGCCACCAGGTCTTTGTTGGGCTTTTTTGTTCTGTTCTATTTGCACCTGTTGGCGTTTTTCAGTTGCCAGTATCTCTACCTGCCTGTCTGGATACATGAGGCAAAAAGGAAACTTACAACTCACCACCTGTGTTTCTCAGACCTCGAGGTCCCTTGCCAGTCTTCTTTCTTCTCTCCACCTTTTTAGAGTCATCTTTTGTTTTATATATGCAGTCCAAGCAACAGGGAAAAGTATGTCCACTCTATTTTCCTAGAAGTGAAATGTCCATAAACTGTGTTTTAAATGAGCAACTCTATGAATGTAAATAATCCTTGCTATGAAATAAATTTCCACAT
Source organism: Potos flavus (assembly GCA_028534135.1). Taxonomy (NCBI): domain Eukaryota; kingdom Metazoa; phylum Chordata; class Mammalia; order Carnivora; family Procyonidae; genus Potos; species Potos flavus. Next base: position 19,822,373 of record CM052884.1, on the reverse strand, counting down.
TTATCTTCAGCATTTACCTCAGCTCTCTCTACTTATCTTTATTGTCACCTTTCCCCAGAAAATATCATATTTCTTCTTACTTTTTCCCAAGATAGCTTTAATTTCTCCTAATTTCTAAGAATCAATTGAGAGATAAAAGAAAATCAACTTGGCCATTCATTCTTTCCCTGTGTCTTTTCTTGAAAACAAATCACTTCTATTTCTTATCATTTGGGTTCCAGGCCATCCATTTTTTGAAAATTCAAATGCAATCTAATGTGAAATATTTTAATCATCATCAAGGACTTCATCATTCATTCAGTAGATTAATGGTTTTTCACACATTTTAGCAACGTTCCAGGTTTCAAAATTTCACTTTATTATAAGTCATCCAAAGTAAGCAAGGAGGCTATTTTATAATATGGAAAATTTTTAATCCTGTTATCTTATAGTAAGGTAAGGATACAAGTTAATTCTACATTTCTGTGTGTGTGCCCAGCATTGAGAATCCTATCACATAGACGGATAAGAAGTTGCAAATGATATATACATATTTTTTCCTTGACACTTCTCCTTGCAATATCAGAATACCCCTTTAATAAAACTTATCCAAAAGTCTGAAAGAAAAATACTGGAGACTTTGCTTCAGACTTGAATTACTAACCAGACCTAATGAATGATGGAATTTCTTAATTTGGAAAGAGTCAATGAACAGATTACATAATCATTTAAAAGCACCATTATTAGGAAAGATGCACTTGGTATCTTGTAACCTATTAAGCTGTTCAGTATCATAGGAAAAATAAGAACTTAAAATATCTTTGTCATCTATGTCAAAATATCAGATTATTTCAGGTTATTTCAAGTATTTATGAAACCCAATATCAAAATTTCTGATTTTTTCCCCTGCAAATTCTTCTACAAGTATAAGCTCAAAAATATCAAGACTCTACTTCTCTTTAACTTCATAGAAACTTTAAAAAAGAAAGCTAACAAAAAATTACAACAAATACTAAATCTTAGAACACTAAACTATCATAAAACAATATATTTTACCTTACCTATAGGAACCTGGCAGATTCAGGACTTCTCTGCCATTTAAAGAAGTGTAATGTTGTCCTTCATTATACAATTTTACCTTAAACATTTTTTTTTTTTAGATTTTATTTAAATTCAAGTTAGTTAACATGTAGTGTATTATTAGTTTCGTTTCAGGGGTAGAATTTAGTGATTCATCAGTTACATACCCCACCTAGTGCTCATTCCATCATGTGCCTTCCTTAATGTCATTCACCCAGTTACCCCCACTCCCAGCAATCCTCCACATGAAGGCCTAATTACAAAGATCATTGTCAAACCACATCTTTTCTAATCAATGACACATTTATAGGAAGTTTGATTACTTGAACTAAGATAGAAGACATAATTTTATTCCAAGATCTGCTTCAAACCAAGTTAATCTGGCAGGACAAATTAGTGAATTAAAAAAATGAAATAGAACACATTCAAGTGTGTTATTTCTATTATAGCTTTAAAAGTAGTTTAAATATAAACGTAGGGGCACCTAGGTAGCTCAGTGGGTTAAGCATCTGACTCTTGGTTTCAGCTCATATCGTGACCTCAGGGTGGCGCTATCAAGTCCTGGGTTGAGCTCCATGCTCAGCGTGGAGCCTGTTTGAGATTCTCTCTCCCTCTGCCCCTCCAGCTGATGCACTCTCTCTCTCTCTAAAATAAATAAGTAAATAAAGAAATAAATAAATAAATCCTTAAAAATAAAAAAATAACAAAAGTAGTTTAAATATTAAAGTAAAATAAAAGTTTAAAGATTTTATTTTTATTTGACAGAGAGAGAGAGATCACAAGTAGGCAGAGAGGCAGGCAGCGAGAGAGGGGGAGGCAGGCTCCCTGCTGAGCAGAGAGCCTGATGTGGGGCTCGATCCCAGGACCCTGAGATTATGACCTGAGCCGAAGGCAGAGGCTTTAACCCACTGAGCCACCCAGGCACCCCAAAGTAAAATAAAAGTTTAATCAAATATTCAGGAAAACATTTAACATGAAAGTCACTTGAAAACTACCGAACTAAACTGCTAACCTCCTAGAAAAAAGGACTGCCACTCATTTGGGACACCTCTGTTAATCAGCAGTGTCTTTCATACAATTTAGGCCCATAATAAATGGTGATGACTTGTAAGTGATCATTTTAAGTGATGCAGGAGGCTGGAGGTTATACGCACTTCATAAGGGAAGTTTCTGAACATTTCATCTCCAACATTTCTCTTTGCAATTGAGGCTTAGAAGTAAACAGAAGCCAACCCTTCTAGATCTCTGCATGCACTGATTTAAACATAATTCTAAGACTCTTTAAAAAAAAAAATTGAGCCACTACTCTCTCCCACTCCCTCTATAAAAATACGTCTGATAAATAAAAACAAATCTGAAAAATCCAACCGCGATGTGATTATGGAAAGGGATGGAAGGCAATAAATAGAAATGTACCTTAAGAGAAGAGAGTCTGGACTAGACTGGGCTCATGAGCTGCTCTAGACTGATAGAGGAGAGTGTTAGTCTAGGTATAGGACACAGTGGACCTGACTCTGGAAGCCATTTGGTTCTGCTGTCCTGGTATGCTCATTGTGCCTTGAATAAAATGGCTGTCTGTGTTAGCAAGCAGCCATAAAACTGGGGCATAGCTAGCTTTTCAGAGAATTTCCATTGACTGGTTCTTATCTTGAGAACTGAATGGAAGGCCAATGAGGGCCAGAGAGCAGTAACGTATAGGCAGTAGAGCAGATGGAGAGGAAAGCTGTAGGGCCAGCAGCTCTGCTGGGATCACATATCTGTGGGATGGCAAGGTGTTTAGTGCAATTATTCCCCCAACAGACACCAGAGCATCACCTGAAGCTGCTCACAGGCATGGCTCACTTCTTGATCCCTGGCAGCTGAGTGATGGTTGAGTGATGACAAGCATAAGTTCAATGAATGACACATGAACTATTTGGGGGGATTCTAGGACATATTTCGGACAGGGAACCTATATAAAAGACAGCTTACTGCTAGTTAAGTGGACGGAGATTCAAATACATTTTAATTTGCTTATTAAAGGACGTGCAATCTCATTTTACACTCAAAGCTTTTAGGACTAAATTTTTTCATATACCGGTTACGGTTTTATGAGTGACTAAGACCATTTAAATTCAGCTCTTTTAATAAAAGTATTTTTTTCCTAAGCATTTAGAGCATTTATGGTTAGAACTGTCACCTTAAGGAGACATAGGACCATATATGTACCTTCTGAAACATAGAGATATATCCACAGAAACCTTTCAATGCTGGCCTCTTGAAAATAGCCATAAGAAGAAGAAAAAAAATAAATAACTACTTGCTTTTTTCCAACTTACAGTTTGTTTATTTTACATTTAAAAAAATTTATCAGCCATGAGAAAAACAATGACTACTTCCTTTAAATACAGCAGAAAGCAAAAGTCCATATTTAATCTGTTGCCTTCAAAAGTTTCTTGGAAAGCTTAATTAAATAGCAATTCATCTGTGCATTCTGTTCAGCCTTCTAAAGCCTGATAATGTTGTAGTCTTAATTAAAAGGAAAAAAAAATGCAGTTTTTAGTTTTAATTCGTTAGATCAAGAGGAAAAAACACTCGGCACCTCTGTCAGCATGACTCAGAGCTGTTCAATTACAGGTTGATTTTATTCCGTTAAATATCAGTCAGGCCAGAAAATCACATTGGTTACGTGGTCTACATTTACTCATGTTTTGGCTTCAAGGTTAAATATGAGCACTGAACCTCTTGATAGTAGATCTAAGACCATCACAGTTGATTAAGCCCTCAACCTGTTGTGGTTCAGCTATCTAGTTAGTCGTGAGACTCCAGAAGAGACTAAGCTCTGCTGCTTCATTGTGCTCTAACTGTGCACTCTTTATGGTGGTCCATTTACCCGTTATTGTCCATTAGAAAGTCTGGGTCCAGCCCGGAATGTGCATCTCCACTTGAAATTTGAGCTGCCGCAAGAGTCTATGAAGGTGCCTTAGTTGAAGTCCTAGTAGGACTGACTTGTGGATTCATTAATAAAGAGCATACCCCCCTCCCCCTTTTGAAAAGACGTTATTTATTTATTTGAGAGAGAATCAGAGACAGCATGAGTTGGGGGGCGAGGGCAAGGAGAAGGAGAAGCAGACTCCCTACTGAGCGGAGAGCCTGATGCAGGGCTCCATCCCGAGACCCTGAGATCATGATCTGAGCTGAAGGCAGACTCTTAACCAACTGAGCCACCCAGGTACCCCCAAGATCATACACTTTTGACCCTGTTCTCATTAAAAGAACTGGTGTGCTTTTCTGGAAACTAGGGAATAATACCATTGACTCATAGATGCATGGAGCTCCAGAGCTAGAAGGTATCTCGAGATCGCCCCATAGAGTCTTCAAGCACATAACATTCTCTCTAGACTATCACTAAAGGAGCCTCACACTCTAAGAGTTCAAACTGTAAAACAGTCAGTTCTATCATTGTTTCGAAAAAGAACAGATGAAAATTTGCAATAAAGCCAAAATGTACAATGTATACTGCAATACAGGCATGCACTGTGTTCAATATTCTTTTTTGCTTCATTGACCTCTGCATGGAAAAGAAGATACAACGATGACCATATCCCTTTTTGCTTTAATTAGGAAGAATTTCTTAGGTAGCAGAGGGTATTCAGGTAGGATTTGAGCAAAAAAAGCGATAGTGATGGATTTGGGGTTAGAAGCATAGAGTCTGCTGAGAACAGCGTATAAAGAGAATTAACAGAAGCTGAGGAAAGAAGACCCAAAAGGAAATTTATCTGGACATTTAGTTGAAGTGAGTAAATATATAAAAATTTGATGACATAGTCATCAAGTCGTGAAATTTGGTGGGAGTCTGTTTGGTTTGGGGTTTGCTTACAGGGAGTTAAGATTCTGCATCGTTTTTTGGGAATCCCTGACTCAATCTTCATCTGAAGTCAAATTTGAAGAAGCGAGAGAGGAAAGGAGGGAAGGGAAAGGAGAGGGAGGAAGTTAAGTAGCATTTATTGAAGCCTAGTAAGTTCTTGGCATTTTGCTTATCTTAGCTAAGTAACTGTTCACAATAACCCTATCAAGTGGAAGTTGTTACCTCATTTTACCAAAGAGAAAGCTACTTAAACAAAATGGCGTGTCCAAAACTACAGTGGGATCTAGACCTGTGGTCATTTAAAATGGCTTCCACTGGCAGTTTCTTGTGGCCCCATTGTCCTTAGAGGACAATCAACCGTCATTCCCCGGTAAAATATGCTCTTGCATTGTTTTAAAACAATGTATAATTAGGGTAACCATCTCCAGCAGGAAGACTCTCTCTTCTCTGTCTCTTTAGGTGCAGGCAAGTGGGGGAAAACTTTGCTTGATTTTGCATTTAAAAACACCTCTCTCCTTCTGAGAACAAGCAATGATTTAAAGGCCTGTTTAATTCTAATTAATTTAATGACAAAATAAATTAATGTCTATGAAAGGAAAGTTGTTAATTGTATCCTAATAATAGGGATGTCTCGCTCAACCTCAGATCCTGACAGCAGCCAGCCCTGCTCTTTTCTCTTTCGAAACCCCATTAGCTCTCTTCACTACTCAGCTAAGGACTTCTTTGTTTGGACTGAGTAGAATACACCGTCGGAGTTAGACTCTGGGAATCCAATTTCGAATTTCTCAAACTCAAGCCCTTCATGGTAAAAGCTTTCCAACTCTCTTTCCCGGATTAAGATTCAGTCATTCATTTCTTAGCATAATTCATGTTTCATGAGCTTATGCCAGTTGCCTGGCTGTGCTAGGCACCCAGGGTATGAAATGAATGAATCTGTTTCTGTCCTTGTTCACTCAGTTCTGAGTTTAGAATGACACATCAACACTCAAGCCAATCTTACATAGTGGAAAATGTAGAGATAGTTCAAATCCTATGGGAACAGGGGGAAGGGGCATTCCACCCAACACGGGTAGAGGGTAGGGGTTGGGGAAGGAGATTGGAGGACTTTTACCTTATTGATGGAGATGCCTTGGGCAGGTAAGGGTCATGGGGCAATGGATGTGGTGGCAATTATTCCAGGCAAAGGGGAAAGTAAACACCAGCATGATGTGTTCAGGAACTGTAGGCTGTTCTAAGTATAAATATGAATCAACAGCAAGAGATAAGGCAGGAGATTTGCCTTTCCAGCAACCCTCCCAGTCTTTGTGTAGATATTCACCCTCCATGCGTCCGGGGGATGAAAAACCCCAGTCCCACTTCTGGACAGATGGCAAACCATGATTAGTTCAGGCATGCATGGTCCCATTTTCACTCTCAAAAGAGTCTCTGTTTGAAAGATAAATTATTTAGTCATCCTAACTATGGTACTTCTGGAAACTATTTTCCTTTTTCTTAAAAATAATATTCAAGAAGAAACAGTCCCTATTTTTCTCAGGACAGCAATGTGCAATGTGCATTGCCTGGACCGGATGTAACCATCTTGTAATCACTTTGCCAAGGATGACAGAGTGGAAAGATAGAAGAAATCCGGCCCCATGAAAATATCATGAACCGCTGAATAAATCAACTCTAAAATCACCCTCTGTTCAATCTTCTTGTTATTTGAGGTAATACATTCCTTATTGTTTGCATCGCCTGAGTTGGGGTTTACTGTGCCTGAAAATAAAAGTATACTAACTGGTTGTAGTGATTTAAAATTCTCGATTTGAAGAACTACATAAAGAAAAATTATGTTACATGCACGGAAAGTATTACATACATAGGATTTCTAGAGCTCAAGAAAAATCCCTAGAAATATATTGTTCAAGCACTTATTTTTTTTTTCCAAATGAATAAACTTAAAACCCAAAGAAGTGAAGAAAATTACCTCAGGTTTTATATCTTGTTAGCTGGAGGACTGACGCTAGTACCTAATTCCCTGACAGCGTCTAAGGTTATTTTCTGCTGTATTCTGTGCTATAATAGGAGACAGGGCTCGTCTGTACTGTAAAGTAGGGCTTGGTCCCATGAGTGCCCATCATAGCACCTCTGAGTCTAGTTTCTAAAAGAATAAACAGATGTTAAGAACCTTCTTGGAGTCAGACTCTAATCTAGAAGAGTTACAAATAATACTTCACTTAATAATTTAATTTAGATTAAAATTAAAAAGATGGACACTCTTATGATCTTTCATACTGATGCAAACATCATGAGGTTCCCAGCTGTTTATATGACTTGCTCAAGGGCACAAGGCCAGTGACGGGGTGAACAGTGGTTATGGGCCTCTGGAAGCAAAAGCATGGCTACAGCAAATAGTAAGAAAGGAGAAAAATTTGGAGGGTTTTTAAGAATCCTGAATAACTTCCCGTTGCAACTTAAGTTCCTAGTAAACTAACTAGTGACTCTTCTTAGTGTTGCTGGGGATAATTTTTCCAAAGAAATTGATGCTGTTTTGCATCTTTTAAAATGTATGTAACACTCTCATGGATCGGGACTGCCATCAATGGGAAAACTTTTCTTTGGAGAAGTAGTTTTAACTCCAATGATACCAGAAGACCTCCTAGTTTTATCAATCTGATTAAAGTCAATGGCAAAATGTTTCCTGAAGACTTGTGGATGGATATTTTTGTCATCATTTCTAGGAAAATGCCTGAAAAATTAACAATCCATGAGAAAACAAATCTAAAAGATGGAAAGAAGCAGATTCCTAAAGACTATTGTTCTTCTTCTTCTTTTTTTTTAAAAGATTGTATTTATGTATTTGACAGAGAGAGAGAGATCACAAGTAGGCCGAGAGGCAGGCAGAGAGAGAGGGGGAAGCGGGCTCCCTGCTGAGCAGAAAGCCGGATGCAGGGCTCGATCCCAGGACCCTGAGATCATGACCTGAGCTGAAGGCAGAGGCTTTAGCCCACTGAGCCACCCAGGTGCCCTTGTTCTTCTTCCTTTTTTGAACATCTGGATCCAGCTGTTCCTGAATTCCACTTACCAGTATACTTTTTCGTTTTATGAACAAACATATTTCCTTTCTTACTTATATCAATTTGTATTGGTTTCTTTCACTTCTACTTGAAAGTGACCTAACATATTTACCATTATGATGACTCACTTAGGACTTTATTTTTATTTATTTATTTTCACTTCTGTTGACTGTGTCTTTCTACCTCTTTGTAGAACTCATCTTCAAATTAGTCATGAGTTATCGTCTGTTGGCATTGGCGATTCATCATCCAGGACTGCACTACTTGGGCAGAATCCTCCTCCCAGGTCCCTCAAAGACCCCTATTCTGTGGGTCTTATTCCCTGGGTCTCTATCCAGTAGTTGTGACCATTGCAGCATGGTTACATGATACTAACATTGACAGTTTATGCATAAAAATGTATGTATTCTTGCTTTGCTTTAAAGGTAACCTGTAGACTGTGGGCTTTGTAGATATTCAGAGCCATAGGTCCAACTTTGGACCTCTAAACAGTGTTGTGCCCCATTGCTTCATGGTGTGGCAATTAAAGAGTGGACTCAACCGGCTTACAAGTTGACCTTGTTTGGTACAATAGGAGAGTTTCCAAAGAGTTGCATGTAAATTGAATTCTATTTTAAATATGCAAGAGAGTTTTCTATTGACTTATGTCCTACTGTGAATGCTTTAAAAAGTGAATAATTAGTTTCTAAATTTAGTCTTTATATAAACCCAGATTTTTAAACATTGGGATTGCCTAAAGTGAGATCCTCTGTAGAAGGGAACATAGCTCTCTTTCATTTGTGTTTTTCATAACTTTGAAAGTTGCTGAATGTCCTTTTTCAGACCTATGCCAGCTTATTCCATTTTTCTATTTAATGAGTACCCAGACCTTTCTTGCCCATACCATAAAAGTGATCTCACTTTTTACAACAAGGAAAGATTGGACTACAGCCTCATGTTAAGTCTCTGTTGATTGAGAAAATATACACCCCACCCCCTAATTCCTTGCCTTACACATAAATTAGCATAGATGTTGGAACCCTTCCAAACTATTTTTGTACCACAACTATATTTCCATGCATTTTGAAAAGTAGCAGTGCATTTATGTGGAAAACAATTTTTTTAAGCATTGATATCAATTCTCATCTGTCTTAGAAATACTTTTCAGCTCCCAGGCATTTGCTCACCCTGGGTTGGGAGCTCTTAGTTTAGATCACTGGAGAGAACCTAATCATGTCATGCCTGTTTTAAAAATTCTAGCTATGTGTCATTTTTCTGCAAATAATGGCCAACATGGGTTCACCCTAGAAATCCCTTTGCAACCCGGCCCTAGCCTCATCTGTCATTAATTCCACATGTATATGCTGTGCCTTTCTACATGTTGGTTTCTTTGTCATTGTTCAGGACTTAAATATCACTTCCTTTGGTAGCCTTACTTTCTTTGCTAGGAAGCTAATTACTCATTTCGATACATAGCACATGGTGGCTATTTCATGACACTAGGCACATGCACTGTGGTTAGTCATGTCTCTTAGAGTCACTCTCTAGTGCAGTGGGTCTCAAACTGAGTGCTCTTAGGGCTGGCATAAGCAAGGTCTTCTAAAGGGCATAGAGAGGTAGAATGGTATTTAAAGAACCAAGTTTCATATTCTCAACTTGCATTTGTACTCTTTTCTAAAATTGATTTTCCTCTGAACCCCATTATAGTTATGCTGCTTCTTTCTTATCAGAGTCTCTTCATTGGTGCATTTCTCACTCACACCTAACAAAATAAAGACAAAGCTTTTAACCCATCTTACAATTGAACATGACCCCGAGTTAAGGAAGATCTAATCTGAAACACTATTATTGTCTAAATCTTCCTTTACTCAATGCTTCATAGGTTTCCATCTCTTTTACCATTGTCCCCCAAAGCACTCTTTGTTTTTAATAATTACTTATCAAATTTTGTAATAGAATAATTCTTCTTGATCAATTGCAGTGCAACTTGATCCAGAAGAAAGTTGTGACAATTAGATGTGTGTATATAAATATTTCTAAAGTGAATAATTTTAATAGTGATTAAAAAAGAGGGTTTTTTTTTTCAGTATAAACTTAATTTAGGGTGAAATTCTTTGGGAAAAATAATTGAAATTGTGATTTCAGGAATGAAAAATAATGGATGTAAATTGTGAGTATTAAAGAAGAGTTTGTTTATATATTTTTATAAATGGGTGATTATGGGCATCAAATCACCATTTTATTATATTCCATCAGATAGATATGGAAAAGTTTGAATTTAAAGTAACAGCACTTAAAATAACAAAACCACATCCTTTGAAATTATTTACAACTTATGATGCTCTTATAAAATGCTTAAAACTTGTATCAATTTTAAAATGTGTGTGAATCTACATCTTTTGGTACAATTTTTCTAGGAGGTAGAAAGTCCCCTTGGAATGAGTCTGAGAGTACTATTTTTCAGACTTAAACGTGCATGAATTATTTGGGGTATCTTGTAAAAAGGCAGATTCTAATTCTGTATATCGGGAGGTAGGGGCAGTCTGGCATTTTGCAGTTCTAATGAGTTCCAAAAAGATGGTCATGCTGGTTGGTGTCCTTAGACTATACTTAGAGTAACATGATTCTAGAGCAATACTTTTCAAACCGCAGGTCACCACGGTTTACAGGGTAATAAAATCTATTTAGTGGCTGCTGATTGGCTTTTTTTTTTTTTTTAAATAACAGAAAAATAGAGATGCAAAAAGAAATGCTAAAAAGAACAAGACAAGATAAAATTAGAGTGCTATTAGGACATTATTTCATGAAGCTTTTTGTTTTATGGATATTTGTATTTAGGTCTCAATGTAAAATGTATTTCTTACTGTACATTATAGGCAAAAGTTTCAAAGCCTATTATAGAGGTTCGTTGGGTGAACAAATGCATAGACTAACAAACATATTGTGTCACCTTTATACCTAAAACCATAGGTGACTTTAAAATTGGTAACCTTAGATTTTTGTGCATTTATTTTGGCAAATCTAAGTAACAGAGAGGGAATGAGCTCTCTGTGATTGTTCCATGCTTAAGAAGGTATCTTACAGGGACGCCTGGGTGGCTCAATTGGTTAAGCGGCTGCCTTCAGCTCAGGTTATAGTCCCGGGGTGCTGGGATCGAGCCCCGGATCGGTCTCCTTGCTCAGCGGAGAGCCTGCTTCTCCCTCTCCCCCTGCTTCTCCCTCTCCCCCTGCCTGCCCGCTCTGCCTACTTGTGCTCTCTATTTCTCTGTCAAATAAATAAATAAAATCTTAAAAAAAAAAAAAAGAAAGTATCTTATGGAAAACATCAGAATGTCAGAGAAGAAAAGATACATTATTTCTGTTCTTAAGGTGTGTTTAGTCTTACTGCCTATAAAGTCAATTCATAAGAAACACTGATCAAAGGAAATCGCATAGCCCTGGCCTTTTAATGAACTTGGTGATCTACACTTTTGGCCTCTACAAAATGAGATAGTAATCCAAACCCTGGATGGTTTGTGATGGTAATGCCATGTAGATATTTATGTATCTGTTTTTAAGGTGAGATTTTTTTCTCTTTATGTTTTCTGTTAAAGTAATCTACTTGTCATATTTACTGGATTCTTTTTTGTTGGACACTGTGTAACAAACAGGTAATAAATAACTTATTTAAGAGGGCTTGGGGGATAATCCTGCCTGCAGGTAGGAGGCAAAAGTATATGACCTCTCAGGCTCCTTTCCTGAGATAGGTTTCCATTTAATTCGTTTTTTCAGAATTTAAAAATTATGCTCTCTGCAAAAGCGCCTCGAGGTGTGAACACAATAGTGACACAGTGAATTCGAGTATTTTTTAAGAGTTTATGGCAGCATTAAATACAGATAAATAAAAACAACTAAAAACAGGATTTCAGCATTTTCTATGCCCACCTGGAGCATGCCGATCTCACAAAAGCAGCACAGTTTCATTTCGCACAGAAATTTCCAGAAGGTAAGCTCTCTGGAAAATATAAATGACCAAGACTCTTAGGAACCAGATTCCAAAATGAGATTTGTGTCAGAAAATTTAGATAGATGTTGAGGTTGCAAAGATGCAGAGTTACATTGTTAGATAAAGACGAGGAAGAGCTGAAGATGCAGTATTTCTCCCCCTTGAGTCCTTGAATGGCTTTGTAACTTCTCTGAGCTTCAGTCTTCTCAACTCTAATGAGAGTGATGTTTACCCAATACTCATCTCACGGAAATGTGTAAACTAATATCTGGAAAATATTTTAGATGCATCATATATGGGCTCTCTAAATATAAATGGGTGAGGTGGGAGGCAGAAAAATATTCCCCCAAAGATGTCCACGTACCGATCCCTGAGACCTGTGAATTTAACTGGTATGGCAAATGGGACCTTGCAGATGTGATTTAGTGAAGGACCTTGAAATGGGAAGATTGTCCTGAATTACAGAAGTGTGTCTGATACAATCACAAAGTTCCTTATACGTGAACGAAGGAAGCAGGACACTCAGGATAATTCCCTTCCATCGCTACCTTGAAGGTGGGGAAGGGATCATGAGTCAAGGAATGTGGACAGCTTCCAGAAACTGGAAAAGGTATGGGATGGACTCTCCCTAGAACCTCCGGGGAAGGAGTGCTGCCTCGTTGCTGCCTGGAGTTGAGCTCAGTGAGCCTTCTGACTTCAGAGTATAAGATAATAAAACTGTACTGTTGGAGCCAATGTTTCTTTTAATTTTCCAAAGCTGCAAGAGGAAACCAATATAGTTGGTAAAACAAACATAACATAAACATAGGTGGTAAAACAAATATAGGTGAAAACAAACAAAAAAACCCTCAGCTTATGTGGGATATAAATAGAAATTTTCAGTTGCCACTCTCTAATGGATTGGTTAGAATATGGTGCTAATGACAGCATGGTCTGATTTTATTCTGTTTATGAGCAAGTTCCACTAAATGGGAAAAAATAAACTGACACGTGCATACAAAACACTTACATCATGGTTTCATCCCTAATCCTGGCCACATATGTCAAAAATACATTCTAAGGTTTATATATAATACGAGAGAAAAAGACAGAATATTTTATCTAAATTCCTAAGATTCTGCTTATGAATAAAAGTAACTTTATGGTTTTAAGAATTCCTAAATGTAAATACACATACAAACAGGGCTAAAAGTTTGAAATTTACTTTTACATAGTTAGTACCATCTGATTAATTCAGAGGTTTACAGGTATAATTATATACATTTTACTGAGGAAGAAATTGAAGTCTAGAGAGTGAAGGAAACTGATAAAAATCACAAAGCTAGTTAATCGGAGAGCTGGGATTCTGTAACCTGAAATAGAACCTATTTCAATTCTAAATTCCACCTTTCAGCTCTAGGCTTCTTTCAAATCCATGGTCTGTACTGGAAATGATCCAAAATACAGGTCAATATGCCAATTTACAAATGGGTCTCTTAGCCCCGCCAAAAATGGAAAGATACATTTAGGTATTCTTGAAACCGCTGGAATTATTTGATATGACTCCAAAATTAATAAAATTGTTACTAGTTCTGCTGGCTGTCTTTTCTTCGCAAACTATTAAATTCTTAAGTCAGGGTAGATGTCTGTGATGGGTACTATTGTTGTGTTAACTATGCTTTTCACAAAAGCAAATTGACTGATTTCTAAGTTTTTCTTGTTAAATGTCATCCTGCAACATATATTGACATCTCAATCAGTTTTGAGAGGAAAAAACTGCATGTGGGCTTGCATGTTCATGTGTGGATAAATGTTTGTATATGTGAGTGTGTATGCTTGTCGGTATGTGAAATGAATGCATGTATATTTATGGCATTTCGATCAGATGGGCCAGTTAAACTACATATCTGAGAATTAGCTGCTTTTACTTAAAGTCTTGCAATGAACAAAAATATTTCTTAGGAACTTGAATCAGGTAATTGTTAGTGGATCAGTGTGTTATAGCACTATTCCCTATATAAAAAGTTTACTTTCACTTCACTTTTGCGTTTCCTTTTTGTTTCTATTTTTAGATTTCTCACTTACATATAGCTTGCAAAAATAATTCAAAGAATTCCTGTGTAACTTTCACTCAGATTCTCAAGATGTTAACATTCTATCTCTCTTGTTTTATGATTTATTTTCTTCTCTCTCTACACACACATATTTACATATACATATTCATGTATGTATTTTTTGAAATATTCCAGAATAAGTTGCAGATATGATGGCCTTTTATCTCAAAATTCTTGCTATTATTTCCTGAAAACAAGGGTATTTTCTTATAAAACCATAGTACAGCTATCAAAATCTGGAAACTTATATTGATAAAACACTACAGTCTAATTTATAGATCTTATTCAAATTTCACTAATTATCCCACTAATTCAATGGACTTTTTCTAGCCCAAGATTAATCCAGGCCCACATAGTACCTACAGTTGTCATACCTTTTTGTCTTTTCCAAAGACATATGTAAGATTTAACATTTTCTTTCATGATCTTTATAATTTAAATACCGGCCAGTTATCTGGTAGAATGTGCCTTCGTTTTGGTTGTCTGATGTTTCTGGGTGATTATTTTATTTAATTTATATTTATATGCTAAATCTGTCTAGGCTTTTTATTAAATGGTATGTTCTTGACGTTTGAGGGAATTCATTTAATTCTTCTGAATCTTCCCATCATCTGGTCTTAGGCACTAAGGGAGCTCTTTTTGCAGAGGAAGATCGATCTGTCTTCTTGTTCTCTATTGCACATTGAGAAAACCACAGAAGATATTTGTCCACAATATCACGAATATCAAGGGAATACTGCTTTGCCCCTTTACAAACCTGTTTTCTAGGCTATCCATGTCCATACTGTGCCATATTGGCCTTTAGGGATCATGTGTTAGTTTTACTTTCTGGTGTTTGTCTGAAACACAAGATCCTTCAACCCATCGGGAAATGCAAGCCAGACCAAACAAGCCCTCTTGGGCTTTGAGAAGAAGGGAGGACATCTACAGTCAAATTTATTTTGTCAATCTCAGTGATGGCTTGATGTGAAAAAAAATAAAAATAAAACAAAACAACAACTTATGAGTAAAGAAAAGAGTATGTAGCTGTCAGAAAAGCTGTTAATCTTAATATCAATGTTCTCATCCACAGGGTAAAATGAGAAATCTACAATGTCTAGGCTGGAAGAAATCTTTTAAAGCACATATTCCAATTTTACATATACAGAAGTGGGAATGACAAATATTATAAAGGTAGTAAGTACAGTTTACTGGACACGTTAAGTGTCAGGTATTTTGCATAGATTAGCTTCACAACAACTTGCTGCAATGCATTGTAATAGGTATTATTGGATCCTTATCTAGTTTTCATTTTTCACTAATCCCTTTCTAATAGAATTTTTCATGTACTCTGAATGGCTCCACAGTAGATACTGTTAAGACTGAATAATATCCATGGGTTCCTTTAATTCCCCGGTCTTTGTTATAGTTGGGTTGGCAATCTGAAAAATCCTGTACAGTGAAGTAAGTGTCATGTAAGTGTAAGTTACATAAGTGTAAAATGTACTAGGTTGGAGTTTTAGGTTGGAGTGGGTGTTATTTATAGTTGTATCCAGTATGCCTTCTCCATGCTCACTGTCTTTCCCCAATCTGCAGGCAGAGTGAAGCCAGAATGATAGGGAATTTACAAGATAGTGGAGCCATGAGACTAAAACATCTTGGGATCTAAATCACCACTTAGAGGACAGTTGCTAAGCCTACGATGGATTGAGTAAGAAAAATGAACTTCTATTGTGTTAAACCCCTGAGATTTGAGAGTTTATGGATTACTGTGGCATAGGGTATTGTACACACAATGACTAACAGAAAATTTGGCACTAGGGGTGGTGTACTGACATAGCTACAGCAGTAATAAAAACCTAAAGTCTATGGCATTGGGTTATGAATCAGGAAGCACTGAGAGGAAACTGATGGCTGAACCTGGAAAGTTGAAGATCCATTTTAGGCAGAGGCAAAAATGTTTTGGAAAAGGGATTTCTGCTATAACTAGAAAGAGAGATTAAATCTACTGAATTTATAACTCTAGGGGGAAAGGTTGGGAAAAAGACTGTTGATAGTACCTGCTAACTACCATTGGCTATTTGGGTGAAGGATTACAGAACAAGATGAGATTAAGAAATAAGTGGATGATTTGCAAGGAGAAGTTAAAGGAATATACAAAGACCAGAGATTTAGATCGTTGGATGGTTGAAAATCTTACTTCTCTTAATATTAAGATCAAATATTAAGATTTGGATTTAAAATGACAGTAGAGGGGCGCCTGGGTGGCTCAGTGGGTTGGAGCCTCTGCCTTCGGCTCAGGTCATGATCTCGGGGTCCTGGGATCGAGCCCCGCATCGGGCTCTCTGTTCAGCAGGGAGCCTGCTTCCCCCTCTCTCCCTGCCTGCCTCTCTGCCTACTTGTGATCTCTCTCTCTTTCTGTCAAATGAATGGATGAAATCTTTAAAAAAAATAAAAATTAAAGAAAAAAATAAAAATGACAGTAGAGAAACCAAAGTCCAGTGAAACTTCTCAGTTGATTGAAGTAACTCAAGATACAACTTCTCAGTGGGAAAAAGTTACTCCGTTGTTATGAAGATAATGTATGCAAAATACCTGACACTTAACGTGTCCGGTTTTCCTGCCTACTGTTCCAGATAGACTTAGGGGGGTAACTTCTACATTGAAAAGGGGGAGGATGCGGAGGTAAGGAAACAAAATAAGTCAGATTCTAGATTTGTATCTGAGAAATAACTAGGCTTGTGGTTCCTGTCCATGGAACTAAACAGAAATATATAAAACAGAGGCTTCATAATTTGTGGGGGAATCTGTATTGTGAAAACATACAAAAATCAGAGTATGGACAAAAGAAGCTTTGCTATCTCAGTGTTAAAAGAACACTGGGGTTCCCAAACAAAAAGGCAGGAATTAAAAGTTTATGGAGTCTTCAAGGAGGCCATGTTTACAAAGTACAGAGTAGACAAGCCAGAGAGGACAAAGAGAATGGCAGAATCTCCAAAGGACAGAGAAATTACTCCCCTATAGGAGCGCAAAATCCAATCAAAGAACTTCCCTTACCCCCTGAGCCTGGGAATTTCTTGTTCCTAGAATGTCAGGATTTCAGAATCCACTGAATAAACAATGTCTACTACATTTCTTATTTTTCTGTTTTCTAAATAAGACTGTCTGAAAGAGAATTTTGACTATCTTCATTTTGAGCTCAATCTGTACTTTCTAATTGATTAAGTTCTTCTTTCCAGCTTATCATTTAATTCAGGCAAATGACCCTGTGGGCAAAGCATCCCATGATGGGAAACAAAACCACCTCTTCAAGGAGTAGGGATTGCCCTGAGCCAGCAAGACCCCGCATGAGTGACCCCCCCAGACAATGGTCAACCTGTCCTTGACTGCCCAGCTCCATGTATTCATGGACCTTGCCTTATATTTTCCTTATATAAACCTGGAAGTATTTTCACCCCTTTGGAGACAGTCTTTGCTATATAGGCCACTATTTTCCCAGTGTTGGCCTCACTGAAATACATTTTTTTCTTGGTTCACCACTGCTCCTCTCTCTGCCTTCGGATTTTATCAGTGGCAAGTGGCCACAGTCCACCTGGTCTGTTTAGGACTCCAGGAGATGGGTGCTCTTGCGCGCCTGTGCCCTGATTACATATCCAGTATGATTATACCATCCTGGTCCATTGTATATTCAATGCAGATATGTAAAAACAGATAAGTCTGCCTTTGAGTTTGGAGGTTGAACATCTGGCAAGAGAAACATCCAGCTCTGATAGAGAAGCCCATGTGTCGGCTGGATCTTGCAATGTATGTATGATATGGATGAGATTTTGGGTTATGTCTCTTGAGAAGGAGGTGAGTGTCTTCAATATGTGGGAAGAAAAAAGAAAAGGGATTTTTTAACACCAGGTCAAAAACCACGGACAGCTTAAATTTAAATTTTTTTTTTTTTTTTTAGAGGTTTTATTTATTTATTTGACAGAGAGAGATCACAAGTAGGCAGAGAGGCAGGCAGAGAGAGAGGAGGAAGCAGGCTTCCTGCTGAGCAGAGAGCCTGATGTGGGGCTTGATCCCAGGACCCTGAGATCATGACCTGAGCCGAAGGCAGAGGCTTTAACCCACTGAGCCACCCAGGCGCCCCCCATGGACAGCTTAAAAGAGAGTTGCTTGACCAACAAGAGAGTTATGATTGAACCAGCAATTAGGTTCCATTATGTCAAGTCCTTAAAATTCATCACCTATTATTACTGTAGCAAAGCTCTACCTATCTTGATTCTTACAAATCCTGAATGCAGTTCCAAGTCAAGGGGAGGTCTCTATTGACCTGAGCCAATTATCACATTCCATTCCTATGGTCCTGGTCCTTTGTTCAGGGTCTACACGAGATCTTATGTAGGATGCTGACTAAAGGTTCTCTCCCTCTTCTGGATGATAAATCATGGGTACATGAACCCTGAAACTGCTGCAGCCATTCTGTCACCATGAAGAAAGCCAAACTTAGAATAAACTGCCACAGCGGGTGACATAGAAGAAATAGAAGAGAAGAAATAGAAGGATCTTGATATCCTTGAACCACCGAATCAAACAAACCCTGACAACTATCTTATCTCTGTTTTTCAATATGCTGGCCAATTCAACATTTTTATTGTTTAAGTCAGCTGAACAGAATTTTCTATTGCTTGCATTGAATGAATAATACACACATAGGGGCTATATTCACCCTTATTTTAATGATGAGGACGCCGAGAGCTGAGCTGTTCAGAGAGCTGAACTAAATGGTGTCACATCACCCAGCCTATAAGTAGCTACCCCAAGAGTAGAACCCCAAATTGTCCAATTCCAAGTCCCATTCTTTTAATCACCATGTGTTATGTTATGATATTGTTTTCCATTCTGAGCTATTCTCACAATCTGCCATCATGCGTGTTCGAGAAAAAAACAAAACCAGAAAACAGGATTCCTGTCTCTCAAAATCCTGTTCTTTCTGGAACTCTTACATCTATTTTCAGCAAGACAAATTAGAAAATTGATTCCTCTTTTCAAGCCCTGATCATCATAGAGGGGCCTCTATTATCCTTGAAGGAGTGCAGCCATAATAACAAGGCCCAGTGATTATTGGATTCAAGTTCACCGCCCTTGCTCAAGAGGAACTACAGAAAAGGGAACATGCTGTGGAATCAATAAATGCCATATCTAAAAACAGCCATCAGCTGTGTCTGAAGAACATCTGGGCAATGTTTTTGCTGGGTGTGGGGGAGGGTCCATGGATACATAGTTACTGCATTCCATAAAAATTAACAGCTCAAATCTTCAGGTCAGCATGTTTAACAAAAACAAATCATTTATTTCTAGACCGTGGAGCAGATGTGAATGTGTTTGAAAAATATGTGTGTCTGTGGGTGTTTGGTATGAAAAGGATAGAGATGTGTTCTTCCCATAAGCATGTGGTCATAAGACTAGAGGCCCATGCTGATGCCTGGGAATCACAGGAAATGGAGGATGACAGGTAGGAGGTGGGGTGGAGGAGAAGGTAGCCCGGAGGTGAAGAAAAGGTAAAATAAATTAAGCAGATACCTTGTGTAAACATTAGGTTTTAGAGGCCCAGGATTTATACGGTTCGTAGGCCAAAGGAATCCAAAATATAACAAATATTTTTTGCTGTTGAAAGACAGATTTTCATTTTTTCCTATAACCGTAAGTGGAATTCCCCTTCAGAGTTGGAAACACACTCTCTGACCATTGCCCTGCAATTTTAGTAATGTCTCCTCTTTAACTCTTGGGATTCACCATCCTTTACTTAATAAGGCCATGGAAAAAAAAGGATACGTGGGAATACTTTTCAGGGACTGCGTATTTAAAAATAATACATCAGCAGAATACCACAACCATCCAGTGTCAGAGCTGGAGGGACCTCCAAGTTCATGTAGTGCAGCAGTGAAGTTGCTTGGGGTCATTTACTGTTTCTACTTGAGATGGGACCCAACTGAGTCACTCCAAAAAAGTTCTGTGCCCATCGCCGGAGCCACTGCAGATCTTGCTCCACTTTTAAAAATCACACACACACACATCACTAGCCAGCATTCTTACCCTTCTTTCATTCAGTCAGAAATAATTTTCTTGGGACACCTGAGTAGCTCAGTTGGTTAAGCAGCTGCCTTCGGCTCAGGTCATGATCCCAGTGTCCTGAGATCGAGTCTCACATCGGGCTCCTTGCTCAGCGGGGAGCCTGCTTCTCTCTCTACCTCTGCCTGCCGCTCTGCCTGCTTGTGCTCTCTCTCTCTCTGACAAATAAATAAATAAAATCTTTAAAAAAAAAAAAAAAAGAAAGAATTTTCTTAGCATCAACTCAATTAGCTGCCGGTTCTCTTTTAATGGCCTCCAACCACTCTATTCTAACATCCCTCTAAGGACTGCAAAAGGAGTCACACTTGCCATTCTCAGCTCTGAGGCTGGAAGGGGCTGGGGCTGTGTCCTATTAGCCTGTGATAACAGAGAGTTGCATTAAATGTGTCTTCTCTCTGTCCCTGAAGTCTTGGGAGAATTAAAGAGTCTATCAACTGCCTGAATAAGTCTTTGTGAACTCAAGGTTGTCAGGAAAGAAAACTAGAGAGGAGAGAGGAAAGGAAGAAGAACGGAACCTCAGGGCACAAGAACACAAACACTTTGCTGAGTTACCACCGTTACAAGGGGAAAGAGGTTAATCTGTCTGGGCAAGGTGGGTCAGATCCTTTCCACAGTGAATAGCATCATTTACAGCTTTTCCTAAGTGTGCCCTAGGACAGACTCTTTCTTTCAGTGACTCCTGCATGTCAGTTTGGGCACTCACCCAAAATAAAGCACTTCCTGTCATTACGTCATCAGGATAGGGCAGCCGTCCATAAACTCCCACTTGGAGCCAAATGTACCGCTCCCCTGTTTTTATACTAAGAATGGCTGTTCTGGTTTTCAATGTGCGAAAAGAATCAGAATAATAGTATTTTATGACATAGGAGAATTCAGTGAAATTCAATTTTCTATGTCCATTGAATGGAATCCGGCCATGCCCATTTATTTACGTGCACCTGCTTTCATGCTGCTGACAGAGACCATATGTCCCACAAAGCCTAAAATACTTACTTTCCGTCCCTTATAGAAAACACTGCTGACCTGTTGGCATGAACGATACAGGGTAACCTCTTAGGAGGAAGTTAATGGAAGTGACATGAGCGTGTGTATTTGAAGGTGTGAAGAAAGTCTCTCCGGAGTTTATTTAGGGCACATAAGAGGATGATTTAACATTTTTCTCTTGGAAGATGATGCAAAAATTTTAGTTTCAAAAATACTAAGTTGGGAGAATACCTGCAACTATTTTTTTTTTAAGATTTGATTTATTTATTTGAGAGAGAGAGAGCATGAGTAGGGAGGAGAGGCAGAGGGAGAAGCAGGCTCCCTGCTGAGCAGGAGTTCGCTCCCAGAACCCATGAGATCATGAGCTGAGCCGAAGGCAGTTGCTTAACCAACTGAGACACCCAGGCGCCCCTACTGGCAACGATTTATTCAGGCATTTACTCATTCAGCGTGTTTTATGAAGCACCTACTGCACATGAAAGAGAGTATCTTAGGTGACGGGAAGTGTAGTGGGGCTAAAAGCAGAAAGGGCTCTGCTCTTATTGAAGCTAAGACCTTTTGGATCTCAAACACACTTCTTCCAAAATAATTATTTATTCATCAGGTTATATACAAGCATCTCTCCGATTTAAGCATACACACTCTTCTTCTTTCAGTTTAAAAATAAAGGATAACATTTACTATTCAATTACTTGTCTCTTGTATATGCCAAAAGAAAAAAAATCCTCTTACCAGTTTCCCATAAAATGAGTCTTTGGTTTTCTCTGCCTTGCCCAATGTAAAGATACTAACTTACCCCTGGACAATTCTCTTTTGTGTAGAAAGAACTTTTACATGGACCAACACATTTGTCATTTGAGTTAGGTACTGCTAGTATTTGTAATTTATAGATGACTAAACCAAGGTTTTGGGGGGGTCTCTTGGTAAGTGACCAAAATGGGGCCCCAAACCAGGTCGTCTATTTCAAGCTCAATACCTCTTCCTCTTGGCAATGGGAAAATTATTTATTTTCTACTGGAACTTCACTTATTACTCTAGGTAAGAATCGAAGGAACAAGAAAGACAAAGCCCTAAGACATGTGTTCTTGAGGACTGTTAACTGTTGCTAGTTAGAAAAACTACAATGCCTATGAGCTCCAACGTGGACAGATCCATAATCCACTTTTGGATTTTGAACATTATACACTTTTTGAAAGATTTTATTTATTTATTTGAGAATGAGAGAAAGAGAGCTAGCGAGCGAGAGAGAGAAAGCATGAGCAGGGGGAAGAGGGAGAAGCAGGCTCCCTGCTGAGCAGGGAGCTGGACTCGGGACTCCATCCCAGGACCCTGGGATCATGACCTGAGCCGAAGGCAGACGCTTAACCGACTGAGCCACTCAAGCACCCCTAGCACTATACATTTTTATTTTTAAATTCCGCTTTGCAAAACTGAAGGGAGAGGATGAAATGCTATAATAAAAATGGTAGTTGCCGGGGGGGGTTAGAAAGATGGACAAAATAGGTGGAGGGGATTAGGAGGTATGTACTTCCATTTATAAAATAAGTAAGCCACAGAGATGAAAAGATGAAAAGTTCAGCATAGGGAATATAGTCAATAATATTGTAATACTCAGCATGGTGGGCATTGCATAATGTGTAGAATTACTTAAGTACTATGTGGAGCACTGGAAACTAATATACCATTATGTATCAACTATACTGGAGTAATAAACATTTTTTTAAAAATAACTCAATCTGGCCACAGAACACGTGGGTTCTAGTTCTGGTCTGCCACTAATCAGTTGTGTGTCCTTCGGTCATTGGGTAAATCACCTTAAATCTCTGGGCCCCAATCTTTTTTTGGTCTCTGAAAGGGAGTATTGAATTAGTTACACTCTTAAGTTCTTTCCAGGTGTAATACTCTGAGATTTCATAAATCCTTTTTTCAGTAATTTTGAATCGGTCTTATAATTTAGAATTGTTATAAAGAGACCCACTTTGTCCAAGCATTGTATTTTGGTAATGATTATTCTTTTGTGATGAACATTAACTTTATAAAGAGTGCTTTTTTTTTTTTTTAATAAATACCACTTTGTGATAAAAGAGTTTTTCCTGGACCTCATCTAGTTCTTCCTCTAATTTCATAGTTAATGTAACATGCAGTTTGGTTCCTACTTCTTCTTGGACGTGGTCCCGAGGAGACCTGAGCCCGTCTTGCTCTCCTCTGACCCATATTGCCATCCTAGTGGCTGAATTGGGCTTGAGCACTTCCTACTTTGTGGCCTCTTTTTTGCTGCACCCTTTTATTCTGTAACTTAGCTTGTAGTCAACGGGATGTAAGCCTGATTCTTGCCTTCCCAGTCTGATGCTGATTCTCTTGTGTAGGAAGGGGACTCATGTCTTGTATCTGGAATTCCCAGAGAACTGATCAAATACATAGTCTGTGCGGAGCCTGTCTTGACCAAACCTTCTTGTATTATATACATCTAACAAGGTGAGTGAACAGGAATGAACAAATGCCAGTGTGAAAATCTTAGAATATAAATAAATATTTAATATGCCTACCCTCAGCACTAAAATATTGTTGACATTAGTATAATACACATGTTACTCTATCTCCTGAAATGTATGTATCTTTGTTGTGACACTTAATAGAAGATGAATAAGAGTTGCCCAAATCATTCTTTTATTCTAACACTTTAATTTTTGACAAAATCCCACATTTTTCTAAAAATTACAGTTCTTTATTTTTTTCTAAATAATATAATCAAAACACTATTGTTAAAGAAAGGATCCACGGCATTGTCCTCTAAATTTGTTACTTTATTTTTGGCTCCCATTAAAATTTGGATATCGATTTATTCGTGTCACGTTTTAGCCCCAGGATCTGGGGCAGCATCTTGACACAGAGGTACCTGGCGGCAGTTCTGGTAAGCAAAGAATAATTTGGTTTGGAAATTGCTGACTTTTAAATTATTAACACAAGAGCACACCAGGAAAAAGAAGGGTTTCCTTAGCAAAATGATAGAATCACAGCCTTTTCTCTTGAAGTTGTCACCATTCAATGTGAAAGATTGTTTGATGTTGCTGAGGTTGAAAAACACCCGTTCATTTTTTTTCCTAAAGAAAAGCCTTTGTTTCTCAGTTTGATATTTTTCATGAATAATTGGAGACTGGGGAAATTGAAAAGGATTTTTGTCTCCGGCTGAACTGAAATGGTAAACATTCTTGGAAATCAAAATCTGCAAAACAGCAAGTACTTTTTTTTTTCCCTCAACTGTTTAAACATAACCTAGATATTGGAAAGCAAAAAACAAAACAGAAACAAAAACTCACAATAACAGCAAGGTATCCATGCTTTATATTTTATCCATACTGCTCCATACTTTATAAAGCCACAAGAAAAGTGTTTATCCACGTCTCTATGGTCTATTTATAATGCAGTTGCTGTTATCCCAGAGTGTTTCCTGCCTCGTCCAAGGACAGTCACTGCAGTTCCACTAAACAGGTATTTGGTCTTAGCAGAGCTTACAAATACAGGCATTGGATCCTGTCATTAGTATCAGTTCATTTTTGCCACATGGACTAATTCATGCTCTCTCTCCACTCTCTGTCGTCAACTTGATGAGTAGTAGTAATAATAAGAATAGCAGCCACCAAGTAAAGAATACTGATTTACCAGGCATACTAACTTCGGCATGGCTTAGGCATGAATTGATTTTCACCCTTCCAAGAAAAGTATCATTAGTGCCATCACAGAAATGAAGAATTTGAAATGAAATAATTTCTCCCAATACAGATACTGATTGTGAACAGAGCTAGAATTAAAACTCAGGTCAGTTTGACTCCAAAGAAGTTTCTACATGCTCTTAGGAAGCTCTGAGATCTAGATGAGACATTTGGACACACTTAGAAGAAGGAGGACGAGAAAGTGAGCATTGCTTCTACTGATCAAAGACCTGGACAATGTTTAGGGAAGGGATTATTCATTTAGAGGAGGGGCAGTGAGGATAACTCAGTGAAAGAGGCCGTGGCAATGGTAAGTAGGACTAATAAAACCCCTAATGGGTGGGCAGAAAATCTACTGTTTTGAAGTAGGAGAGGAGGTAGAAATGAGTAATGATGAAGAGGTTTCTATTGATTGTGTTCACTCCTTTGATTGAAGGAGATGAATGCCTTCTCAGATAGACCTGCCCTTTCAGCTAACTCCCAACCAGCAAAGAACGTTAAGGCAAAACTATTGCTTTAACAAAATGCTCATTCTATAGCCCCTCCCCTATGCTTTTGATGTGTTTTTACAGTAGGGTTGTTGGGGTCCAGAGCCGAATGCCAAGAAAAATGGGGTTTTATTAAAGCACAGGGACAGGACCGGTGGGCAGAACCAACCTCAAACTAGCCCCAAACCGCAGCTGTCTGAAACCTGCCTTTTTCTCCAGGCTTCCAAAGTTTGTTTTCTGCTGTGAGAATGTCAGGCTATCGACCTCGCCCCTTGGTTGGCTTGTGTCTCTGCAGTACCCAGGACATTAATATTCCTCTCTTTTGCATATATTTGTCTTCTGTGACTGGGTTTAAGATGAACTGGACCCCCAGTAACTGGGAGAAGCCTGTTGCCTGACTCCCCTCTGGTAGCTCTTTCCTTTGAAACTGAAATCCTTTCTCCTTTTCGTTTAGTTTTCTGGTGCAAAATTCCTGAAATGAGCTTCTTTCATGCTAGATGCACTTGTTATATCTGCTCGGAGCTTCTGAAGTTATAAACCCAACCCATTATCTGGGTCTTGGACTATGTGTGT
>CM052884.1:19759666-19796401 GCA_028534135.1 Potos flavus | reverse complement strand
TTTTTGTAGTGCTTTTTGCTCCCTGGCAATCCTGACCTTGGCTAGTTGAAATGCAAATGGCACGAGCTGGATGGAGGGATGTGCATGCGAGTGAGCGGCTTTGCAACTATCTGCCTGACGCCAAGGGGGAGATAGCCTGCAGCGGTGACAGCACCCATCCATCAGGCAAATGGGTACAGCTGCCTCGACACCCTGACTGCTCAGCCCTCACCGGGAGATACAGCGGCAGCCCTGGAAATCTGCGCGCGGTGGCTGCCGGCGGAGGACCCAGCCCGGAGAGAGCACCAAGCTACATTTGCACTTGCCTGTAGTTCAAGGGAGGGAAGGAGGAAAGGAGAGGAGAGGCATAACCCCAGAATACAAAGCAAAAGAATATGCCCAGCACCTCACTAAAGCAAAGATCCTGGGGGAAAAACAGTTTCAAAGATACTAAGTTACCAAGCTTAAGGCCTCGTTCTTGCTACTGTGTTAGGGCAGAATCCTTCTGAAGATATCAGCTTGCACCCCCTGCCCCCCAAGTCTGTCTCCTGGCCTCGGCCAAAGCCTCCCAGACTAGCGCCATCAGCAACCTGAGAACTTGTGAGAAATGCAAATGCTTGGGCTGTAGGCTGCCTACTGAATCAGAAACTCCAGGAGCGGGGCCCAAAGATCTCTGTTAAAACAAGCCCTACAGGCGATCATAGTACACTCTGAAGTTTGAGAACCACAGGTGTAATCTGTGACTCAAGCAAACGGTTCCCCTGAACTCCTGTCTGTCTGAACCATCTGAGGTCCTTCCCCTCAAGAGAGACCCAGGGAGTAGACCCAGGGTCAGGACCACTCAGTTGTTTCTTGGGATAAAGGTTACTGTGACTCCTGGCAGACATTGGAGATAGTCCTGACCTTCACTTCCGGAAGAACTAGTCAGTTCAAACTCCTGTCAAAATACACTTTCCCGGGTACCTGGGTGGCCTAGTCCGTTAAGCATCCAACTCTTGGTTTCGGCTCAGGTCTGATCTCATGGGTCATGACATGGAGCCCCACACTGGGCTCAGCGCTCAGCGGGGAGTCTGCTTGAAGATCCTCTCCCTCTGCCCCTCCCCCCACTTGTTCTCTCTCTCTCTCCTTCTCTCTCTCAAATAAATAAATAAATCTTTAAAAAAATACACTTTCCAAAGAGAAACATGGCCCAGATATACAATTAGTACATGTCAAAGATTTTATTCAATCTGTCAATTGGTGAGAAAACTAGTAAGATAGTAAACCCAGAAACTGGCTATTTATAGGCAATGAAAAAATAAAAGGAATAATACAAGAGGAATGTCAGAAGATTATAAACAAAACTATTTAATGCCCTATTGGCAATAATACCATAGCTTCGGAGCCATCTTTTCTCCTATGGAACATAAATCATTGCATTCCTACAGGATATAAATCTGCAAGATTGTTTAACGTTGCAGAGTCCGGACTTAATTAATAGGGAAGAGTAAAGTATAAAAAAAAAAAAAAAAAAAAGCTTACAATCTCCTAGAAATTTTAATACTTCTTTGGTGGGCCTGTTACATAATGCTCCAAAATGACACGGAGAGGACATGGGCCTTCTTTATAAGTCTGGAAACACTACAGATCTAGTCTTCAGATCCTAATTCTTGGTGGGCACAGGTGGGGCTCTTGGCGGGTTATTAATGTGTGAAATCTGCACTTTGGTTCCCTGCTGATCAAGGTAGTTTGCTCTCCTCTGCACCCTTGTTCAGTGCTGGGTGTGGGCAGCAGACCCTGTGTCCTGTATTACTAGGACCCATGGCTCGGTGCCCTCTCCCTGCTTCCTCTGTCACTTTCCTTCACTGCTTTTGTGTGTCATCATTTTATTCTCCCGGAGAGTTCTCTGCAGAGAATAGCGACAAGTATTGGTTCAAGTTCAGAAAGAAGCAGCACTGGGGAGATTTCCATGTTCTTAAAGTCCCCTAACTCGGACCTTGATCATTGCTGGGGATGTTTTCAAGATGCTGATCATGTCTCAGGTAAGCCAGAGGCCCCTTTTTTTATACAGGGGGTGAGTTTTAAACATCAGGACTAAAGAGACATAAAGGGTGCAGATGTGAGTGGAATCTTGATGGGGAAGCAGCTGGGTAGCAGGAGCCAAAGAAAAGTAGGACCTCAAAGAGAGAAGCGGGACACCTGCTGAACACTTAAGTACTTTAATTTCTTTTAACAGAAAAGTGGAGAAACACCCAGACCTGGCCGTCATCTTCGATCCACGTCCTGCCCCTTGTCACTGTATTGCAAGGCTTCTTAACTGAGAGTCTATCCACTCCCCACAAATGAGCTAAAGATAGAATACAGGGGGTCCACGAACTTGGATGGAGAAAAAGTTGAATCTTTAGGTCAGTATAGAGTACTTCTTTGTATTAATGAAGCCAGTGAACTAGAATAGTATTATCAGTACTTGTGACTTTGTTATGGATGTTTTTACCTCACTACTTTGTCCCTCTGTTTGATTCTGTTATTTAAAGTGTTGGGAAGCCTGGGTGGCTCAGTCAGTTAAGCGTCCAACTTGATTTTGGCTCAGGTCATGATCTCAGGGTCTTGAGATCGAGCCCCGAGTTGGGCTCTGTGCTAGGTATGGAGGCTGCTTAAGATTCTATCTTTCCCTCTCCTTCTGCCCCCACCACCCAATACCCCTGCCCATGGGTGCACTCTTTCTCAAAAATAAAATAAAATAAAATAAAATAAAATAAAATAAAATAAAATAAAATATTAATAGAGAAGTGCATGTAAAACTATACAACTCATTTAAAAATAGTTTGGTAACCATATTTTGATGTAAATAGTTTACTTTGTAATCCTATATATTTTATTGTTGCATTGAGAAACATTCTAAAAAAAGATTCATATGCTATGTCAGATTTCTGAAGGGTTCATGGCACAAAGAAGCTCAATGATCCTTGTGTATTGCAACTTCAAACAAAAGAAAACCAAACAAAAATCAGTTTTGTTTCGTTTGCTGCCTACCTGTGCTTTGTAGGTTTTGGGGTGATATTTTCTTTTGCTTCAACTAAACTTGGGAAACAGCATGCCCTCGGTCACTATGTACTAAATGTTTTCCTGCTGAAAATATATATATATTTGAAAAGATTCTTGATGTTTAAAGGTATAAGACAATATTTATGGTTAGGATTCAGGGAAGAGCTTTTCTGAATATTTTAAGTTCCAACACAAACCCAAGCAACTAATATCCATCCATTAATGCAGAATCTAGGCAACTGCTTTCTCTTGACCTCACTAAATCCTTTCCAAATTTTCCAGGGCAAAATAGCCTTTCTTCCCAATTATGTGCTTTCACAGTCATTGTCTATAAAGGCAATAGGGGATAATGAAAGGGATGTGATTTTAGTTCATGATCAAACTGGATTTTTTTTTCCCACTTCTGACTCATATTCAGTGTTGGGCAGTCTGTAGAAACTCCTTTTTTTGGGCGGGGGGGAAAGGGACAAGGACAAGCATTTATCCTCCTCTTCTTTTCAAATTTGGCGAAGAGATGAGAAGCCCGCAACAAAGGCTTTTATGTGCAACCACTGTGAGACTTAGGGTCAGAGCTGAGAAGGAAAGTGTTCAGAGGTTAAGAGTTGGATTCTAATGCCTTTTTTGCTACTTACTAATTGTGTGATCAAAGATGTGTTATTTAGTCACTCAGGTTCTCATACAGTATGAATGTGCTTGCTGTGTCTACCTTGAAGGGTTATTGGGAATGAAGAGTACGTCCCTAGACACCCCAGGGTCTCATTTACCAGCTGTAGTTTGCTGGGTAAGAAGGGCATCAGAGGCTCATGTCTAACTAGGGTAGATAAAACTGGAGGCAGTGGGGTGTAGAGAAGAGACACTGGAATTTGATTTCTGCCTCTGATTCCCCACTGCAAACATTGTCTGAGCTCTCCGGGAGACTAACCCGCAGGCATAGCTGGGAGGGGTTCTGTACGATGCAGGGCACGGATACCTTAGTGTCCAAGTGAAGGAACAGGGAAGAGTGGGGCAGATGAGCCGTGCCTCCATCCATGCAAGGGAAACAACATATGGCTCCAGAGTAATCAGGATGGAAGGATGGAAGGAGATGCCGAAGGTTTCATTGGGAAGGAGAATCAGGACAAGGCATCCAAAGAACCTGCGTCTCAGGAAACAGGGTGCCAAGATCAGCAGAAGGGGGACTTTCCAGTGACTTCATGGGCTTTGGACACCAGTGAAAACTGAGGGGCTTAAATAACTTTATTTTCCTTTTCACCATTACACAGGTGAGATTCTTAAGTACTCTCAGAAATGATTAGTATTGAGAATGGAGGGGAATCTTGAGGTGCTTAGCTATAGAGGTGGGGGCAATGTGCCAGTAGAGCTGGGTTATTTCTGTTAATGTCCCCACTCACAAGCTGGAGGCAGCCTGCGGAAATGGGGACTATATGAAGATAAATTAGAAAGCCTTATAAAAATATAGAATCTTGAGTGTTTTTCTTTTCCAGGAAATTTCCCAGCACCTTGTGGATAGAAAATAAATGCCTCTTGGTTGAATGAAAGAATGAACACAAGTGACCTAATTTTAGGGTCCAAAGTGATTGATCAGACTAATAATGTATACACAAGATCCATATTTCAGCCAATCACTCTAAAAAAGAGAATGTTTGCTACATTTGAAGACCAACAAAATAATTATTCATGTGCCTCTTATAAACTCATAAAAAGGAACAAGCAATGGAGAAGAAAGGGGGAGAAATTGGAATTCCAGCCTGACCAGCCAACTCATTTTTCTCCTTCTCAAAGAAATAATACTCACAGGTCCTGTCTTTCACTGCTTTTCATGTTCTGTTTTCAGTCATTTAAGATTCCTATTGAAGGCCCTGTACTGAGTACATATCCATGGTTTTCAGTCCTGCCTATATTTAGAACCCAGGAAGAGAAGAATAAATGTAGTTTTATGACATTTTAGATTTTTTTTAATGAGAAAGCTCTTTGAAGATTATTTTTTAAAGTTTGTACAAACATTCACTAATTATTTTATGGTTTACTAGTTAAGTGTGAAACACATCTGTCGAGAAAATATCAAGTGGATTTCCAAACTTCCCCGAGTCCATTTGATTATGTGCAACTAACTCTTCTTTTTGGAAATGAGAGTAGTTTGAAGGGGGTGGGCGTTAGCAAGTCATGTACAATCTTACCACCTACTTGTAATAAAGTAAAACTTCAGACTAAATTCTATCACTCACACAGACATTTACTGAGCAAACATCCATTAGTAAAGAGGCACAGAATAGTTCATGGAACCTGTTATGAAAGCTCGTGAATTTCTGACTCTGATATTTTTGGGTGAACCAAGTACACAGAACATTTATTCAAGGCAGTCACAGTAACTTTCCAGAGGCAGGATTTCGTTAGGCCCATAGTCATTATAAGCCACATGGAAATCCCCCAACTCAATGGCTGGATAAAGGACTATTGAGGGAAGAATCCTCCAGAATCTCCAGAAGACGCGGGTCACTCTATAGCCTCACGTTTCAGTTTTGCAATGATGGAAGAGGTCTAAAATACTTTGGCCAACTCACATGTCTTATATCTTATATATAAGATAAGATAAAAGTGTCTTATATCACCACTATATATGGTAACTATATATGGTAACACATACATACACATATGTACATATATGTACACGTACACACGTTATAATAACATTGGTTAGGTCAGGGGTCAGCAAACACTTTTTTTTTTTTTTTTGCAAAAGGCCAGACGGTAAATATTTCGGGCTTTTCAGTCTCTGTTGCAGTGTCTAGGTCCCAGTGACTCAAGCCTGGCCTTGTAGGGTGAAAGCAGTTGTAGATGGTGTGTCAGGGAACAAACACGAATGTGTTCTGGTACTTTACTTAAGGACAAGGAAATGTAAATTTCATAAAATTTCTACATATCATGAAATATTTTTCTTTTGACTTTTTAAGACACTTAGAAATGTGAAGGTATTCTCATCTCACAGTTTATACAGCCCATCTCAAAACAGGCAGTGGGCAGTATTTGCTCTGCAGGGGTGTTTTGCAGATGCCTCAACTAAGCTATGAAAGTTTCAAGTCAATTTCTGACATAGCCTGTGTCCTATGACTGGAAAAGATGAAAAGTGAAAAGACGAAAATTAGAGAACATGCGTTTGTAGGTGTTATGTGATTTATTCCCTAGAAAACCCCCTGGAGGTATGTATGATGTTATTTTCATTGTTTAATACAAGTGGAAAGGAGAGCTCTGTGACATTTTTCTTTTTTTTGAAAATTCTCTTTTAGTTTAATTAAGGGTGGAATTCTTCCTTATTTCCTATCAGTCTCATCTCTTATCACCTAGAATTTCTTTTTTTTTTTCTTTTTTTATTATGTTATGTTTTAAACACAGACCAGAAAAGAGAGTTAAATACAGGTCTATCCTGATTTCAATGTTCCTGGGCTTTCTTCTTTAGAGTTATGCTTGTGAATTTTCCCTTAGAGAAGAGCCATGAACCTTTTACAATGGAGGGGATTTTTTTTTTTTTTTTAAGATTTTATTTATTTAACAGAGAGAGAGGGGAAGCAACAGAGGGATAGGGAGAGGCAGGATCCCCATCGAGCAGGGAGGCTGATGTGGGGCTCTATCCCAGGACCCTGTGATCATGACCTGAGCCGAAGGCAGACACTTAATGGGTCTGAACTTTTTCTGGTCAGAGTTGCTCCTGCCCAATTCCAGAGGCACCACTGTTGTTGTGGTATGTGTGACCGGGCCCTTTGAACACAATGTGGATGGAGTTGCTTGACTTCGTACAAAGATCCTGCCTTGGTTGATTGTTTATTTTGTTTTGTTTTGTTTTGTTTTTAACCTAGTAGGTTTTTGGAGGCTGTAAGGAACCGCTGAGCTAGAGGCTTTAAGCACTTCACTAACGTGATCAAATTTGTGTTTTAGAAATGTAGTGTGGAGATTTGGGGCTGCATTTTAGAACAAGAACTCAGCGCCAAATGAATCATCGATATGACCAACTTTATATAACAAAAGCAAAGATACAGCTATAAAATCCTATACTCATTTCAAATAGTAAAAGTATATTCTGTTTCAAAAATGGGCATATATATTTTGTGCATAAAGGGAGCTAACAAAATATATATAAAGCATATACAGAATAGAACTGTGCTTTATCTTATATTTAACCTAAATTCTACATAAAATAAATATTACATAGTTGACATTCATTTTGTTTTACTTCCTGGAATTTTTGAAATAGAATCATTCCAAATGTTCTTTGGAAGTACAATCTTATAATATTAAAAATTCATATAATCTTGACTCAGAAATACTACCTGTAGGTATTATTTCTGTTGTGTGAAATAATGTATATATTAGTCTATAAATCGAAGAATTGTATATAAGTCACTGGACAAAAATATAAATATCCTCAATACAGGACTAGTTAAGAAATTATTATATACACATATATAGTGAAACAGTATGTTTTTAAGAAGATGGTTTTGTATATATTGCCACTGAAAGAACTCTAAGATATATATCGTTTCAGTTTTTAAATAGTTACATGTCAGTATATATCATTTATATAAAACATATCTCTACCTATCAATGTCAATCTGTGTTTGTGTGAATGGGTGTTTTGTCTGCGAGTGTTAAAGGATACATCATTTCTAGGAGGGGAATACATGAGGGAAAAACAAAACAAAACAAAGCAGAATAAAAACTAGTTACTTCAAAAGTGGAAAAGGGTGCTTCTAGGAGACCAGGGAAAAGAGAAAGACTTTTTTTTTTTTATGTCATAACCTTTCATATCTTTTGAATTTAACTATAGCTATCAAAGGAAATCTGATCTAAATGGCTGATTTCTTTATTTTGTTTCAGTAAATATCCACGTAGCAAGCCAAAACAATCAAAATCCCTCCATCAAACTCAGTTCTTTGCTTAGAGTAACAAATGTTCAAAGGATCTGTATTTGTTGTAGATGATAATGCTTCTGCTACTGATGTTTCCTCCTCATCTGAAAGGACAGAGTTGATATTTCCTCAACAGCTTTTGCTGAAGTTCCCAGTTTACACAAATAGAGCCCCATAGTCTCCCATCAGAGCATGCTGTTTGACTGAGGGCAATCATTCACATTTATTGAATACTTACTTACATATGAATTACTCTTACCAGATGCCATGCCCTCTTCTGAAAGCATGTACAACTCATTCAATCCTTTCAACAGTGCTCTTCCAAAGTGTTATTTGTAGATGAGGAAACTGAGTCACAAAAAGTGTAGACAACATCCACGGTCACAGAACTGTTTAGCACAGGGCCCTCTTTAACCCAGTCTGGCTCCACAATGCTCGGCCACATACTCTGCCTCCTTGGGGCCAATAAGTTTGTCATTATCAAGCACCCAAATCTTCCGCCTTGGCCAAGACCATTCCCAATAGTCCTTACTTCCTTCCAGAAGGTTCCACTGAGTCATGTCCAAACCACTTAGCTTAGCACCGATGCTTCCTCATGACGTTCTGTCTTTCCCTGGACCTATCTCCTCAGCCTTGTCTCTCACCACATCCTTCTTCCCAGTGGAAAGCTCCGCTGAGCTGCCTAAGCTTTCCCAAAGGGTCCACGTTCATTCTTGCTTCCCTGAATTTATATGACTTCCCTCATATGGAGTATCCTTCCTTCATTCCTCTATGCCTGGTTGACTTCTGCTCACCCAGAAGAAGCCAGGCCTTTCTTTGAAACAATCTCCTTGCACTCCCAACCCCCAATCACACACTCACCAGCCTGGGATGTTAATCTTTTATTCTTTTATTAGAACGTTTGTCCAGGTGTGGTCTGGTTATTTGAGGGCATCCCTCTCTTCCTCAACACTGAGTTTTCACTGTTGGCAATGACCCTATGTCCCCAGCTGATTGTTCAGTGTGTTGGTCGATATTAGGAGTTCAATAAAAGTATTGTAAATGAATAAATAAATGAAAGCTTCTAGAGGAGAATTGAATCCGCTTGACAATGGCCTGCTGCATGACTGATTTTCCAAGGGTACTCTATGAAGAAAGGCAGAGACTGCCATTCCTTCTAAGTTGATTTAAACAGTGGAAACAATAGATACAAAGGTCTGCAGTTAATTTAAAAAAAAAAAAAAACTTTCTAAAATTTTGCTTGGGCACCCAAAAATTCAATCATTTTAATTTCCCACCTCGTCCATAAAATATCTTGGGAAATATTTTAGACAACGATAGCAACTCTTGCTGACCTCCTAGGAGCCAACTTCATTCTTCTGGCACATTTTTAATTAGAATCAACACTGGATCACAGAGTTCTGATTTATTCTGAACTATTTCTTAGGTGTTATTCTTGACTCTTAACTGGCAGTCCCCTTTAAATGTGTATGTATGATATGTGTTTGCAGCTGTTTCCTTCCAAGGCTCTCAAACCCTATTTCCCTGCTTTGTCATCCACTGAATTAGAAATCTTATGGCTCTCTAATTGCTTCCAGAATGATTTTGAGTCAAAACCAATTCAATCTTCTCATAGAAGAGATTTGCTCACATAAACATTTGTCTAAGAGATTTACTCATAAGGACTTATTTTATTCTTACTAAAACCCTATGATGTAGTTTTAGTCTTACACCTCGGGTAACTGAGGCACAAGAAAGCTACATATGGGTGCAAAGTTACACGGCTAACAAGAGACAGAGCCAGGATGCAAACCAAGAAGTCACCATCAGAGACCATGTTCATGAACACGGCGCCACCGTGCCACTCATAGGTGGTTATGCTTTAAAGGGTTAAAAAAAATCCTGCACCAATGTAATAAAATGATTCACTCACTGAGAAAAATGAATAACTGTGTTTTTACCCCCAACACTACCTCTTACAGGATATATGACCTTTAATAGTGCACCGTATTTCTCTTGAACTCTCTCAGGCGATTTTGAACCCTAGCATTTATTTCACTGTTCCATGGCTAATAGTGTTTCTTCAGGACATACCTACCTCGGGATAAAAATGATGGAGGAAGTTGTGTCTTTATAACTTGAGCCCCCCATCTGCTACTGAAGCAATACTTATAGCCATGTCTGGGAATCCCCAGTCTATCTCACAAGTTCCAAGGGGCACCTGCTTATCCTTTTCCACAGTCCTTTGTGATCAGGATCCGCTACTGCTATGACTTCTGGGGGGTGTCTTGTCATCCTCGCTGCTGTGTCAGGGTGAAGGCTCATATCAAGGAGGCTCCTGCCAAGTGGCCGCAGAGCTGCTCCTGCCCTTACCACTGAGACCCTCACAGTCTGCAGACCCTTTCAGTCTCCAGAGCCATGATCACTAAGGCAGCTGGGCATGGAGGGATGGTCAGGAGTAGCAGTTTGAGATACCTTAGAGCTGAGGCCCTTTGACAGAAGGGATAAGTTCCTCCCTTCTGTGCTCTATTTCATTAAATAGGTATCAAAGCCATACCATCCTGATGACTTAATTCTCACATAGAGTTGAGTTAATTAGTTCTTAACAGTTTCATACTTGGAGCCGTTTTTTTACAAGTTTATGAGAAGCAAATCAATGAACAAATCTGAGTAACAGAGGGTATATTTCGCTAAGAATCTCTAGCTCTTCTCTGATGTCTGAGGCATTGTCATTGGATCAAGATCATATACCTGACATTTCTTTCTTTCTGTTGAATTGTTCCTCAGTCAGCCCACTAAGCCACATCAGGACCTGGTCACAAACACAACTTGAAAGTGTACTTTGTAAATCCCCCAACTGTGAACAACACAGTTCTCTCTTCCTTGATGGGAAGAGTCTGTGTGTGTGTCTGTGTGTGTGTCTGTGTCTGTGTGTGTGCATGCATGTGCACGTGTGTGTATAAAAACCAAAAAGAAGAAGAACACAGTTACTAATGAGGGGTATGAACACGAAGGTGAGCATAAACCAGAAAGTATAAGACATCACTAACATTAAAAGAATTTCTGTATTCTGGCATTCCTAAATTTGCTGAAATCAAACCTGATTTCCTCATGCGAAGAAGACACCGAAAGATGAAGACAGCTTCAAGCCCAAAGCAGCTGGCTAGTGTGTGAGGTTCCCTACCATTTAGTTGAAATACCTCGCAGACATCATGAAGATGAATACAGTTAACGGACCATTGAAAACAAACTCCAGGCGCGCAAGACCTATTGGGAAGTGAGCATTTGGCCCTCTGACAGGCCATCGCCAGGTGGCCCTGACGCTTGCTACACACCTGGATGGAGCAGATGAGCCCCACCCTGGGCTCGGACATCGAGCCAGGTGCGTTTGCCATGATCCCAGGAGGAATCTGGCTCCGGCAGGAGCGTACAGCCTCTCCTTTCATTTCAGAGTAAAAGCTGCAATATAATTTATTCAGGAAGGGCCCAGATTCTTAATTGGACAGGTGTGTGAGAAAACTCTGGCTGTGAGCACAGCGTGTTCTACTATCGAACTTTTCTGTCGACATCCTCTCAGCACTTCCTGTCAGGCTAACCTTAACTCTGTCGGGTCAGCTGCCGGCAGGTGGCAAGGCTGGCCAAGAATGAGAGAAACATGAAGTTGTGAAAAATCAAACATGAGCCCACAGGACTGATTTTTTCCCCCCTATTTTCTCAAGTTTCCAAAGGCCAAAGGAAAAAAAAAAAAAAGGAAGCTCTCATCTCTTCGTTCTCTAGGATCTGTGGTACTGAATCACCATCTGTCTACTTTGATTGGTTAACTCTTTCCCAGATGCATCTCTGTCACCTTGAAGGCATGTAGGAATGGAGTTAGGAGAGAGAAGGGAGCAGAAGGGAGAAAGTAAGGAACAGGGGAGAGAGAAAAATTTCCTGTAATTCCTGGAGAGAGAGAATCATTGGAGGATTCAGGTGAGACTGTTTACAGAGGTGAAAATTCAAAGGAGAAAGGTAAGGAAGAAGAGGGGAAGGAAAGAGAAGGGAATGTGCATTTATTTACTTAACATTATGTACCAGGGACTGTGTTAGGTTTTTGTAAATATCCAACATCTTTCTTCACTCCCATTTCGGAGGAGGGAAAAAAAAACTTCAAATACAATATCCTGCACCATTCATTCTCATGCATTCTAGTTCACAAAGGGACTGGTCACCTGGGTTTCATTTTTGCCTCCAGCATTGATATCCACTGTGTGATTTTGAGCATTGGCCATTACTTTCATATATCTAATTTTCCCTAATGGGGAAAATAGATGAGGAATACTATACTAGCCCTCCCCTGAGAATGTATGTAAGAAATACTGCCTCTAAGAAATATCAATGGAATGGGGTCTAGCTGTCTACGGAATGTTATTATTGATGCTGTTTTGGAAGGCACTCATGGTTATCCAGACTGGGAACCAGGCCAAATTGAAACTACACCACTTTTCCTCCAAACAATTAAGTAGTTGCCATTTATCACTCCCTAGAAATAATGTCTCCAACACTGTATGTTAGGTGTGCAGATTAGTTCTATGGGTCCCAGGTAATTACAAGAAAATGCTCTTGAGCTTAACACGCCCCTGAGAATGTCATGAACTCCCACCAACTCGGCCAGGGCAATGGGGGGTGAAGGGCCCAAATGCTACCCCATAAATGTGCCATGTGGGCTCAGCCCATTTACCTCATGTGTGACAGCTATTCCAGGAAGAATGACATATTCCTTACCCACAAAAAAGGTTTCAGCCCTCCAGCGCCCTGCTGCATCTTCCAGTGATAGAAAAATGTACAGCCCATCTTCCCTCTGAAAACCACTCGCAGCAAAAGAAGTTAGACAAAACCAGTTGGCCTTGTATGGATTCAGGGCAAAGTTCAAGCCTCCCAGGTGACTTGTAACTTTGGAGCTGGCCTATGTGACAAGGCTCAGCAGACTTCAGTTGGTGTCTATGTCCACAACAGGCTGTAAGAGCTCATAATGCAACTAATGAAAAAGCTTCCCCTAAAGTTGATCTGCTTTATATGCTTTAAGTTGATGGGCAGACTTAAAAGTGTGGTGTTTTTTCCCTCACCCCCACATTCTCCTAAGACAAGGCAACCCAAGTCAAAAAAAAAAAATAATAAATCTGTACAAATAATTCCCAAGAAAAATATTGGAAATTGTGTTAAGATTTAAATTTACTTGGAGATGATAAAATAGTAAGGAGAACGTAGAGGAGGTGAAGCAGGAAAAAAAAAGTGATTATGGGAAATAAGGAATATGCTTCTCACAGATAACCTTTTTTTTTTTTTTTTTAAGATTTATCTATTTTAGAAAAAGAGAGAGAGTACATGCCCAGTACAGGGAGGGGCAGAGGGAGAGGGAGACAGCAGACTCCCCGCTGAGCATGGAGAACCATGTGATCATGACTGTGACCCCATCATCCCATGACCCCGAGATCATGACCTGGGCCAAAATCAAGAGTCAGAAGCTCAAATGACTGAGCCATCCAGGTGCCCTTCACAGATAACATTCTAAGGTCATGATGGAAAATCACATATCATTACTGTTGCATAATGATAATGGTGCTAATCATAGCTATAATCATATCTAACATTTGAGTCCTTATTCTGCCAACCACTTTATATGGATGGACTGTTTCATGTCATCCTCAAACCATCCTTCGATAACTTATTATTTCCATTTTAGAACTGGTTCTAAGAACACTGAAGTTAGAATTACAGAAAACAATTTCCATACTCAAAATGTTCTCTTTTTTCCCATTTTATCCTTTCCTAATAATGTATTCTCTAGAACTGTAGCTTTTAAACCAGGACTTTTGGTTGAGATATGAGCTAAATTTAAGGAAAAATTTAGTTTGGGAAAGAAAGTATTGTCTGGAAGATGGGCGATCAGGGAAAATAGGTGTCCATGTTTTCAGATGCTGGAAGGGACTCTAGAGTTCTTGAACATGTGCGCCTGCCTAGGAAGAGTCTTATCTCAATTCAGAAAAGATGAGAATTGCTTCTTTAAAAAACAAAACCCAAAAACAAACAAACAAACAAACAAACAAACAAAAAACCATGGTATTATGGTCAACATGGCTTGCCATCCAAATATTCACTCTCTGTAACGTTGCTCCTATTCTTCCATGATTGTGTGTGTGTGTGTGTGTGTGTGTGTGTGTGTGTCACTAAAATGTCATGATCCACATGGACTAGAGATGATATTGGCAACCTGTGACATGAAATAAGTTTTAGTGTTTCTCACCTGAAAACATGCTGAAAGAAGGTAAGCATCTTTTACTTATTCAGAGGAAATTTATACCAAAGCCTCTACAAACTTAAATCATCCAAAATAAGAATAATCAGCTTTTTGTCCTAACATTCTTTTTTATTCCCGCTTCTTACATTGCTCAGCAAAGTTTCCTTAACTCTCACAGTTGATTTCATCACTTTAGTAATCCACTAAAAGCACTTTTTCTCATAGCATATTTTGTATAAATGATGTTTATATAACTATGTGTTGATGTATGTTTTTTTTTTTCCCAAATAGACTGAAATCTGTGAGAGCAGGAACTGCATCTATTTTGTTCAGTGTTTTCTCTTGAGGAACTAACAGTATGCATGACATATAATATGTGCTTAAAAACTATCTCTGCAGGGACGCCTGGGTGGCTCAGTTGGTTAAGCGGCTGCCTTCGGCTCGGGTCATGATCCCAGGGTCCTGGGATCGAGTCCCACATCGGGCTCCTTGCTCGGCGGGGAGCCTGCTTCTCCCTCTGCCTCTGCCTGCCTCTCTGCCTACTTGTGATCTCTCTCTCACTCTCTCTCTCTGACAAATAAATAAATAAAATCTTTAAAAAAAAAAACTATCTCTGCAAAGAATGAATGAGTGTACATACCTTGTTCCAGTTAATAGATTTATTTTTTCTTTTTTTAAAAGATTTTATTTATTTGAGAGAGAGAGAGAGAGCTGAGCAAGAGAGAGAGAGAGCATGAGCAGGCGTGGAGGGGCAGAGGGAGAAGAAGAAGCATGGTCCCCGCCGAGCTGAGAGCAGGGCTCCAACCCAGGACCATGACCTGAGCTGAATTCAGACACTTAACCGGCTAAGCCCCCCCAGGTGCCCCAATAGATTTATTTTTAACATAGTCATACCCAATACATGTTGTTCTTCCTCAGTATGCCTGAATATATGACCAAATCACCAAGACCAATTGACATCACCCTTCAACATGTCTAAAACCCATATTCTCCTTTACATCGCTCATGACCTTGGCCTGTGTTACATGCAATATTTCTGCATTTGAAGTATTAGAAAAACCTTTAGCTAATCCCCCAGCTTTCAGCTTTTCCAAATTCCAGTTAGTCCTGAACAAGTTACAAGACCTGGCAGTCACTGGCATACACCCCTTAACACTGCCCCACTGGATTCTACCATGATCATGTCTCTGTTTTTGAGCACAGCAAGTAAACCAAGAAGACCTAACCGTGACTGAGAATGTCTTCAGTTGAGTCAAACTAATTGACTAAGACCAC
Source organism: Potos flavus (assembly GCA_028534135.1). Taxonomy (NCBI): domain Eukaryota; kingdom Metazoa; phylum Chordata; class Mammalia; order Carnivora; family Procyonidae; genus Potos; species Potos flavus. Next base: position 19,780,969 of record CM052884.1, on the reverse strand, counting down.
GTCTTTCTAAATGACACATCTTGGCTCTTTTTCACATCTGCCTGAACTTGTTTTACAACTTCCGATGGTTTGGCCTGGATACTATTTTCTCGTAACATCTCTTGAGGTGTTATATACCTTATTTATCATACCATCTTATTTCAAAGTCCCATTCACTTTGCTTAATTATATCTATATTTGGGAGACATGAAGTTTACTGTTTACTGGCTCTGTAGACGATCTCTCTTGTTTCTTTTTTTTTAAGTAAACTCTTAATTTTAGAATAGTTTAGATTTAGAGGAAAATTGAGAAGATAGTACTGAGAGTTTCCATATAACCTGCCCAGTTATCCTAATATGAACATCTTATGTTAGTATGGTACATTTGTCACAATTAATGAGCAGTTATTGATCCATTATTATTATTATTTAATCAAGATGATAATACCTACATAATAATACATTATTATTAACTAAAGTTATACTTCATCTAGATTTTCTTAGTTTTTACACAATGTCCTCTTTCTGGGCCAGGATCTCATCTAGAAAACCCCATTGCATTTAGCAACTGTACCCGCTTAGGCTTCTCTTGGCTATGACAGTTTTATAGACTTTAGTTTTGATGACCTGGACGAAGGAGTCCTGGTTAGGTATTTTGTAGAATGCTTTTCAGCTGGGCCGTGAATGATATTTCTTCCATGACTAGACTGGGGTTACGGGTTTGGGTAAGAAACACCTCTGAGGCACTGTGACATTCTTATTACATCATTATCAAGGGTTCATACTATCAACATGACTTACACTGTTGATGTTAACCTTGATCACCTGTGTCAGACCATGTCTGTGAGATCTATTCAGTATAAAGTTACTCTTTCAACCCTTTCAGAACTATACTTTTAGGAAGGAAGAGTGAATGCCCAGTCCACACTTCAAAACTAAGAAGTTATGCTCTACCTCTGTGAGGGAGGAGTATCTACATAATTTATTTGGAATTCTTCAGCATGGGAGAATTGTTGTTGGGCCTCAACTTATTTATTTATTCAATCACTTGTTTATACTGATATAGACTCATGGATATTCACATTATACTTCAGTTTACGATCCAATACTACTTTATTTTATTGCTCAAATTGTCCCATCTTTGGTACCGGGAGCTCTATCAATCGGCTTTTATATCCTTGTGACATACCCCCATCACTATGTGTGCGTGTGTGTGTGTGTGTGTGTGTGTGTGTGTGTGTTGTGTGTTACTTCTTCATTTTTTGGTACTTCTAGATCCTCCAGGCTCATCTTGTACACCTCCTGTACCAGCCCTAGAATCACTCATTACTCCAATGAAGTCTATTACATTTCTTGGAAAATAGTATTAGAAATCAAGATTTTGATCCTAGGTTTCTTGTTACTTATTGGGGTGTCATTAATTCTAGAGCCTCTCGGATGACAGAGAAAGGAATACATATATATAAATACTATTTTGTGCATACACACACATACATAAATATTTCTATATTTAACTATATTAAGCTATACATTGTCACATGGATCATTCTAGCTTCTTTCTTTTCTTATCTGTAACATCTCACTCCAATAATGAGAAACTTGGTTCCCACTTTCCACTATCTGTCTACTTTTTTAATTTCAGTATATATGTATATAATAGTTTCAGGATTGCTACTCCATACTGACAAGGGAAACAACTTTATCAACCAGAGTACAGTCTTATGTACAGTTCCTTTGGATTTAAGTCTCTGAACTCCACTTATTTCTAAAGTTATTTAGTTTGGCACCTACTCTGCCCACCACTGCAATAAGATTGTGCAGTCAAATGCTCTACCACTGAGCTATACCCCCCCACTGCAATAAGATTGTAAGACCATTAGATCATTTGCCATGTTCAGCAAGGTATCCTGGGATCCTCCAAACTGTTAAATGATATTTTAAAACTTGTACACATTAAGGCTCACTCTTTGTGCTATCAAGTTCTATGGGTGCTGATAAGTGCATATTGTTGTGCATCTACCTTTACAATGTCATAAAGACTAACTTCACTATCCTAAAAAAAAATCCCCAATGTTTCACTTATTAACCCTCTCACTCCTGAGCCCATGGCAAACACCAATCAATCTACAATCTCTATAATTTTGCCTTTTCCAGAATGTCATATGAATGGAATCATATGGTATGTAGACTTTTGAGATGGGCTTCTTTTACTTAGCAAAATGTATTTAGGATTCATCCACATATTTACATGACTTGATAGCTCATATTCTTTTATTTCTGACTAAAATTCCATTGTATGGATATAGTGCTTTCTTTATCCATTCAGCTATTGAAGGACATCTTAGTTGCTTTTAGGTTTTAGAGATTATAAATAATGCTGCTAAAATATTCACATGCAAGTTTTTGTTAGCACATAAGCTTTCAAATCAGTTGTGTAAATAGCTAGAAGTGTTGCTGCTGGATTTTGTGGTAAAACTATGTTTAGTTTTATAAGAAACGTCCAAACTATCTTCCAAACTGTACCTCTTTGCATTACCACCAGTAATGATGAAAGTTTATGCTCCTCTGCATTCTTGCCAGCAATTGGATGGATTTTAGCTATTTTCTTAGGTGTGTAGTGGTTTCTCATTATGATTTTAATTTGCATTTCCTTAATGAAAAATGATATTGAGCATCCTTTCATTACTTATTTGGCTACTGTATATATTTTTTGTTGAGATGTCAGTGCAGGTCTTTTGCCCACATTTTATTTTATTTTATTTTTTAAGATTTTATTTACTTTTTGAAAGAGAGAGACTGCGAGAGAGCTCAAGTGGGGGGAGGAATGGAGGGAGAGAATCTCAAGCAGACTCCATCCTGAATGTGGAGTCTGATGGGGGGCTCGATCTCATGACTCTGAGATCATGACCTGAACTGATATCAAGAGTCAGATGCCCAACTTACTGAGCAACCGAAGTGCCCCTTTTGTCCAAATTTAATTGGGTTTTTGTTTTCTTATTGTTGAGTTTAAATTTTTTTGTGTCTATATTGTAGATATAAGCCTTTAATCAGATTTGATAGTTTTCTTTTGCTTTCATAGCAAATTGCAATAAACTTAGTAGCCGTAGAACAACAAATAGTCATTATCTTATACTTCTGGATGTCAGAAGTTTTATAACGGTTTTGTTGGGCTAAAATAAAAAAATGTAAGTAAAGCTATGATTCCTTCTTCTAAGCTGTGTGGGAGAATTCATTTCCTTGCTCTTCTACCTTCTAGAAGCTTCCCACATTCCTAGGTTCACGTCCCCTCTCCTCCATCTTCAAGCCAGCAACACACATCTCTATGACCATTCTTTCATTGTTATGTCTTCCTGTGTTCTAGCAGGAAAGGTTTCCTGCTTTTAAAGATTCCTACGATTGGATTGGGCTTACTAGAAAATCCAGGATATTCTCCCCATTTCAAGGTCCTTAACTTAGTCACATCTTCAAAGGCTCATTTTTCTTGTAAGTAACATATTCACTGGTTTCAGAGATTAAGACACTAACCTTTTTTGGCAGAGGGGAGGGCGTAGCGGGCATTATTCTGCCTGCTCTATCAGACATGTGTTCTGCTAATATTTTCTAATTGATGGTTTGTCTTTTCATTCTTTTAACATTTTAACAGTGTCTTCCACAGAACAGATATTGTGATTTTATAATAGGACATTCCCTGCTAAGCCCAGCCTTCTAGTCATTTCTGCCAGTTTTCTAGAGTCTGGTAAATCTTTCTTAAATCCTTCAGATCCATAGCAACATATCAATGTGTGGTCTCAGTTGATGCCACAGGGAGCAGGAATACTGCACAGCCAAGCTCTGTCCAACTTCTTGTCCCACAAAATCATGAGATATAATAAAATGATTGTTTTTTAAGCCACTGCATTTAGGTTGAGATGTTCTGAAGCAGTATGAAAACACAATGAAACATTATATATCATAATAAAGAAGAGTTACTGTTACATAAAACATTATGGGTGGGTCTCACAAACACAATATTAAAAAAAAAGAGAAACCTAAGCACCAAAACCCACAGATTATATCATTTTGTTTATAGATGTTCAAATATAAGCAGCGCTAATCTGTGCCGTTAGAAGTTAGTGAAGTGGTTGTTACTATGGGGAGGGTATAGCCCGAAAGAGAAATGAGGAAGTCTTCTGGGTTTCTCTTAATGCTCACTTTTTTGTTTGGATACTGTTTATTTAGGTGTATTCATTTTGTGAACATTTACATAAGATTTGTGCTTTTTTCTTTATGTGTATTTATATTTCACGAAAAGTTTCAGAAAGTTACATCTACTTCATAGGTTTATCAATAATGACTACCAAATAAAATAATATATGTAAATGTTTAACAAAGTGCTAGGACATTGTAAACACTAACTAGATGTTAGTTCTTGCTTACTTTTATTATTATTGTTGTTGTTGTGTTGTCATTATTATATCATTTGAAATTTCTGAAGTAAAATGAGTGCCAGTCCTAAAAGTATTTTAAAAAATAGAATATTTTGTCAAAAGAAAGCTGGAGTAGCAATGCTGGTATTGGACAAATTAGACTTTAAAATAAAGACTGTAACAAGAGATGAAGAAGGGCATTATATCATAACAAAGGGGACAATTCGACAGGAAGATCTAACAATTGTATTTATGTGCCCAAGAAGGGAGCATCCAAATATATAACACAATTAATAACAAACATAAAGGAACTCATTGATAATAATACAGGAATAGCAAGAGACTTTAACCCCCACTTACAACAATGGATAGATCATCTAAGCAGAAAATCAACAAGGAAACAATGCCTTTAAATGACACACTGGATCAGATGTAATTAGCAAGTATATTTACAGAATACATATTCTTTTCAAGTGCACATGGGTACGTTATCTAGAAAAGATTACATACTAGGTCACAAATCAGACCTCGGCAAGCAAAAAAAAGATTGAGATCATACCATGCATATTTTCTAACCACAATGCTATGGAACTTGAAGTCAACCACAAGAAAAAAATTGGAAAGACACAAATATCTGGAGGTTAAACGGCATGCTACTAAAGAATGAATGAGTCAACCAGGAAATTAAAGAAGAAATGAAAAAATACATGGAAACAAACGAAAATGAAAAAAAAAAAAGTCCAGGGGCACCTGGGTGGCTCGATTGGTGAAGAATCTGCCTTTGGCTCAGGTCATGATCTTGGGGTCCTGGGATTGAACTCCACCCTGGGCTCCCTGCTCAGTGGAGAGTCTGCTTTTCCATCTGTCCAACCCCTGCCACCCCTCTCATGCTCTCTCTCATTCTCTCGCTCGCACTCTCTGTCTCATATAAATAAATAAAAATCTTTAAAAAAGAAGAAAAGAAAACACAATGGTCCAAAACCTTTGTAATGCAGCAAAAGAAGTCCTAAGAGGGAAATATACAGCAGTACACATCTACCTTGAGAAGCAAGAAAAATCTCAAATACACAAGCTAAGCATACACCTAAACTTAGGAGCTAGAAAAAGAACAACAAATGAGGCTTAGAGACAGGAGAAGGAAGGAAATAATAAAGATTAGAGCAGAAATAAATGATATAGAAATTTAAAAAAAAAGAAATAAAAACAATGGAACAGTTCAATGAGACCAGGACTGGTTCATTTTTTTTTAAAGATTGTATTTATTTATTTTATTTGAGAGAGAACGAGCAGGGGGAGAGGCAGAGGGAGAGGGAGAGAATCCCAAGCAGACTGTGCTGAGCATGGAGCTCAATGCAGGGCTCGACCTCATAATTTGGAGATTATGACTTGAGCCTAAATGAAGACTCCGATGCTTAATTAACTGAGTCACTAAAGCATCCCTGGTTCTTGAAAAAAATTAATAAAATTGATAAATCCCTAGCCAGAATTATCAAAAATAAAAGAGAAAGGACCCAAATAAGTAAAGCTACAAATGGGAGAAGATAAATAACAACCAGTACCATAGAAATACAAATGTGATTAAGATAATATTATAAAAAGCTATATGCTAAAAAAGAAAAAAAAAGAAAAAGAAAAGCTATATGCTAACAAACTGGACAACCTAGAAGAACTGAATAAATTCCCAGAAACCTATAAACTACCCAAACTGAAACAGGAAGAAATAGAAAACTTGAACAGACTGATAACCAGCAAAAAATTGAATCAGTCATGGAAAATCTCCCAAGAAACAAACGTTCAGGTCCAGATGGCTTCGCAGGTGAATTTGACCAAACATTTAAAAAAGAGTTAATACCTATTCTTCTCAAACTATTCCAAAAAATAGAAAAGGAAGGAAAACTTCCAAATTCATTCTGTGAGGCCAGCATTTCCCTGATACAGAAAGATTCTTCTAAGCCAATATCCCTGATGAACATGGATGCAAAAATTCTCAATAAAACAGACACACAGATCAATGGAACAGAACAGAGACCCCAGATATGGACCCTCAACTCTATGGTCAACTAATCTTCAACAAATCAGGAAAGAATATCCAATGGAAAAAAGACAGTCTCTTCAATAAGAGGTGCTAGGAAAATTGGATAGCTACATGCGGAAAAATGAAACTGGCCCATTCTCTTATACCATACACAAAGAGAAACTCAAAATGGATGAAAGACCTAAGTGTGAGACAGGAATCCATCAAAATCCTAGAGGAGAACATAGGCAGTAACCTCCTTGACATCGGCCACAGCAAATTCTTTTAAGACACATCTCCAAAGGCAAGGGAAAAAGAAGCAAAAATGAACTTTTGGGACTTCAACAAGATAAAAAGCTTCTGTACAGCAAAGGAAACAGTCAACAAAACAAAGAGACAACCCACAAAATGGGAGAAGATATTTGCAAATGACATTACAGGTAAAGGGCTGGTATCTAAGATCTATAAAGAACTTCTCAAACTCAACATCCAAAAAACAAATAATCCAGTCAAAAAATGGGAAGAAGACATGAACAGACATTTCTCCAAAGAAGACATACAAATGGCTAACAGACACATTAAAAAAGGTTCAACATCACTAGCCATCAGGGAAATACAAATCAAATCCACAATGAGATACTATCTCAAAAAAACAAATGTTGGCAAGGACGTGAAAAAAAGAAAACCCTCTTACACTGTTGGTGAGAATGCAAGCTGGTACAGCTGCTTTGGAAAACAGCATGGAGGTTCCTCAAGACGTTAAAATTAGAGCTATCCTATGACCCAGGAACTGCACAATGAGGTATTTACCCCAAAGATACAGATATAGTGAAAAGAAGGAGCACATGCACCCCAATGTTCATAGTAGCAATGTCCACAATCGCCAAACTTTGGAATGAGCTGAGATGTCCTTCAACAGATGAATGGATAAAGAAGATGTAGTTCATATATACAACGGAATATTCCTCAGCCATCAGAAAGGATGAATACCCACCATTTGTATTGATATGGATGGAACTGGAGGGGATTATACTAAGTGAACTAAGTCAAGCAGAGAAAGACAATTATCATATGGTTTCACTCATATGTGGAACATGAGGAATAGGAGAGAGGACCACAGGGGAAGGGAGGGAAAATTGAATGGAAAAAAAAAATCAGAGAGGCAGACAAAACATGAGAGACTCTGGATTCCTGGAACCAAACTGAAGGTTACAGAATGGAGGTGGGGGGGAGTGGATAGGGTAACTGGGTGATGTGTATTGTGGAGAGCATGTGTGGTGATGAGCACTGATTATACACAACTAATGAATCATTGAACACTACAGCAAAAACTAAGAATGTACTGTATGTTGGCTAACTGAACATTAAAAAAAAAAACAAAACACTATCAAACTGAATCCAGCAGTACATTAAAAGAATCATTCACCATGATCAAGGGGGATTTATTCCTGGGCTGCAAGTGTAGTTCAATATTTGCAAATCAATCAATATGATACACCACATTAATAAAAGAAAGGATAAGAACCATATGATCCTTTCAATAGATGCAGAAAAAGCATTCGACAAAGTACAACATCCATTCACAATAAAAATTCTCAACAAAGAAGGGGCAGAGGGAAAATATATCAATATTAATAAAGGCCATATATGAAAAAGCCACAGCTAATATCATCCTCAATGGTGAAAAACTGAGAACTTTTCCTCTCTGGTCAGGAACAAGACAGGGATGTCCACTCTCACCACTGTTATTCACCATAGTACTAGAAATCCTAGGCACAACAATCAGACAAAGAAAAAATAATAAATAAAAGGCATCCAAATCAGCAAGAAAGAAGTGAAACATTCAGGTCTTGCAGATGACATGATACTGATACACAAATGCAGTAAAGTCAACATGCATAAATCTGTTATTTTTTCTATACATCAAAAATGAAGCAGCAGAAAGAGAAATTAAGGAATCAATCCCATTTACAATTGCACCAAAATCAGTAAGATACTTAGGAATAAACCTAACCAAAGAGGTGAAAGATCTATATTCTGAAAACTATAGAACACTGATGAAAGAAACTGAAGAGGACACAAAGAAATGGAAAGACACCCCAGGCTCATGGACCAGAAGAACAAATATTGTTAAAATGTCTATACTACCTGAAGCAATCTACATATTTAATGAAATCCTTATCAAAATGCCAACGGCATTTTTCACAGAACTAGAACAAACAATCCTAAAATTCTTATGGAACCACAAAAGACCCCGAATTGCCAAAGCAATTTTGAAAAAGAAAAGCAAAGCTGTATTTTTAACGTCTTGAGGAACCTCCATACTGTTTTCTGGAGTGACTATAGCAGCTTGATTCCCACCAGGAGAAAAACCATGAGAGATCTGGACTCTGGGAAACAAACTGAGGGTTACAGAAAGGAGGGGTGGTAGGAGGATAGGGTAACCGGGTGGTGGGTATTAAGGTAGGCACGAGTTGGGATGAGCACTGGGTGTTATATGCAACTAATGAATCATTGAACACTACAACAAAAACTTATGATGTACTATATGTTGGCTAACTGAACTAACTAACTAAATAAATACAAAAAAAGAAAGAAAGAAAAGAAAAGAAAAGCTGGAGGCATCACAATTCTGGACTTCAAGTTTTATTACAAATCTGTAGTAATCAAAACAGTATGGTACTGGCACAGAAACAGACCCTCAGATCAACAGAACAGAATAGAAAACTCAGAAATGAACTCACAACTCTATGGTCAATTTACCTTCAACAAAGCAGGAAAGAATATCCAATGGGAAAAAAGACAGTCTCTTCAACAAATGGTGTTGGGAAAACTGGACAGCCACATGTAGAAGAATGAAACCAAACCACTTTCTTACACCACACACAAAAAGAAATTCAAAATGGGGGAAAGACCTAAATGTGAGCCAGGAATCCATAAAAATCCTAGAGGAGAGCAAAAGCAGTAACCGCTTTGACATGGGCCATAGCAACTTCTTTCTAGGTATGTCTCCTGAGGCAAGAGAAACAAAAGCCAAAATAAACTATTGGGACTTTATCAAGATAAAAAGCTTCTGCACATGAAGGAAACAATCAACAAAACTACAAGGCAGCCTACTAAATGGGAGGAAATATTTGCCAATGACATTTCTGATAAAGGGTTAGTGACCAAAATCTATAAAGAACTTATAAAACTCAACACCCCAAAACATGAATAATCCAATTAACAGATGGGCAGAAGGTGTGAATAGACATTTTTCCCAGGAAGACATCCAGATGGCTAACAGACACATGAAAAGATGCTCAACATCATTGATCATCAGGAAAATACAAATCAAAACTACAATGTGATATCACCTCACACCTGTCAGAACGGCTAAAATAAAAAACACAAGAAACAATAGGTGTTGGTGAAGAAGTGGAGAAAGGAGAATCTTCTTGTACTGTTGGTGAGAATGCAAACTGGGGCTGTCACTCTGGAACAGTTTGGAGGTTCCTCAAAAAGTTGATAATAGAATGATCCTATGATCCAGCAATTGCACTGCTAGGTATTTACTCAAGGAATACAAAAAATGCTAGTTCAAAGGCATACATGCACCCCGATGTAGCATTACATGCAATAACCAAAGTATGGAAATGGTCCAAATGTCCACTGAATGATGAATGGGTAAGGAAGATGTGGTATACATATACAGTAGAATATTACTTGGCCATAAAACAGAATGGAATCTTGACATTTGCAATGATGTGGCTGGAGCTACAGAGTTTTATGCTAAGTGAAGTAAGTCAGTCAGAGAAAGACAAATACCATATCATTTCACTCAAATGTGGAATTTAAGAAACAAAACAAGCAAAGGGGGAAAAAAAAAGAGAGAGATAAACCAAGAAATAGACTCTTAAGTATGGAGAACATACTGATAGTTACCAGGGGAGATGTGGGTTGGGAGATGGGATAAATAAGTGATAGGGATTAAGGAGGGCATTTGTGATGAGCACTGGGTGTCGTGTGTAAGTGTTAAATCACTAAACTGTACACCTGAAACTAATACTGCATGTTTGTTAACTAACTGGAATTTAAATAAGAACTTTTAAAAATTGGAATATTTTTAAGACAATTTTTGTAAATTGATGACACTACTCTTCTGTCTCTGTTCTATACCCAGAAGTCTTCTCTAGGATGTTTCTTTTTGTTTGTTTGTTTCTTAAAAGTTTATTTATTTGAGAGAGCGAGAGAGCACACACAAGCAGGGGAGCAGATAGAGGGAGAGGGAGAAGCAGACTCCCCGCTGAGCAGAGAGCCCCAGGAGGGGCTCGATCCCAGGACCCTGGGATCATGACCTGAGCCAAAGACAGACGCTTAACTAACTGAGCCACCCAGGTGCCCCATCTCTAGGATGTTTCTTTATTCAACACATACTTACTCAGGATTAACTGGTAATAGTGAACCCAGGTTTCTGTGACCAAGATGTGTGCTCTTAGATAAATTCCTTGACCTCACTCCTTCTAAAGTTCCTCACCAGTAAAATATAGTATCTTTCTTGTTTATAACACAGTATTGCTTTCACATCAATTAAATCAATTTAAAGTATTAAAAAACATATTTATTTAAGTTATTAGCATAACATTTTATTAAGTACTAGAAATGATACTGAATAGCACGCTATCTAGTCTCTTCCCACAGAATGTTTACAGCGTGCTAGGGGAGATGAGATACACCACCTAGGAAGGTGTAAATAACAAAACAAGGGCAGTCTACACTTAAATGAGAAATGAAGGGAAAGTTTTTAGCACTACCTTCGAAATTCTTAATTACTGATATATGTCATGGTTTCTCTAAGTTTTCCATATTTTTTGAAGTTCTGAGAAAAACATCCATTGATCTTGAGAATCAGAGGAGAAAAATAGTCTGTGGGGCCACTCAAGCCTATGTTCAAATTAGCTTTCCTACTTAAGTGAGTCTCCGGAGTGATCTGAGCCTCAGCTTCTTCAACTACAAATTACGATAATAATGACCTTGTAATACCTTATGCAAACAAACACATACATGTCACATCACGAACAAAACTTACCACCTTTAGCATATGTAAACTTTTGCTGTATGTCAATAATTTTCCCAATAACTTTATATATTTTGCTATGGATGAGAAGCCTGAAGCAGAGAGGTTTACAGATTGCCAGAGAGCATTCAGCCAATAAAGAGTGTAGATAAGATATGAGGAAAAATAAATCACAGGAATCATTGTCAAAACAATTAATTTTAATTATAAAAATTGAGAATTTTCAAGGGATGAATAAATAGTAAATAGATTGAGAGTGAGTGTGAATATGAAGAGATTTTATATTAGCTAAATAACTTCAAGAGGAACATTATACCATCTTTGAGACAGTAAATGTTTATAAAATTTCAATGACAATCCACAGAATAATAGGTACTAGCTTATATTTTGAAATCTAAATTTGATTAACATGTTTAGTACTATAGTATTCATAACTTCTAAAAAATCAACAATTTTATTTAACCCGTATTTATTTTATTCTATTTAAACTATAATTTTTTTTTTTTAATTTTGCTTATTTATTTGAGAGAGAGAGCAAGGGCTCAGGTGAGCATGAGCAGGGGGAGGGGGCAGAAGGAGATGGAGAAGCAGGGAACCTGACATGGGGCTTGATCCCAGGACTCTGGAATCATGATCTGAGCCGAAGGCAGATGCTTAACCAACTAAGCCACCAGGTGCCCCTAAACTATGAATCTTTGAAGGAAATTTCTATTTCATAATTCTTTGCATTTCCTGCAAGAATGTTGTAAAATCAAAATTTCAGTTTTCTTACCTAAAAATTTAGAATAAAAACATTCTAAAATATGTATCACAATAACATCCATGAGAAATCATACTCAATTTAGACAGGTCAAGAAGATAAGAAGTATGAGGAAAATTTGTCCTTACTAATCAACTGAAAACCGGCCTAAGTTACACAAATTGTTTAATAAGATAATTTTTATAGGTGTGAGTCTATAGAGAATAACATTTGAACACAAGCTTGTCAAAATGATTTCTATACACTCTAAATCATTTTTCTTTTCTTTTCTTTTTTTAAGATTTTATTTATTTGACAGAGAGAGAGAGAGACAGCGATAGAGGGAATATAAGAAGGGTGAGTGGGAGAGGGAGAAGCAGGCTTCCTGCTGATCAGGGAGCCCGATGCGGGGCTCGATCCCAGGATCCCTGGGATCATGACCTGAGCTGAAGGCAAATGCTTAACAACTGAGCCAGCCAGGTACCTCTCACTCTTAATCATTTTTAGTAGTTAAAGAATTTTTGAGATTTACCCAATTTATAATACCAGCTTCTAAGTTCTTTCAGAAAGCATATAACTTATACCTTTTTTCTTATTAATCCAATTCTGTTGTGTTCAAAAGTATTGGTGCTATCATTAAATGTGTCAGCTGCATGTGTCTACTTGGTATTGCCAATGTGCAGCAGAGCAACTGTAGTTAATCTAGAAGCCATGATACCAGTGTTCACGTGCCATATTGTCAATGGCATAAAATGAGACTATTAAAATTTTTAATAACAAACATTAACATTTATAACTCATAAATACAATTTCAGGTTCATATCTATAACCCTTAAGTTTTTCTTATGAAGGTGAATGAACTATTCTATTTCTGGTACACAGGATACCCTGCCCATTTGGAAAAGAGGTATTTTTGATCCCCATGACTAGGGACTGATAGAAAAGAGAAAATGTACATAAATAATTGACAGGAAGGAGTCATTATTTGTATGGAATAGAGTGAAGGCCAAGGAGAGTTAAGCCCAAAAGATAATACGAAGCTTTAGGCCAGAATGACTAGGAAAATGGCAGTACCACTGATAGAATTAGAAGGAAAAATCTGATTTGGCAGAGGGAGCGCAATAAAGGGTGTTGAAAAAGGCCAGGTTGGTTTCAAATGCTGTTGATCTGATGCTGAAAAAGTTCAATAGCTAAAATAAAATGTGTCATTGAAGCTTAGAAGACAGGCCACTCAGATTTAAAAATCATTTGTTGATCAGCTGAGTGTCAAAATTAGACACAGTCTCTCAGGGAGTGCACAAAGATCAAAAAAAAAAAAAAAAAAAAAAAAAGATGAGGGCCCAGAAGAAAATCCTCATGATTATTCACACTTCTTTGTCAAGATGGAGAAGCTAGATAAGGAAGAGGAAAATGAGGATTATGGCAGCTCTGGAAATCTTTGTAAAGGTTCACTCACTTTCAAGAAGATATAACAGGAACTGGAAGAGCAAATCATAATGCTTCTAGGACTGGGAGATTCCTAGAGATAGAAATGTATTTTTGGCATAGACAAAATGGCTTTGATTTTTCTTCATTCTTCCCATTGAGTTTCCAGCTTATTCTTCCAAAGCTTGGATCTAAGGGAGTCAGAGCATTAGCTTGTTCTGGGTTAGTGATCAGAGGTAGATTTTCTTTCTAGACACCATTTTAAGAAGCTCTGTTTCAATAGAATCCTCTTCCTCTGCCCCACCTTCTCTCAAGTGGATTGTATTATCGTTCAACATATTTGCTGTGCCTCTCTGAAAGAGGATTTATATGGTTGTGCCACACTGATATCAGGCTTGGTCATATGATTTGTGTTAGTCAATGAAACGTGAGTGGAAATGATATACCACTTTCAAGTAGAAGTTTAAAAGCCAACTCATGGTTCTCCACGTCCTATTCTGACTCCTGATTGACAATGTGCCAGAGAGGGGCTATATCCCTTAGCCTGGACCTCAGATATGCATGGATAAGATCCCTAAGAGACCCCAAAATGGATATGGGGCATGAGAGAGAAACAAACCTTATTGTCTCAAGCCATTGAAATTGATGGCTTGTTTGTTACTGCCGCATAGCTTCCCTGAGCTGGCTGGTACGGTCCCCAACACAGGAGTTCTGCTTTGCTGTCCTAAAGAATGGGACATGGGGGTAGACAAAGGTAAAGAGCCTGAGGTCGATATGGAAAAAGTCTCCACAGTGTTTCTCATTTATAAGTAGGAGGGTTGCTTTTCACCTTTTGTATCAGACAATTTTTTTTTCTTTTGAGAAGCATTGCACTATGTTTAGCATCCTTGATCCCTAACATGATTCCTGGATGACCACCATGTGCACACCAGATTAGAACACTCCAATCATTAAAAAACTAACAAACAAACAAAATAAAACAAAAACAGAAAATCTCTGGTGATTGGTGGTACTGTACTTGCTTGAGAACCACTGGTCAAACTGATGCCTGCAAATATCTAATTGAGAATGTGTGAATGATAAATATCTCATCTAAACATACGGCCCTAGAGAGCAAGAAAAGAATCCTGTGTCTCTCTGCATCTCCTCTAGTCTTTAACAAATACTGTTGCATGAGCAATACTTCTTACACCATTCAACGAGCTAAGATCATTTTAAGCTCTGTTCTACATCAAAAAAAAGGACCCGGTCTCCTCATCTTCAACCCCCAGGCAATTTATATACAGGAAGTAGAATTTCATAAACTTCAGGATAAAAAAAAATGTGAGAAGTTATGCAGTGGTGTCTTGTAGTTCAGTATATAAGTACACTCTTCCCTGTGAGTTTTATTCTGAAGTAAAATTCTCTTTTCCTATTTCTCAACACACACACACACACACACACACACAGTAAATGGCTATTAGAAAGGTCCAGATTGAGAGAGGTATTTGGTGAACCTGCACCAACAGAAACATGTTATATGATTCCTTTTCCATCCACCCAGACTTGAATAGTAACCTTGGGCAGCTAACAAAGTTCCCCAGGCCTTTGCTCTAAGATCACAGAGAGAACAGGTAGACAGCTATGCATAAAGAGTATCTAAAATGTTGCTTTTTCTCTGTGGGGCTCATACCAGAGTCTGTGTGTTGTTGCAAGCTGAGCTGCTCCCTTCTCTGCTAATTGGATCATGGATTGTAAAAAGTGCCAGGTTTATCCTTAGGCGATGTAAAGCACTGCAGCTCAAAGAAGAAAAAGGAATAATCTGTAGTGAGAGAAAGCTGGCAGGAAGACAGGCACAGACATCACTTTTCTCGAATGCTGAGCAGTGGAAAGTGTCACACCTAAAGGATTTAGGTCCTGGATATCAGCATGTCTTATTCTGGTTGTTCAGGATTGATCCTCTATCAAAGGATTAGAAAGGACAAGAGAGCCCACAGACCACCAGATAAAGCAAGATCAAACAACCAGGGAGGGTTACCCGAATTGCATCCCACTTCCCCCTTTCGAGCTTTCACCTGTTCCACAAAGGTTCTACTAAAACACTTCAGGGCGTCTGAATATGACTCAAAGCACTCATTATTGTGAGTCATGCCAGGCTGCCAGTCCTATAAGTCTACTTGGGTGCGTCTCTGATTGTTTCACACACCAGATTATTTGTCCAATTTAGGTTGTGATTTCTTGAGAAAAGAGAATTTTCACTCTACATCGGCAGCAGTACGAGTGATAACTTCACTGATGTAAGCCTTGGCTTTCCAACGACTTTGTTCAATTTACGCAGGGCAAGGTCTCCAATCTTGGATTTTCTTTTGTCTCCTTCCCTTTACTTAGCACCGTGATGGGCCAGTTGCTGACTAAAATGATAGTGTATAATGAATCATTTTCTAACTCTTTCTTCCTCTTATCTCTGTAATCAGTAATTGCAAAAAAAATAGCATTTTTTCCTGAGGTAGCAAATACACTGAAAGTGGCCAGTTTGCGGGTGCAATGTCCCCTTCTGTCCTGAACAATATCTGAGCCTTCATGAAAAGTATGCTCATAGGAAGGAAACTTGATAGATGTTCATGTTCTGAAAGCATGAGTCATATTTAAAAATATCGATATTTTAGAGCTCCTGAGATATAACTTGGGCAAGAGGTCTCTGCTTCTTTCTTAGTTGCAGAATATCTAGATCTCCAGCTCTTCTTACAGATAGAAACTGATGTTGTGATATTTCTGTCCTTGAAAGAAGAAGAAATAAGGCAGCTGGTGGGTGGCATTTGCCTTTTGCTTTCACCCTGACCTGCTCTTCATTGCCTTTTATATTTTTTTTGTGTTGACCAGAATCTGATGAACGGCATTTCAGCACGCTCTCTTTATAGGTTATGGCAGGGGTTGATGGTGATTATAAGAGCATTGGTTTCTAATTCTCTGAAGATATTCTGCAAGTATTCCTTGATTCAGCAGAGACTTCTTCTTGTTAGATTCTTGGTAACAACTGAAGTTCAGGGTCTACTGAACTCTATATAAATGCACCTCTCAGAAAAGCTGAAACATTTTCCAAATTTTAAAGCATATATCAGGCTTTCCCACACATCATGCTTTGTTTTGAATTCACATTTCCCTGAAGGTGAGCCAAGGATATTTATAGATAAATTCAATACTCAGTACTCTGGCTCTGGGTCATTCTTTATAGCTACTCTAAAGAATCACTGTCTAAAATAACATGTGAGCATATAAATAACATGGCTTTTGAAGATCTAAATACCTGGGTTCATATTTTTTGTGTTTTCTTAATATGTAAAATGGGAATAATAAGACCTATATTGCACAATTATTGTGAGGGTTAAATAAGCTAATCTATAGACATTATATGACATTCAAGGAGTGGACCTTTGTCTTAATGCCATCATTTAAAAATATTCAACATGGCTACTGTACTAAACCAGATGAAACTTATGTCATATTCTGTAAAAATAAATTATATTAAAGTCTACCTTAAAGAAAGAGGAACGTTCAAATAACGATAAAATATGGGTTATTAGAAAATCTACTTGATAAATAGAATAACATTTCTAAGAGGAGAGTGAGACTATAGCTCCTCAGCTATGCCATCTCTGTGGAGAGAAATCTCTCGTTTCAGTATCCTTTCAAGTTTTCCTCATCTACATGTCTTTATTTTTCATATGGAGATGACAATACCCGACCAGATACCTCATAAGGTTGTTACAAGGTCAAATAAGATCTATAGAAAGATATGAAAGTTTTTTGAACAGTTAAAAGCAATGTGCATATAGAAGTTATTCTTCAAAGAATATCTCCTTCACTGGCATCATTAGAGAATGAGAGTTTCCCACAAGTACATTTCTATAAAAGTCTTCCCCATTATGTGAATTTTTTGTTACTATTTTAATACGAGTGATTCCAAAATGCTTTAAAGCAACTTCCTTTTCTTTCCATGGTCTACAGTAACATTTTCTTTATGATTCATGAACAAGATTATCAATATGAATCTTTTTGCTTTTCTATAAGAGAGTGATGCTTCCAGAAACCATTGAAATATAGAACATTGTTTCCCCTTAAACTTAATGACCTCAGATTGCTGAATTTTTGTAATCTTTTTACCTGTTTTTGAAATTTTTTCTGTCGTTTTCCCAATCTCCTTAATAACAGGGTACACAAAGAAAATGACAGTATTTTTATTTTTAATTTGATTTCTGACTTCTAATTATTCAATCATCTATGATAGAATAAGATGAAAAAGTTTTTTTCATTGATAAAGTAGTAGATGTCATAGGACATCCCTAGGATTTCTAAGTTACTAACTTTTTGCATATGTCTATTCTTAATGTAATAATAGCTAATGTTTCCCAAACACACACTTTACGCTATATTGAATGTTACACACATAAACTTAGTCTCATTTAATTCTCACAACTCAGTGAGATAGGCACAATTAATATCTCCATATGGCTGATGAGAAAATCGAAGTTTTTGATTGTTTACATATTATGCCCAAGGTCAAATGAAGTTTTGGAGAATTCAAACCAAGTTTATCTGACACAATAGCCCAGCTATTCATCATATATTTGTGTTGAGAAATATTTATTTTTATAAAGAATATAGGCATAAAGTAAAGCCAATGATTGCACACAGAAAATGCCGGTTATTGCAAAGCAGGGGAGAAGACAAGAAGGTATCGAACACCAAGAGAGCACCCAAAAGGAAGAGCCACATACTAAAGACTAAAATCATCAGGAGAAAAATGAAGGATCAGCCTTAGAGAGGAGGGAAAAATAGGCAAAGATTATTCTATAAGCCCCAAAGTTGACATCTCTGAGGCAGCTCAATAAAGAGTAGCCTACTTTCCTACTCTGGTCTGAGCAAGTTAAGACAAAAGAGAAACACACAAAACATCAAAATCTCGCCTTTGTTGTTGGTAAAAATGTTTCCCAAAGTTGCTCTTTATTTTATTTTATTTATTTATTTATTTATTTTGGTCTCAAGGCAGATAAAGAATGAGAGTTTTTTTATAAGATTGGGTAAACAGATAAGGCTTCTTATGGCCAGTAATGAATGGTACAGTGCACCAGCTGCCATAACATCTCACTCAGTCACCGTCACTCCCGAGAGGATCACTATCTTCAGATATCTGAAGCTGTTCATAGAACATCAATTGGGAAACTCCATCAAAAAGTCTAAGCCAGAGGATATGCTTTAGTGGCAGGGCCAAAAGGGCTTAATAACTAGCCCTGGATATGAACAGAGTTACTGTTCCCATTCCCAGAGTACCGGACTCTGAGAGTAGAGCATGACTCTATAGGAGGAGGGCTGAATTTCTGCTTCCTTTGGGCAGCTGATCCCCAAAAGGAAAAAGAGAGGAGCTCCACCAAGCATGCCTAAATTATTCTTTCCAGATTCATCTATCAGTTTAATCCATTTCTCTCCCCCCATCGGAGTGAGTAAAGAGGTGTACAGAGGACAGGGTTTAGACTGATTGGAATCTCTCTACAAGGATGAAGCATCAACAGTGATGAAAAAACATTCTCCCCTGCTGTTTAAGAGCCATAGGAAGAGGTACACACGCATAGTCACAGAGAGCCTCTCCACTTGGTTAGAATTTTCTGGTTGGAGAAAGAGGGGCTTATTTCCGGGTAGATTCTGGTATGGAATTTTAAGTATTAGATAGGAAAAGAGATGCTGTAAAAAAAAATCATTAATGTGTATGTATAGATAGATACAGAAATATGCATCTGTGTATGTCATATCACCATGTATGTGACACACACATATATACACACATATCTATAGGTGAGAAGGAGAAAAGGGGAGAGAAGAGGGAGGGAGAGAGAGAGTATGGGGAGCAACTGGGACTCTTTGACCCATTTCTGCCTTGACGGTGTTTTAATTTTGCTAATTAAATGCAGTAAAATCTTATCTCACCACTGTTACATGAATGCATGTAAATAATCACTTAATAAGAATAATTTAATTATGATCATTATTATTTGAACAGTGATCACTTTTAAGTGGAAGTCTTTATCACATGCTTGTTTCTGTATAATGATGATGTAAGCAAAACACCTACGCATTCTAACTTAGCAGTCTTTTGGAATGAGGAAAAACAAAATTGCTTCCTGGAAGGGCTTAAATTGTATACTTCACACTCAAAAGCCAGAAAGTTACTGGGAACAGCTGGCCATTGATGTGTTAAAGGTAAATGTCATTGTCAGGAAAAAGTGAGTCACTACTGGAGACGTCGACCATTCATCCTTTGTATAAAATTATGCCCTGATCCTGAAACTTCATGTTCATATTCAGGTTCATATTTTGCCAGTTAGAATAGGCAGCTAATCTAATCTTCTCCACCAGACCTGCTAGGGACCAAGCTTTCACTTAAAGACACACTGGCGTTTCTAAGACAAGGAAGTATTTTATTGTCTTTTGATTTGATAGGGTCCTTTCTGTCTACTTAATGATAAGCACACCTTGTCACTTCCCCTAATGAAGGGCAAATCGGTGACCCTCTTTCTATTTACCATTTCATCCACTCACAAGCACAGCAATGTAGAAGACCCACAGATTCTAGAAATTCACAAATCCTCTTCTGTTGACATAGGTGGTCCCTTATTACTTTTTAAACACAACACTCAAACTCTGGGCTGAAAAATGTGGCAAGACTTTCTCTAAAAGGTTATTTACAGGGGCGCCTGGGTGGCTCAGTTGGTTAAGTATCTGCCTTCAGCTCAGGTCACGATACTGGAGTCCTGGGATGGAGCCCTACGTCAGGCTCCCTGCTCATCAGGAGAATAAGCTTCTCCCTCTCGCTCTGCCCCTGCTCATGCTCTCACTCACTCACTCTCTCTCTCAAATAAATAAATAACATCTTTAAAAAATTTAAAAATACATAAAAGGTTACTTCCATAGATAAGCACACATAGGGAACTTGGGAAAACCTAGAATTATAATGAACTTGCCTGAGCCTTGAAAAACCACTGTCCAAATGCTTTGGAGTCCAAGGCTTTGTAAAATACCTGGGTGTTTTCCTTTGGAAAATTCACATTCTTATGCTACTCCTCAAGGTTGGGTAGGTAAGAATCAGAGAAGAGACAAAACAAGAATCATAATGACACAGTCTTCAAGGCATTCTCTATAAAGTCTTCATTTCAAATACTTCCATAATGGCTTTACTGTTTCTATTGACATACGGGAAGTACACACATATTTTATGCAATTACATGAAACCGAATACAAATCTAGTTCGGTGTGATGTTGTTCCAGGAAAATCTTTTGTGAAGCTTGAGAACTCAGGTCATTATCTGATCATTGCAGAGCCAAGTCCACCATAGATCACTAAAGGTTCCATGGGGCTTCTCCAGCCATGCAGATAGAGATTTACAAAAGGATGGAGGGATGCTGACATTTCCCTTTCAAGTTTAAATATTTCCTTGTTTTGGCAACCCACCGAATGGGAGAAGATATTCGCAAATGACACTACAGACAAAGGTCTGATAACTAAGATTTATAAAGAACTCCTCAAACACAACACTCAAAAAACAGATAATCATGTCAAAAAATGGGCAGAAGACATGAACAGACATTTCTCCAAAGAAGACATACAAATGGCTAACAGACACATGAAGAAATGTTCATCATCATTAGCCATCAGG
>CM052884.1:19707843-19759166 GCA_028534135.1 Potos flavus | reverse complement strand
CCCCCCCTTTTTTTTAAGTCCTTTTTTAACCACAATGCTAAGGAGCTTCTGAGAAAAGGGGGAACAGCATAAATAACTTAAATATTAATCTGTTGAGTGAGACAAGATTATTGAGAACTAAAACCTTCACTTTGAACAAATGAGCATCTTGGTGACACAAACCAGATTCTGCCAGCAGTTTCTACCCTCCCTCTTTACACCCCAAATCTTGGAGAAAACAGTCTTAGATTTCTATTCACTTGTGGCTAGAATGTCCCTCAGGACTTCATCATTACCATCAGAAAGAACCTACTTCCAGGTCAACTGTGAAATTGTCTTGAACTATGTCTACTGAAATGAGCTGAGAGATACATAATAGTAATCAGTTTACTATTACTAAAAAGTTCTGGAATTTATAGACAATTTTCTTTAAAAATGAGTGGAAAAAAAATGAAACAAGACAAAACCGGAGGGAGACAAACCATAAGAGACTCTTAATCTCAGGAAACAGACTGAGGGTTGCTGGAGGGGAGGGGTGTGGGAGGGATGGGGTGGTTGGGTGATGGACATTGGAGAGGGTATGTGCTATGTTGAGTGCTGTGAATTGTGTAAGACTGATGAATCATGGACCCGTACCGCTGAAACAAATGATACATTATATGTTAGTAAAAATAAAATAAAATAGGGATAGGGTGGCTGGGTTATGGACAATGGGGAGGGTATGAGCTATGGTGAGTGCTGTGAAATGTGTAAGCATGATGATTCACAAACCCGTATCTCTGGGACAAATAATACATTATATGTTAATAAAATAAATAAATAAGATTAATTAATTAATTAAAAAGTGATTGGAAATTGCCTTACCTTTAAAATTATATCAATATCATATCCACTTAATTGCATTTCTTTGCTGAAAAAGAAAGTTGGGAGTTTGCACTGTGCACGGTGCCCAGAAACTGTATATGCTCCAATCCACTTTACATATGTGACATCCCTGATCTACCCTTCCAGTTGCATTCTGTGTAGGTGTAATTCTAAATAACTGTAAGAAGTACTTTACTTCCTTGTGAGTCGGTAAGTTCACAATGAATATAATATCCCCGTGATTTTTAAAAATAGATTTTGTGGAAAAAAATTGATTGTGATTCATTGGGTGAGCTGATACCTTGAGCTTGGAGGAGTTGGATATATTACACATATACTCCTATGGAGGCTAGTCTGGAGTGAAAAGGTACCAAGGATCTGGAGTACAAAGAGAAATCGTTGGGTGACAGCATTTTCCAGGCATGTTCCATGAAACAAATGATCATGTAAGTTGCAGGCTGTAAGGGTGTCTGGGTACATCCATTTGGGAACTGCTAGATTAGACTAAATTAAGTGAGTTTCTTTAATACACAGTGATGAGGATCTTTAAAATCCAGTTATATTACGTATCTCCAAACAGACTACAATATGCTGTATTTCTCAAACCTACTTGGATTTAAGCCCTTTTTCAAAAATATATTTATCAAAACTAGTGTTCTGCAGAAAATAATTTAGGACGTGCTATAAAAAGATTGTGGGGAAGTGGGGAATCTAAGGGAATAACAATAGTAGCTACTATTTGTACTGTGCCACACAGTTCATAAAGTGTTTCCTCATTATTATCTCTTTCCATCCTTGGGCCAAACAATTTTATAGGGAAAAATAGTTCAAGGATCTTAAGTGCCTTTCCAAAATATATACAGAGATAAAAATGAAGAGTTCTGACTTGGCTCTAGGTTTTCTGATTTTAGTTCAAATATCCTTTTCACTATACTATACGTTCATGAAGACATCATATCTTTTGTTTCTATTTTTGCCAAGAGATAATCTTAAATCATATTTCTCAGTGGTGGGATAACTAGGACTTTCTGTACCCAACACAAGTTCCATGAGTTATACGTCCCCAGTTTCCATCTCCTTCCTCCCCCATAAATCTTCCCTTTTTATTCCTCCATCTTTGCCAGATGTCCCAGCATCTTCGCAGAAATAAATGATGTACTCAGAGGGGGTAATGAAAGAACTTTAATATGGAAAATTTTTACAAATATAGAAAGAGGAATATGGGAAACCAAAGGAAGATAGTTCATCTCCAAAGGCCAGCAATGCTAGGAGCTCTCTCCACAATGCCTGAAAAGGAAGGAAATGGACCACTGGGGAGAGTAGTTGCCTAGAGAGGGCTTCCCAGCACAAGGAAGCAGCCAAGTTGTGCTGAAACACACTCCCACTATTTCATCTCCTGATAGCCCCTGAAATTAGCCAAAATCAAGAAGAAGCCAAAGGGAAAGAAATCTTACTGATGAAATCTATAAAAGTCAGCCTCCCAGAGGTGCCCCCACAGAGCAGGGCTATGAAGGAGGATGTAACCTGAATCTGAGGGAACAAAAGGAAGACATCCAGCACACCAGGTAATCAAGGTTGTCAAACTCTACTAACAATGTGAAAAAGGTGGGTCTTAGAGATTTAAGTGCAACTGCTAAGTGAAGTGGGGGAGAAACTCTTAGGAAAAACTTGGGACCATATTGTTCGCTGATTATAGAGATGACAATTCTCTGTGGTGAGTTAACAATCTCCTTCTCATAAAGAAGGGCATCTCAGAATTGGCTTTCCATTGAACTATGAGTAGAACTAGCAGCCGGCAATGAGGATTATGTCATGCTCACCTCGTTTCCATTACCTACTAGATAGATTTATTCCTCCTACCAAAGTGCCACTTGATGTTCACCTGAGCCGTGGGCTTCTCCTTTCTCTGAAGGTCTAGTTACACCTTAGGTTAGATTTACATTATCCTAGAATCACTGCAGATTGAGTCCATTTGCTGCTATTTTCTCCAGATTCTATATTTAAGGTCAGGAAGTGCCTAAATAATTATAGGTTTCCGTATTTTCTATTCCAGCAGAGAGGTTTTGATAACTAGGTTCCTGTCGTTGCTCTATGTCCAAATACAGAAGAGAGAAAGGATAATCCAGTGATGTGCTCAAATACTACTTCTTACATATTTGAACTCATTTTGCCAGTCTTTCAGAGTTCGTATTTTGTGAGTCTTGGAATTAAAGAAAAATCCCAATGCTAGTATCAAAAAGTTATTAGAAACATATAAATATCTATAAAATTAGTTTAATTAATCAAAGAATATTCCCTTAAGATTTCCAGGTGTCTAACAACAAGAACAAATAACTTCTGAAATGATTGGTTGGTTTCTTCAAGTCAGGTGACCCATAAATGTCTTTAAGAGAATTGCTTGCCCCAAGCAACATTTCTGACCATGGTCTCATGCTGACTAAATTCTTCTTTAGAACCCTGGTAGAGTGTGATCCTATTTTCCTAGTTCCACTTAATCTGGGCTCCAGCCTGGGACATTCTCTACATCAGGGATATGCTGAACCTTCATCAACACTTCATACAACAAAGGATCCTTATTTGTTTTCCCCAACAAATGAGTCAAAGAATACCAAGTCTTTACATGTAGAGTTCTCTTCCTTTTGCTATAGTTTCCAAAAAGTACAGTGTCTTAAATACCCCACCAGGCCTCTGAACCCCCAAGAAAGAAAATGGTCCATTGCTTGCACTGCTCACTATTCTGAAGGCAAAGGATGAAACCCTCTTCAGGCCAGAGCCAGGGATATTCAGGTTACCAATTTTATAACCTTGGTTGCCTGGTTTCCCATGGCAACCACCAGTTCTTCCAAGGTTACAGTGGATAACAAATTAGAAGCAGCAAAGTAGGGGGTTGTTAGAAGCAGGCTCACTGAAAAGTGACAGGTGTCAGAAAGAGAGGAGACAGAAGGTACACTAACTGGAAATGCCCAGCAGCCTACGGCCAGTAAGTGTTGGCCACATAGCCCTTAGTACCACAATCATGCCTGAGGGCATCACTATATTTGAGCCATACCAATAGCCCTGAGTCATCAAGAAAAGATTAACTTATGTCAAGAAAATTCTGTTAAGTAAGGGAAATAACTTTTCAATACATTTTAGAAATATTTCCATCAAAAATTATTATATATATGCACATATATATGGTATGTTTAAATGATTAAGCCTTAGTTACCTGAAAATTCTCATACAGAAAACATTTAGTAATTGAAAGTGCTGAATATAAAAGTCTTTGACCTCTGTAAGGTTATTTCTTCTTAGGGACCAAAGGTGGATCTGGAGAGTTCCCTTGATTGCTTATTGGCCTGGCTGATGTTAATTCCTTCTGTTCTAAAATGGAGTGTGAGTGTGACTGTGTCTTCCCAAATCATGTGAGTGGACATGAACAGGAAATGTTGATATACAGAAGGAGGAGTGGACCAAAAAGAAGGTATATCTATTTTCTAAACAGTGGAAATTTTAGAATGTAAGTGATGGAAAGAGAACAGTTATAAGAACAACTGATCTAATAATAATTGCTTCCTCTGTTTTTCCAGTCTTTCTGCCTCCGGTGCTCATTTGAATGCCTGCTTTCCTTTCCAAAATTACTACCTTTTCCAGAGATAATCGTGCTGCTTAAAAAGAATGTCATCCTTCTCCTTATCAGTCTGTGTGAGGAGAAGGGAACTGGTCTCTCACTCTCTCCACCACCTCTCTTGCCTTACTTTCCTAATCTGTTTGACTGAAAATTAGAGAGGACAGGGCAGAAGCTGAGGTAACTGTCCTCATAAATTAGGCTCCTGAACCTTCGAATTCTGCAGTAGCTTGAGTAAACAAGAGTCAGATGTTGGGGGACTGAGTCCAGTGGCAAATCTATGCCTCTATCTCAGGGTAGGGGCTGCATCTTGTTAGCTGTGCTCTTAATTCTTTTTTTTTTTTTTTTTTAAAGATTTTATTCATTTATTTGACAGAAAGGAGAGAGATCACAAGTAGGCAGAGAGGCAGGCAGAGAGAGAGAGGGGGAAGCAGGCTCCCCGCTGAGCAGAGATCCTGATGTGGGGCTCGATCCCAGGACCCTGAGATCATGACCTGAGTCGAAGGCAGAGGCTTTAACCCACTGAGCCACCCAGGCGCCCCTGTGCTCTTAATTCTTAACTCGGTACCTTAATCCCTTTAGGAAATTCAGGAAGCAAATCTAAACATTGAAATTGGTAAGACAATAGTAGTTCTTTAAAATAAAGAATAACAATCCATGCTTCCAAACAACATTGTATCAGAGATGCTAGTCAGTACAGAATAAAAAGAAGTATAGAATGATCCTGATGGAAGAAATGGAACTATCTTTTTTTCTCAAATGATATGACAATCTAAAAAGAAAACCAAAAATAATCTACAGGTACATTTATTAAAATACACTTGATCTTAGCCAAAAGGCCGAGAAGCGATGGTAAATTTATTAAAGTAAATAAAAAGTTTATTAGTGTTGGCTAACAGAAGATCAATGGTCAAAAGTCAAATTAGAATATGTGACTTATAGAGGGGGAAAAGGAGCCCATTTCTAAAGGCAACGTAAAACACAAGTTTCCTGGGGAAAATGATTTTCAAAAGATGTAAAAGACTTTGTGGAAATTGTAACAGTGTAAAATTGAAAGACATTAAAGAAGGCCTAAATAAATAGAGAGAAATATACTGCTTACAATAGAAGATTTAGTTATATTACTTTTCCTTAAAATCAATTCTACATTTAAAAAAATCCCAACAGAAATATTTTCATGAAATTGGGCAAGCTTATTATAAAATTATTATAGATGGATAAAGAGCCAAGAATTGCTGAGGACTCTGTGAAATATGAGAACCAGGCAAGAGACTTTCCCCAACAGATATCCAGGGTGAGTTTAAAAGTACTGAAATTAAGATGGGGTGGCATTAACAGAAGTTTAGACAAATGGACCAACAAAAGAGAATGGAGAACCTGGAGGAGCCATGCACAAATGGAAGTCTTATATATGAGTTAATATTGAGAATGACAAAATGACAGTCTATTTAGTACTCGTGAATTGTATTGTCTTAAGGAGGAAAACATACCTCCCTTCCTTACACCATATAGAAAAATTACTTCTGGATGGATTAAAACTTCAAATGTGAAAATAAAAGACATCTAATGAGGAAGAAGCATATACATGCTTTAACAGGAATGATTCATTTATTAAACTGTGTAGTGAGTACTATTTTCATGTCTTTCCTTAAACAGTACACATATGTGTATGTGTATATCATATATACATGTGGATACATATACACACACAGGTATCTATAATTTCTATACATGATGTAACTCATAATGACATGTAAAAATTTGTTTAGAAGCATTGAACTTTACATATTTAAGTTCCTGATTATTTTCTATCCTAAAGACTCTTCTGTAGAAGTGATACTTCTCCATTGTTTTGTAATATATTATTTCAGCAACTCTGTTTTCCTGGGAAATATTACATAGGAGTGTTACAGAGTTTCAACATTATTCTAGAGTTTCCATAAGTGAAGCTGAAGGTTAGAAGCATACTTTCTGAGTTGATTCATTCACCCATTCATTCTTTAATATTGAAACAGGGTGGTAAATTTATATCAAGCACCATGACAGTTAGTGAGCTCTGTCCTCTTGAGGCTTAAAGACCAACCTCCTATGCTGGACAGTTTCCAAAGGAACTCCATTTCCAGATCCACTATTTGTCCACTCTTCTTTGTCACACATTGTGCCCTGGAATTCTAACTCTTACAAACTTCCTGACCCAGGTTCCCTTACCCTCCAGCTTCTGGCTGGATTTGGCCAATGGGAAGCACCAGGAGAAGATGGGGATGATTACAGCTGAAGATATTTATTACCCCTCCTGTTCCCTATCTGACTTGCTAAGGTTTCAGTAGCAACTATTTTCCCGTTGACCTGCGACACTTGTTAGATGGCTCTTTGTAGCTCCGGCTCTCACTGGGTTTTGACATCACTGGTTCCCACCTTTGCCCTTTCAGGATGAAGAACGCTAACAGCTTTCCAATCTTCCTCCTCTTGGAAGATTGGAAAGCTTCCCTTTTAGAGCCTCTTATTCCTTCTCTCTTCAGTTAAACCTTGCGAGTGTGTCAGCTACTTACAACTTGTAATAAGTACTAGAAATAAAAATAGGAAGATGTGTGTCTGGTGCATCTCAAGTACTTCTTCTAAATATCTTGGCCACACCTGTCTCTCATACCCTCAATACATCTTCTGCCACAGAAAATGCCACAGCAGAGAGATTCCATGTGGGCCCGTGTGGTTCTATCTTCTGAAGTCTCCAGACACATGCTTGGGTCTCTGGCTCTTGCCACTTCCAGGGATCAGTGAAATTCCATAAGGCACACTTTGGGTCCTGGCTTTATGAACTGATGCCAAGAGGTGATATGGCATAATCTAGAAATGCCGAGGACCAACTTCCCTCTGAAGTTGACACTGACCAATGGGAGAGAGAAGAGGGGAGAAAATAGGCCAGAAACACCCATCTTCTCTTATCCTTTGATCCATGATTTTTATGTCCAGCCAGTTCAAAGATGTTGACTGTGGCTCAGTAGATGCTGGTATACCACTGTCATGAAGCAGTGACAGAGTAGCTGGCTCAAGGACACATCTCCTGTGTCTGCTTCCCATCTTTCCTTGCTTCGCTTTCCCTTATTCTTAAATCCATGGCCTTGGTCTGGCACTTCCCAAATACAGCATTAACACTCAGTTTAGACTTGGTTTCAAAGAACCAGGTAATACATTAAATGAGAACCAGGTAGACATCCTTAGATACCATGGTTCTTTGAGGAACTTGAATTTAAACTGAGACCTGAAGGATGGGAATCAAGCCATAAAAACAGTATTTTGGTCAAAAAGAAGAGCAATTAAAGTCATTTGACAAGTTTAAGCAGAAAAGAGTCATAAACTGATTTACAATTTTAAACCTCACTCTGGCTACTACATAGAAATGGCCAATAATGGCACATCTGCTGAATTGAATTTGGTTGAGAGTACAAAGACCGTGGTAAACTTGAACTACAGGGGTGGCAGAGATCACAGGGAGAAGTGGAGAGATACAAAAGACATTCTGGAGGGAAAAAACGAGAGAGCCAGATTATAAATTGGATATGGAGGCTGAAAGAAATAGTAGTGTAGAGTCTGACACCTAGGCTTTGAATTAGTAAATCTATCGATGATGATGGGCTACTTACTGAAAGAGGAGCATTTTGGGGAAGTCCAAGTAGGGGAAGTAAAGAGTTCCATACTTTGACATGTCGAACTTGAGGTGTGCTCAAGATATATCAAGATAGAGCTATCAAGCAGAAGTTAGAAGCACAGAGGTGCAGAGCAACATCACTGGTAGGCAGTATCATAAAGCTGGCATTTAAAATCATGGGGAAGAATATATCACCTGGAAAGAAATGATAGAAAAGAAATGAAGGCCCGAGCCAGGTCTTGAACAGGAGGAGACAGTAATAAAAGACTACAAAATAGCTGTCAGGGGGGCAGGGAGAATGGGAGCCGTCAGGATGATTGAGAAGAGAGGATTTAGGACGAGGATGCTCAACGGAGGTGGGTGCTACTGCAGTACTGAGTCAGATGAGGACATCGAGTCAGCTATTTGATTTGACACCATGGAGATCACTGACGACTGAAAGCGGCAGATTTAATGGAGTGACAACACTGAAAGCTAGAGCAGAGGGAGATGAGAAAAAGCAACACTGAAATATCACTTCACACGCAACAGATTGGGAAAAATTAAACAAAGGAAAATGCCAAGCACTATTGAAGATGCAAGGAAAGAGGAATGCTCAAAACTTTATGTGACTTTGGAAATCAGATTAATATTTTAGAATCAAATTACATATATATGTAATATATATATATATTTAAAATACATATGTATTTAAGAAAAAAATATATATATATTTAAAAGATGACGCCTATGTTTGTGACCCAGCTACTTTATTTCTTAAAGTTATCCCCATAGAAAGTCACTTATAGGCACATGGTGATGTTTGCAGGGTTGGGGGTGGCTTCATTGAAGCCCTTGTGATAAGAGATTTTGGGGAGATAGACTAACTGTCCATCCTTCAGGAAAGAATCAAATGAATTTATTCAAACAACACTATAACATGTACCATAATAAAAGAGGACATTAATCTACTTTGGTGTGGAGAAATTTCAAAACAAAATTTTGAGTGAAAAGGAGTTTCCAAATAATTGCAAAGTGCATACCATTTGTCTAAAATTTTAAACATGGTACAGTATTTAAACATTTGTGGGTATGTATGTATATAGAATAATTACATTTAAAAATGTCCATGGAGTGCATACATATCAACCTCAAGAAAACATTTACCTCCAGAGAGGGGAGGGGAGAAGAAATAGGAGCACAGACCTTTAGTGAATTCTGTAATACTTTAGTTTTTGAAACAGGGAGGGGAAAGCCTGAAGAAATATGGCAAAATGTTCATCTTTATTCAAATCTTGGTAGTGGTTACTTGAAAGTTTATTATATTATTTTCTACGGTTCTCTCTCTCTCTGTTTGAAATATTTCATAATTTATTTACAAATAAATAATAAGTTGAGGAAATGGAGGAAATGAGCTTAGAGCATTTTATTAGACAATTTTCACCCTGGCTGGTTTCATCCAGATTTCTAATTTGAATTATCATTTATATAATGCCAACATTTTTCCTTCCATTTCTAACCCCTCCTATGAGTGGTAGACTCATACGTACATACAACTGTCTACTCTTCATCCACGAAACCCGTTCCTCGCTCAAGATCTCATTTCGGTAACCAACGCACCACGCACCCAGGTTCTCTGACCGGAGATCTAGGTTTAATACAAAATTCCTTGGTTCCTCTTGTAGCCCTACAGTCACACCATCAACAAGTCATTTTGATTTTAGCTTAAAATATATACTGTCACATCTGACCATTTCCTACCACTTCCACTACCACCATCATAGTCCAAGGCACCATCTTGTCTTCCCTATTCTGTTGCAACAGATACAAATGGGTATTCCTTCTCTTACTCTCTATAGTTCAACACTGACTTTGCTACCTTCTCTTACTCTCTATAGTTCAACACTGACTTTGCTATCTTTTAAGATCTGAATCACATCACGCCACTGTCCAGTTCAAATTCATTCTTGAAACAAGATACAGATTCCTCTATATGACTTCCATGAAGCCAAGGTCATTTTTAGATGTCATGTAATCTAAAAGACAGGTTTGTAAAAAGAGAAGGAAGCAAATATGAGACTCTTAACTATAGAGAATACACTGAGGGTTGATAGAGGGAGGCAGGTAGGGGGATGGGCTGGATGGGTGATAGGGATTAAGGAGGGCACCTGTGAGGAGCACTGGATGTTGTATGTAAGTGATGAATCACTAAATTCTACTCCTGAAGCTAATATTACCCTGTATGTTAACTGACTAGAATTTAAATTAAAACTTGAAATCAGGGGTGCCTGGGTGGCTCAGTCGTTAAGCGTCTGCCTTCGGCTCAGGTCATGATCCCAGGGTCCTGGGATCAAGCCCCGCATCAGGCTCCCTGCTCAGCGGGAAGCCTGCTTCTCCCTCTCCCATTCCCTCTGCTTGTGTTCCCTCTCTCGCTGTGTTTCTCTCTGTCAAATAAATAAAAATCTTAAAAAAAAACAAACTTGAAATCAAAAATAAAATAAAAGTCTGTTGGATAAATAAATGAATGGGGAAAAGGATCATGAAGGAGTAAGACACTTGAGTTGGTGAAAGCTGATGGGCACAAGTGGAGGAACTAGCTGTCAACAAACGGTAGGAAATTATTATAATGAGAGAGGAAGGAGGAGAGGATTGAGGGTTTGGTGGAAGGAAGATAAAGTACTCCTTGTTTGCTGGTCTTTATTGCCTCGATGAAGTATTACGCAAGGTCAAGTCTGACAGAATGTGTGGAATGTGAGAGAAGTATGAGGAAAGAACAGAAAGTTACCTTTTAGAGAATAGGAAATTAAACTACCTATGAAAGTAAGCCTTCCGGGACATGTGTAGCGTCCATTACAGTTTTGTGATTATGAATGCATAATACCTCTCACCAGCCCCGTCAGATCATTTTTGGTGGTTATACCTGGCTGCTTGAGTGCAGGCACAGAAAAGATGGAGAGCTGGTGGTGAGAGTGGGAGTTTTGACCCTGGAGTGGGATAGGCAGAGAGAGGAAGAACAGAGGAGAGGAGACAAAGAGCAGAGGAGCACCCTCCTTGCATATAATGATCATATCTAATGACGGATCCTGAAATCGAAGGCAGGCAAGAACAGAAGTGAAGACAGGGGGAAGGTGAGAGAGAGCGAGAAATTGGAAGTGTCCATATATTGAAGACTTAGATGGAAGGTGAATGTAGCAGCATGAGCATTGGGGTAACTGAGCTGAAAAGAGGTGAAGAGCTGACAAAGGAATGCTTGAGAAGATATCTCAGGGGTGGAACCCAGAGACTTGATAACTAGAGAAGAATGTAGAAAAGGTTATTGAGAAAGAAAGGATCAGATTATTAAATCATATTAAAGAACAATTATACATGAAAGAAAGGAAAAAAAAACTCTTCAGGAACCTAGAGGACAGTAAGAGAAAGTAATTAGGAGGGGGTTGATGCCATTAATACATAGGGTGTGTTGTGTTGTGTTTCAGGAGGAAATAGTGATAAGGGGCATCTGGAAATGCCCTTAGAGACATAGACGATACTCTACTTCTTGTCATGAAGAAATGGAATCTAGTAGATACTTTCTTTTTGAGAAGTGGCAAAAAAAAAAAGCATATCTTCTGCTTCTGCTAAGATATTCAAAATGCCTGAGTCTTTGGTATCCTCTACTGTATGACTTCAGGAAAGTCACTTAGCATGCATTGTTTTGAATTTTCAGCCTATATTGTAAGCCGCACTAACTAGATGATCTTTAAGCATTTACCTAGGATTAGGATTCTATTTCTTTATATTCATCATTTTGACCACATTGCCTTCTGTATTTTACCAGTTTTCAATTATTTCGGAATTATACCTGCTATTTGCTAAAAATGAACTTTAAATAACCAAGATACATGTGGTTTTCTTTTGCTTCCCGAAAGACAAAATTGGTGGAAATACAGTAATCTATATAGATTACACTTGGTTAGTCACACAAATGGAGCTTAGCCTCACTCATGATAATATGAACATCAGGTAATAAAAAAGCCATTTATATTTGGATCTGAACCACGCTGTGATGTTATTTTGTCAGTGTACTTTCTTAATTACATTGTAAACTAAACAAACTTCGCATTCTCCAGGTAATTATCAGATAGGAGGCCTGGGGATGAAGAGTTTTGGACTTAGGCTAATGGAAGGAGAAAGACCAGGTGAAGAATTCCAAAGATAATCAACAAATAAATCCATTGAATAATGGAGAATTAACTAAATAAGCTTAACTCTTTGACCATCCCCACATTTAAATGACCTAGAGTATAAATGTCCTAGCACAGTGCCTGGCACAAAACAACTCAATAAATATTGATTTCCTTCTTTCTTTCTTTGTTGGTTATAGAAGTTCCTTTTTCTCTTTTCTTTTTTTAACTTATATGAAGGTCATTTCTTATCTTCTTCTCTATTGATTTCAATCCTTGGAGAATAAAGAGATCACAAATAAAAAGAAAAGGTGTTGAAGCCTTGTTCTATGGCCCAGCCTAATGTGACAATAAGAATGTTTCCCCTTCCTATAAGGGTATTGTTAGGAAATGCATGCACTCAAACTAACATCAAACCTATTTATTTAGCAGATATGGGGTAGATTCCCCCTTTGGTTACTCAGATAAGGACATATGGCACCATGACGACGATAATTATAAGCAACCAGTCTTAAGATGGACAGTTTGAACATAATACAATATCCCTTAACAAATGGGATTTTAACACTCTCCAGGTATTTCCCTGCTGTGTGAGATCTTCTGTGTGAAATCTCTTTGTTCAGCTCAGATGGGTCGTTTGTCAAATTCCTTCTCATTATTAAAAATGTATTCAATAGCATTTAATGAGTACATATGGGCTCAGAAATGATCACAAATTAAAATTTCAAAAGCCATATTTTATCTGCACTCTCTAAGACTATGAATATGTAGTAAGCCCTTAATGTGGACGATTCTTAATGCTCAAACAGGATCTCATCCTTATAATATTCACTGAGTTTTTACAGCCTTCAGTTTTCAGGTAAGGAAATTACAAAAACCCAAAGAGATGATGTTGGGGTTTGGGAAAGAAACCGCAACAGGAACAGGCCTGCCAACCTTTAATTAAAGTCTCAATCCAAGTATTCTTCCATTTGATGACCTTGTGATTAACATTTGCCAATTCATTCTTTTATTTAGAAACCAGTTTATGGAGTGCTTTGCAAATAAAATGTGTTAGGTAAGTAGTGTTAGTATTAACAGTAATTGTTTTAATAAGTGTAATTAAAAACAGACTACCTGGAACCTTATTTTGTTTTGTTTTTGTCTGTTTGTTTTTAAAGATTTTATTTATTTAGGCGCACCTGGGTGGTTCAGTTGTTAAGCATCTGCCTTCAGTTCAGATCATGATCCCAGGGTCCTGGGATTGAGCCCCAAGGGCTCCCTGCTCAGTGGAAACCTGCTTCTCCCTCTTGTGTTCCTTCTCTCACTGTGTCTCTTTCTGTCAAATAAATAAATAAAATCTTTTTAAAAAAGGGGGGGACATTTAAAAAAAGGATTTTATTTATTTGATAAAGAAAGAGAGAGAACACAAGTAGGGGGAGCGGCAGAGGGAGACAGAGAAGCAGGCTCCAAGCAGGGAGCCTGACATGATTTCAGGCCAAGAACACTCACGTGGGCCTGGCCCACAGAAACCTGCCCCCACAACGTTCCATTCTCTTTTGCCTTCTGAGGTGGGTGAATGTGGACATTTCAGAAGCCATGGAAGGTGATAGAGCCCCGAGGTGGGGAGCAGCCTGAACCCTCAAGCCTCTGTTCGAATGAGAGTTACTTGTTTTGAAATTTATGTGAGCAAGATGAACTTCTACTTGAGTGAATATGGACAGGTATGGGCGTGTGTATCATCGTCTAGTTCTCAGATCAGCTCTGCTTATGAATATATACATATATACATGATAAGCACAATATATACATGTATATATTCATATAATATTGGGTAAGAGAGGCAGAAACAGAGTCTAACAAAAACCTCACCTCCCCGCACAGCCACCCACAATTGGGAAGGATCTCACGAGGGCAAAGCTACTCCCTGAAGAGTGAAGAGTCTGTGTTCCACATCAGGCGCCCCAATCTTTGGAACGTGCAATGGAGAGACAAGCCCCCAAGATGTCTGGCTTTGAAAACCAAGGAGGCTTATGTCCAGGAGACCCAAAGGGCTGTCTGGAATGGAAACATTTCTTTTAAAGGGCTCGAGTACCTTGTCTTTTAAGGGTCCCTCATCCCAGGGACCAGTACAAAAGCAGCAGTTTGAAAGTGCCTAGACTGTATGTGAAGGAGATTCATGTGCTAATCTTCAAGTGTCTTCCAGAGAGGCAAAGGCTTGCTGGGACCCCCTCCAGGAAGTGAGGGACTGGCAGCTGCCATTTTGGGCTCTCCTTCTACCTTGATGACTCTAGTGGGCATGCCCCAACCCTGTGCTCTCTTGCCGCCCCACTAAGCAGGTGAGCGTGCCTCAGCTCTGCACACCCCTGGTGCTTCGTTAAAGACAGCAGGTGGACATCATATACACAGGAGATGATCCTTGATCACCTGGTTCTGGTGGCCAGGGTTCTGTCTTCCCAGGTCCCATGAAACTAACAATCAGAGATAGTTCTTGGTAAAATGTAGTTTTAGAATGTGTTTAATTTTTTAATTTAAAATTTTTCTTAGAGCGAGAGAGTTGGGGGGAGAGAGAACTGCAAGCAGACTCCACACTCAGGACAGAGCCCCACGCAGGACTTGATCTCACGACGCTGAGATCATGACCTGAGCTGAAATCAAGAGTGAAATGCCTAATGGATTGAGCCACCCAGGTGCCCCAGAACGTGTTTAAACATAAGTTGTTATCAACATAATACAGACTGGTATATATATAGGATGATCTATGTGAGCCTCATGGTAATCACAAAACAAAAACCTATAGTAGGTAAAAAAAGAGATAATAAAAAAGGAATCTAAGCATAACACTAAGACCACGAGGGAAATAGAACAAACAATCCTAAAATTGTATGAAACCACAAAAAACCCCAAATAGCCAAAGCGATTCTGAGATAGAAGAACAAATCTAGAGATATCATAATGCCTGATTTCAAACTACATACAAAGCTACAGTAATCAATAATATGGTTTCAGCATAAAAACAGGAAAGACACATAGATCAAAGAACAGAACAGAGAGCCCAGAAATAAACACATGCATATACAGTCAATTAATTTATAACAAAAAGACAAGAATATACAATGGGGATAGGGCAGTCTCCTTAATACTGCACAGCCACATGCAAAAGACTAAAACTAGACCATACACAAACATTAATTCAGAATGGACTAAAGAATTGAATGTAAGACCTGAAACCATAAAATTCTTAGGAAAAAAACAGGTTTAGGTAAGCTCTTTGACATCAATCTCATCCACAAGTTTTTGGATCTGACTCCAAAAGCAAAAGCAATAAAAGGAAAAATAAACAAATGGGACTACATCAAAAGGCTTTTGCATAGCAAAGGAAAAGGCAACCTACTGAATGAGAGAATATATTTGCAAATCATGTAACCAATAACAGATTAATATCCAAAATATATAAAGAACTCATACAACTCCATAGCAAAAAAACAATCAATCCAATTGAAAAAATACATGATCTAAATGGGCATTTCTCCAAAGACATACAGATGGCCAACAGGTACAGGGAAAGATAATCAACACTGCTAATCATCAAAGAAATGCAAATCAAAACCACAATGAGATATCATCTCACACCTGGCAGAATGGCTCGTATCAAAAGATAAGAAATAAGAAGTGTTGGTGAGAATATGGGGAGAAAAAGGAATCCTCGGGCTCTGTTGGTGGGATTGCAAACTGGTGCAAGTTTTCTGGAAAACAGTATAGAGTCCTCAAAAAGTTAAAAATAGAGCTACCCAATGATCCAGCAACCACACTACTGGGTATTTACCTCCAAAATGCAAAAACACAAATTCAAAGGGATACATGCACCCCTACATTTATAGCAGCATTATTTATAATAGCCAAGATATGGAAACAGCCCAAATGTCCACTGATTAAGGAATTGATAAAGAAGGTGTGGTATAGATATACAATGGAATATTATTTAGCCATAAAAAGAATGAAATTTTGCCATTTGCAACAACATGGATAGAGCTAGAGAGTGTAATGCTAAGTGAAATAAGTCAGAGAAAGACAAATACCATGTGATTTTATTCGTATGTGGAATTTAAGCACAGAACAAATGAGCAAAGTAAAAATAAGAGAGAGAAAGACAAGCCAAGAAACAGACTCTTTTTTTTTCAGTATTTTTATTTATTTATTATTAACATATAATGTATTATTTGTTTCAGGGGTACAGGTCTGTGAATCATCAGTCTTACACAATTCACAGCACTCACCATAGCACATTACCCTCCCCAAAGTCCATCACCCAGCCTCCCTATCCCTCCCACCCCCAATCCACTCCAGCAACCCTCAGTTTGTTTCCTGAGATTAAGAGTCTCTTATAGTTTGTCTCCCTCTCTGGAAGAAATAGACTCCTAACTGCTGAGAACAAACTGGTGGTTACCAGGGGGGGTGGGGGGTGGGATGGGGGGATGAGTGAAATAGGTCATGGGGATTAAGGAAGGCCTTGTGATGAGCACTGGGAGATGTATGGAAGTGTCAAATCACTATTTTGTACACCTGAAACTAATATGACATTGTATAATAATCATACTGAAAGATTTTTAAAAAGCTCACTGTCAACAATTTCCCTAAGTCCGTTTACAAAATAATTTTATAAATATTTCTATATTATGGGTCATTAATAATCTAAATGACAAATATAAAGTGATTGGAGCCCTAAGACTTAAATCACTATCACTATTCTAAAATATTTTGATCCTGTGTGTATCCATATTAATATCACATATCCCCGAACTGGATGAAGGTGTCCAGGAGATAAAAACTTCCAGGTGTAAGATAAACAAGTACTGGGGACGGCATGCTTGGCATGATGGTGATGGTTTGTACAGCTACGTGATATCTTAGAAAGTTGTTAAGAGAGTAAATCCTAAGAGTTCTCACCACAAGAAATTTTTTTTTCTATCTATATGAGATGATGTATGTTAACTAAACTTAACCGTGGTCATCCTTTCACAATATTTGTAAATCAAGTCATTATGCTGTATACCTTAAACTTATACAGTGCTGCATGTCAATTAGTTATATCTCAACGAAACTGGAAGATATATATATATGTGTGTATATATATATCATACATATCATATAATGATATGGATGTAATATATATAAATACATAATTTATATATATAATATATAATGTATCATTATATATATCATATAATATATATATCATATGATGTATGGATGTAACAGAATACGAGATGTAATAGATTGTATATTATATGATATATATGTGTAAGTATACATATATAATAATATGTAACACATATACAATATGTTATAACATTATATGTTATATATATAATCGTAAGCACAGCCAATACGAGAACTAGCCTAGAACACACACACACACGCACACACACACAGCTCATGTGATAATATTATGTTACATAGAGAATCCTAAGAGTGGCTGATCTGAAAACTATACTAGGATCAAGCTTCTAGAACGACAGTCCAAGATCAGAGGGAATCAGCAGTCAAGCCGCCTTGATGTCGAATACTGAGCACCTAACCAGGGCTCTTCCATTTCTCACTGCGGACAGGATTGGCCCCAGATGTCAGGATGACGCTGTAGCCTGCATATAGAGATAAAGTGGCTTTAATAGTGCAGAAAAGGGCATTGTGGGGACAAGGAGTATAGCAGACGGTGACAGCCTTCTTTCAGCTGACTTCTTTGTAATCATTTGCAGGTGGCAACTAAAGGCAGATTCAGCCCAAGGCTCTTGGCTGAGCTACTTCCAGGCCCCGTCAAGCTCGGGCAGCACTGCGGGCTACCTCGGGCCCTACAGACTTGTCACCAAGACCCTGTTAATCCCAGGTCCACGCCGGCTTGTTCAGGCCATGCTCACCTCTGGGACTCTTCTGTGTTTAACAGCAGGTCAGCTAACTTCATAATCCTTCACTGGATTTTTCCTCCCAGCTTCCATCTTCAAGGAGATTAGAGCTCTGTAATATCTCTCTTCTTCCCTCTCTTTTCTCCGGGGCCGCGTCTAAATGTGATTAGGCATAGCCGTGCCAGTGTGTCTTGTGTCTGGAGTCACACGCTGCTAAAAGACAGATCTGAGAGATGCTCTACGATTTTGCCTTTCCATTTTGCCTTTTTATTTCCCTCCAAAGCCCAAGCACGTCAGTTAAAACCAATTTCTTTCTTTCTCAGACAGACGCTGCAGCCATTACGGTTGGGGGTTAAATGGTTTTTGCTCTTCTAAAACAGTTAGGATGGCTGTGTTATTGGGTTACTTCAGCTCCCTGTGATCTACATCCTGTTGCCAACTAAGGTCACGGAGATTTTGGAAGCAGAGTGATGGAGGCTTGGGGGCGCTGGTTTTCTTTAAGTGGTATCAGCACATCATCGGTGATGAAAAACCTGTGAGTCCTGAGATCTCTTTGGATTCCTAAAGCTCAGGCTGGGATTAGGAGCGTAAGGTAGGCTTTTCTTTCCCACTGGAAGGGTGGCTTCTATTCTTAGGTTCACATCCACAGGCACAGGAGACCGGGGCTGCCGAGGACCCTTCAGAATGTTCTAGTAAGATCGAGCCTAGTGACCTGAACCTACTAAGATATGAGACTCTTTCTCCTATCCATTAACATATTAGGGAAGAAGAGTCTGAGAACTTTTCTGTGTAGCTGACCCATTGTGTGTGCACCCTGAAATTCAGGGCATTCTCCATATTGTCTAATTCTAACCTTTTTAACTTATTCTTAGTTTTTATTCTTATTTTTTATTGAAGTATAACTGACACAAATTGTTACCTTAGTTTCAGGTGTACAACACAGTGATTTGACAACTCTATGCATTATGCCATGTCCCCACAAGCCTAGCTACCACCTGTCACTATACTCTTACAATCCTAATCCTTCTTTTTAAATTTCTGCTTTTTCTCCTTTCCTTTTCTCCTCTTCACAGTGAAACAGTATTATGGCAATCCCTCCATAACGATGCCCAATTCAAGTCTATTCTCCTCCTCCCTATCAAAAGAACAAGACTATAAAAGGATAGCACCATATATTTTACACCTAGAAAACCTCATCCTCATAATTTTATGGGTTTTTTTTTTCCATGTGGCACAAAACTGAAGCAAAATTAAGGGCAGTTAAAACTTTGAGGTGTGGGGTTACATGTTACTGGATTGTGCCGCTCTTTTAGGACAGAGAGAATGGAGTAGGTCTTCAGCTCAAATGTTGCAATGATATTGAGCTCACTGCTCAGAGAGAGGAAGCAGAAGAGGAAGTAGATAAGCAGCAACAAGGAGCAGCCAGGGGACGAGGAGAGTCACAGAGATGTGGCAAAGATCCCAGAGCTGCTTTGGTCTGTTGCTGGGCATTTTCGCTCAGCCCCTGCTCAGCTCATCAGGGTGACCTCTGGTCCTGATATCATCAAGTGTATGATTGTGATTCTGCTTATTTCTTATCTGTATCACCTGCCAGCTCTTCATTTTCTTATTTCCTAGTTTGGATTCCGAGACCACTTTCTAATGCCACCTCCCTTCTTAATAACCTTAAATGGCTCCTCATTGCCTATAAGATGAAATTGCATGTACAATTAACTGCAATACACTAAGCTAACAATAGCTAGCATTTATTGAGCCCTTTTAAGTGCACAATGCTGAGTGCGTTATATGAATAACACTTAAATATCACAACTATCCTGCAGGGTTGGTGTTATTATTCCCATTGCACAGATGAGGGATCTGGGGCTCCCAAAGGTAAGGGGCTTACTTAGGGTCCAAGATCTACCCCAGTGGTGAAGCCAGGACTTAAACCCGGGCTCTCCTGATTCCAAAGTCATCACCCTCACAATAGGATATGCCAAGTTGTGCTCATTCATCAATTCATTCATTTACTTAATTGACATTAATGGTACTTTTATCAACAAATTATTATGCGAAGACAAATGTAGGAGCAATTAAGTCTGTTAGAGACTTTAAGGAGGGCCAGTATGTGAAGGGTAAGTAGAATCATTTCAAGTAGTGGGAGTGTGGGTGTGAGCAGGGGGTAGCCTGGATTTTGGAAGATGGCTTTGTTAGCACAATGAACCACAGGAGTAAACAAACAGATATTCAATCCACAAGGAAGCCTTCTGCCATAGCAAATAAGAAAAAGAAACCAAACCCTGTGAGGAATGTTCTTTTCTTTGATCCGGTCCAAACCTACTGACTTTTAGAAAGAAATTGTATGATTCACTATAATTTCCTTTGCAGAAAGGAATGTTGGTTCGGGGAGGGCGGAACGCATATTTTGTCTTAGAAATCTACAGCCTCCTAAAGAGGGTTTTCTTCAGAAGACAGTGAGGCTAGACTCTAGGGAAGGCCATACATTTGGGGAATTATCAAAGCTGTCACCTGAATCTTCCTTTCACTGGACTCTTCTAGTAGGTGAAGCATACTAAACATGGGGGGGGGGCGGGCACTGCACGAAGGGAGAAAGGATCCTGATGAGAATTAGCCCCTGGCATCCTATCGGAGTGGTCGGCTTTCACTGGACATGGCCACTTCGCTTGAGGGGAGGAGGCTAACTCTGTCGTGCTCTGACGTCCCTTGCCCCTGAGACACGACCTGCCTTTGAAGGTGTCCATTTCATATGATGGCGAGTGGAGAACTCACTTCCACTTAGCATGCCCATTTGCAAAGACCGTGACTAACACCTCATTCTAAAACAAACATGCATGAATGAAAAACAACCAGCCAACTCAGACAAAACCTATCTCCCAGCAGCTCTCCCGAACCTCACACAAACAATTGACTCAAACACAAAACACCCACACATTATCTTGTCAAATGCTGCTCTTCCTGTCTCAATTTCTCGGGCTGACTGCAATTTTTACTCCTTCCTTTTCTGCATCTGTTACCATTCTTCTTGGGATTCATGAGAAATATGGTCGTTTTCTTTTTTTCCCCCCTGAGTTCGGATACGTCCAAATACGAAATCACCGTGATTTCTCCTCTTGCTCTCCTGAGGCTTCTTCTCCTAACACAAAAACCAAATCATATCCAATGACCTGAAGGCAGTTTATCTGAGTGTGAGGGGTCACTGGCAACATCCCACTCCTCATTTCTGGTCCTATTTCCCATTCCTCCTTTAGTATATTATTGGGGTTCTCTGGTCATTTTCATTTGTCCCTTAACTGCGTTATTTTTAAAACTCAGAATGTACACAATGATTCCTTAACAGAGTCTCCAAATGGTTTATTCTACTTCAGAGAAATGACTCAGGAAATAGACCCACAGTTCTACTTTCTCTCTCAGCTTGCAATGGAACCCTTGTTGATTTTATTGGATCAGTAACTTTGAAAGCCTCAAGAACCCTCCTATGACTGTGAGCTCCCCTTTATCCCTTTTCACCATGGCTTGCTTCACCAATCCGGAAAGTGGACCCTAGCTTTGGCAATCGAAGCTAGTTAAAGCTATGCTAGTAAATGGCAGATAAGGGGTAACATTTAGTCATCTCTCTGGCTCTCATTTCCGTAGGGTCCACCATCACCGACTTCATAGTTCTGACATGCTTAATAGCTCCTTCAAAGATTTTCACTGTGCAGTTTCCTAATGCAACCGTAATGAGCACAGCTTGAAGAATCGCCTCTCTTAAGAGTGATCACACAAGGGACACCTGCGTGGCTCAGTTGGTTGGGCGGCTGCCTTCGGCTCAGGTCATGATCCCAGGGTCCTGGGATCGAGTCCCACATCGGGCTCCTTGCTCAGTGGGGAGCCTGCTTCTCCCTCTGCCTCTGCCTGCCACTCTGCCTGCTTGTGCTCTCTCTCTGATGAATAAAAAAAAAAAGAGTGATCACACAAGGCAAAATAGCTAGTTCCCAGTTTCCATGTTTTCGTAGACTCTCTAGGTGACCTCCAACAGGTCCTACGCCCTTTCT
Source organism: Potos flavus (assembly GCA_028534135.1). Lineage (NCBI taxonomy): Eukaryota > Metazoa > Chordata > Mammalia > Carnivora > Procyonidae > Potos > Potos flavus. The sequence goes on along the minus strand of CM052884.1, from coordinate 19,737,015 downwards.
GGCCTCTGCACCCTCAGCTGGAAAGAAGGACTGTGGGCTCGATGCCCTTCGGAGTCCTCCAAGCTCGAATCTCACGACTGCAGAATCTGGTGGGGTAACGATCACTATTGGCAGTATCTTGAGTGAGTCTTTTATCCTTCGGTGAAAAAGCAAACTAGAGAGTCTGACAACCTGCATACTCTGAGGATCATAAATTCCACAGGCTGGAATCACAGAGCCAACCAATGTGAGGCGGAGAGCAGAAGAAATTCGCGACTTCGAAGGACAAGCAAGCGATCTGCCCACACTGGTCTGCAATCACCTGTCCACGTGCAGAGACATCACAACCATCCCCTCCCTGCACAGCCCGATGGTTCGCCTTCCTCCTCAGTGTCTGTTTATAGAGCACTGAAGACTAGGAAATTACAGTACCATTTTGTTCGGCCCTAGGATCTTCCTGCAATAGAGATGAATAATTTTCTATGCTCAGAGCAAAACTAGAGGATCTTAACACTTTCCTGCTTTCCTTATTTTCCCCCCTCTGTGAAACTTTCCATCCCGCATCAGTTTTTCTTCTGCTCTCACTCTTCATCCTTTTCCTACTCTTCATGTCGCAGGTAAGACATTTTGGTCAGGTGGCACTTTCCACTAGCCCCTTTTGTAGCTCTTCACATCTGCGCTGTGTGCCCTGCCCCAGATATGTTACTAAAGGGACCTTGAGATAGGAAGGCATGTGGCCTCAGGTTACTTGTTCCTGCTAAATTTAACTTCACACTCGCTATCTCGAACAAACCATTTCCCTCCTCTGTTTGTTGCCTGTATTTTACCTCATATGCAGTAAAGATAATAACACCTTCTGGAGCCCACCGGGGTGTTGTGAGGATTAATTAAAGTTCTTTGGAAATGACAAGTCCTGGGCATAGTTATTATTAGCTAAGCAAAGTACCTGTTTTAATACCCAGGGTCTCTGGGAAGGTCAGACCAGCTCCCTTAAGGGCAGTCCTCTCTCATTTTTCCCGTATTACTTTCTGCCAGCTCCAGAAGGCAGAGGACCTGGGGGTGTTCTTTGGAGAATGTGCTTTTTCAATGGGATTAAACCGCATAAATAATTGAAAAGTGCCAATGTGCCTGAAGAGTGCAGAGCACCTTCTCATTATTGCCCACCTTCCGCGCCACCTCTGAGGAGCCATGATTCAGAGCCTTCGATGGGTTTCTGAGGTAAATACGGCCGTGCAGAGGCCGGTGTTAATTAATTCTGGGCATATACATGCCATTTTGCTCACTCCAGAATATTTTACAATGTGTTATATACAAAAACAAAGGAGACTGGTTCATCGATTCTCACTTCAATGACGGAAAACCTGAGGTATAAAGATAGGAACCCATTTCCTTCTGGCCCCAGAGGTGGGAATCAAAAAAAGGCCCAACCATGGGGCACCTGGGTGGCTCAGTGGGTTAAGCCTCTGCCTTCGGCTCAGGTCATGATCTCAGGGTCCTGGGATCGAGCCCCGCATCGGGCTCTCTGCTCAGCAGGGAACCTGCTTCCCCCTCTCTCTCTGCCTGCCTCTCTGCCTACTTGTGATCTCTCTCCTCTCTGTCAAATAAATAAATAAAATCTTAAAAAAAAAAAAAAGCCCAACCTTGATTCTTACACTACAGGTTTTTTGTTCTGTTTTGTTTTGTTTTTGAGTGGGAGTATTCTACTAGTGTAAAAGATAGCTTTTTAAAATTCAGAACTGTCCACTCCTGTCCTGAGCTCTCCTCTTTCGAGTAGTACCAGTTTGGTGATGGGACAGCCCAGGAACTAAAGAAAACCTAAGTTTTCAAGTTTCTGGATGTTTCTCCCCAGCCCCAATCTATGCCTTCTCATTATCAGGTAAAAAAAAAAAAAAAAAAAAAAAAAATCCCTATTTGGCGTGTCCACTCTAGTCTCCCTTTCGTAAAACCTAACGTCCTCTCTGTCAGTCTTAAAGCACGATGTGTCCCAAGGACTCTAGACCCAATCTGACCAGCATGGAGCAAAATCCACTTTCTCTCTCCCTTGTTGCACACACTATTCCATCTTACATAAGACACGTCAGACTGATGACTCATATTATATTTCACATCAACCAACACTGTCCCGATCTGTTTTGCCTCCTGCTAAGGAGGATTTTTTTTTTCTTTATCTCTAACTGGTGGAATTGATTTTTGACCTGTATGCAAGACTTCATGTTTATAGATATTCATTTAGCATTCTGGTCCCAGCCTGTTTTTCTCAGCTTGATTAAATCTTTATCAACCCTGACTTTTCCTTGCAGTCTATAAGCTAACTCTTTCTCCCAGCGGTGGGAATGTTGATCCCTTTCTTTCCTTTTATAACTTTTGCAGATGTCTGGTCTGCAGAGGAAGACAACTCAGGAAAAACAAAAGCAAGGCAGAAGGAAGAAGAATGGGAACTGATAAGTAAAATAAAGCGTAGAAAGGAGAGTGACAGTGAAGAGAAGGAGACTTTAAAATTTCCTCATTTCTCAGCAACACCTTTCTAAAGGTATCAGTGTTGCAAAATAAGGAGAATCCAATGTTCCTCCAACCACACAACAGGAACTTGGCTAATATGAGATGAAAAGGGCAAATTCTTAATTTTGCTGGCATTTTCTCTCCCTCGTTATAACTTCATTCTCCCTGTGTCACGTCACCTTCCTGTTTCCCATCAGGAAGAAGGAAAAAACCTTGCTAATTTAGGGCAAAAAGCTGTTTAATGGATCATATAGGGGAATCATACCTCCCCTCCCCCCCCATTCCTGGGAGCCTTGCTGATGCAGAAACTCTTCTATTATTTTCCGGGGATCTGTATTATAGCATCACTTACCATCAAGCTATTAGTTTCCTGACTATCAAGCTTCCTTTGGCTATTAAAAGTTCACCCCTCTACCCTCTTTTGGAAATGAAGCTACAGGGATTGTCTTTCATTTCTATTTTTATTAAAAAAAATTTAATGCATTGCCATTTTACCCTCTTGCCTGCAATGATTGCATAAAGAACCAAACACCAGCCAAGAAGAAGTCTTAAGTAATCCTTAGAGAAATAAGAGAAGTCATAATTGAATAATCTGCAACCAGCAGTAATTATCTGGGTTACAGGCTTTCCTTGGGCACCTTCACACCAGATGGGAGTAGAAATAGCCCTGTACTCTGGGAAAAAGGAAGAACGTCACCGAGAGAAGACAAAGTAGAAGGCGGAATATCTTGTAAAAGCCAAAGCTTTAAAAAATTAAAGTTGTAATATCACAAAGATTGCTTTTTGAATTGGCAAGTGCGAGTCTCTCTCCAAAATCCAGTTGAGGTTAATGGCCTGCAGAGGCCTTGCCTTCAGCCTTCCTACAAATGTAGGAATTAGGTTTGTGTGGCTCTGGCTGGAGGCTCGAGGCAGGCCCCAAAAAGGGGCGCAATGCCATTTTTCCCCCTTAAATCAACAATAATAATTTAGCAGGATAATTTAAAATCTATTAGCAATACTAATGGTAAACAGTGAAAACAGCGTGGAATATATTAAAATAATTCAAACAAGTAAGATAAGAGTACCAATCATCCCCTTGTTTCCTTTTCACTTGACTGTGGGTTCAAAGAAAAGGCACCAGCGATGCAGGTTTCCATCAGAATAATGACAAACAGAAAAGAGATAAATTAACTGATTACACTTCTCTGCTACCCTCACTCCCCACTCTTTCCTCCTCCTTCTCCCATATCCCTAGGGTACATAAATGCTGATTTTGCCACAAAATATCTCACAGCTGTTGATTCTTGCTGTCTTAACTTCTAGGTGACACTTTCATTTCCTACTTAGAGACCTAAGGAGCATTCTTTTGACAGGTGGAGCCTGATTAGAAATCCACAGCAGGGTGTGGGGAGGTTGGGTAGGAGAGGCCCATGTTTGCTCCAGTCCCCCTCCTGGTGTGTTACCACGTGTTTGCAATCTTGCCTGGGATGTGAGACCTCATAAAAGTTTATGGGCATGAGGTCCTCACTTTTGCCCCTGAGGATTTTTTTTCTACCTTGGGGGTTTTCAGAAAGCTACTTGACCCCTGGAGGGAAAGATGTAGAGGTTGGAGGAAGTAAAATGGAAAGGAGTAGGCTAGGGCACAGAGGATTGCATATGACATGGACAACCTATGGAGCCAGGAGACAGTTTTTCTCTTGGATAATGGAAAACTCGTGACTCACCCTGCACAGTGTGCTCCTGCGGGTCTCTCCATGGGTGTCTGTGTGTACAAATGCATCTGTGTATGAATAAGAGAAGGATGAGAGAGACAGAGAGTGTCAACTAGGACGAACAGGCTCCCTTTTCAGCTGCCATCTTTATTTTATTTTATTTTTAAAGATCTTATTTATCCATTTGAGAGAGAGGGTGAGAGAACGTATGAGAGCGAAGAAGGTCAGAGGGAGAAGCAGACTCCCCGTGGAGCTGGGAGCCCGATGAGGGACTCGATCCCAGGACTCCAGGACCATGACCTGAGCCGAAGGCAGTTGCTTAACCAACTGAGCCACCCAGGTGCCCAGCTGCCATCTTTAAATAACAAGTATGTAAGTGCTTGGCAAGTTCGTACCCACAGTCACCCTTCTCTGAGTTGGCAGAAGACATCCCCTTCTTCATAAGACACACTAGAATTCTCTTAGTGTACCTAAGAACAAATCCTGTGGGCCTTTGTGGTAAAAACAGAAGCAAAACCAAGAAACGAATCAAAATGAACAACAACAAAAGAAGGAGGAATTAAAAAATCAATTATAAAAGTAAGTCCTCCCAGAAGTTTATGGACACTATGGTATACTCCTAATGATCATATGCTAATTGATCTGATCTTACTACATGAAAACATGGGCAGGTCTTACCCTTCTTCTTAGGTAACATTATCCTGGATATAGAGGAATTTCCTAAATCAATATGACATTGAAGAAGGCTGGGGTGGGGAAATGTAATAGGACTTTGTGATGAGGTGTGCGATACCCAAGACACCTCCAAGTAACATCTGGGAGAAGATGGATTCAAATGACTGTGGTCTTTTGTTCACAGTGATGGTGAAATTTGGACTACTGCTGGTGGACCTCCTTTGTACCCATGAACCAGTGACCCCTGAGAAAATTCTAGTCATTCTTACCACATTCTATGGTATGACTATGAATAATAAGTCTACAAAAGAAAATCAGCAGCAGCATCTTAAAGACAAGGATCGGAAGGACTTTCAGACCTCAAGAATATACATAGTCCCAACTTCTTAGGAATATACATAGTCCCAACTCCCAACATAGTCAGAAAGTACCCAAATTGGGTTATGTTTTGGTTCACAGTGCTGTTATAAACATGGTTCCACCCAAATTTTTAAGGCAGTAAATTCAGAATCTCTTTCCTTCCTTTTTTTTTTTATTTTTACCAGGAATAACTTCCCTTGATATCAAAATAAATCTGAGAAATGATCAGTTGTTATCTGCATGGTCCATTTTTTGGCGACTTGTCTTGGCTTTGGTTTTATCATCCCATGATTGGGCATAATGAAGCTTTGTCTATTTCCAATTGACAAAATTAGAAATTGAGAGATAGTAATGGTGAGTGTAAGGTCTCTACCTACATAAATAAAACAGGGGAAATGATTTACTACAGAAATCACAATAACAAACTAATTCCCCAATGTTATCTTAGCCTCTCTCTTCAACACCCTTTTTAGAAAAATCAAGCTAAATTCCTCTGGAATAGTATACATCTGGCAATGAAATTAGTTGAACCTGAATTTCTTCTTGTGTTGGTAGTAACGGCCATACTTTCCTTGAAGTGGGATTTGATCTGCATTAACCTGTTTTTCAGAAAAACTAAGTCTGTGTGCCATCAAGAAAGGTGAAAAGGAATGTCCATGCTAATAATCTTGCACACCACAGGACTGACCACATCGATCATGGTGTCTTACAAGAGACAATGATGAATGTCCCCAGTGCCTTTAAAGGAGAAAATCCTTTTGGGAATGGCAGTTCAGGATAATTGCACCTAGAATTTGGAAAAAGCACACACACACAACTTGATGTACAAGAGGATTTGACTGAAATCCAAGACTCAGGACTGGAAACCTAGACAGCTTGGCATTCCTTCCAAATCTCAAAAACCAGTTTTCAGTGGGCCAGTAAAAGGCATTTTCTTTCTCTGAACTTGGGTTCCTTCAGGAAACAGGAAGAATTAAAATCAGTGCTCTGAACCAACAAATCAATCCCATCAGTGGATTCAGTGAATTGTCACTAAACACACAGCTACCAAAGGACTTCTCTGAGCTGTTATTATTTCAGGAGTTATCAAAGTAATTACTACAAGTTCTTCAATCAGTAAAATCTTCGGTGATTGCTCTAGTAACTATTTAAACATACACCTTAATAAATATTGCTCCCTCTGCATGAAATGTTCCATTTTTTTAAATCCTCTATTGTTTTTTTTAAATTGATTTACTTATCTCCTCTGAAAAGCTTCCCTCGCACCCTCTATTTCCTCAGTAGATAACATTTTCACTATTTTCTCAGTAATATATATAATATATCATATTATATAAAATATATTATATATTATATTATAATAATGGAATGTATATCCATTATTATATGGATAATAATAATGGAAGTATAATCTTCCATTTGCCATATTGCTTTGTGATTTTACGCACTAATTTGGTCACTCATTCCACAAGTACCTATTGACTACTTATTCTGTACTGGTTACTGTTCTAGGCCCCAGGATATGGCAGCCTATGAGATAGATGAGGTCACAGAACTCAGGGAGCTTTCATCCTCTGAGAAGGAAGATGGATAAGAAACACTGCACATGACTTCCTGCAGGAATCATACTTCCCTGGTCTGCTTACACGGTGACTACACGTGATAGGCGCGCAATACACGTTGGGCAGGCTGAATTTAATTGGATGAATAATTTTAGGTCCCCTGAATCCCCTGCCTCCTTGATTTTGAGGCTCTATCCTGGTCACATACCTGGAAGTCTTCCGTAGATGTCTCATCTTCCTCACAGTTCATTTCTGCCTAGGCTGAGACCGGGTAGCCCACTCTGCTCCGGTTATTAGTCATGAATCTCTTCTTGGGCTCCTGTTGCCCCCTGCTCAGAGCTGCCCCCTGGACATTTTGTTTGGCTCCGAAGATGTGGCTCTTGTTGCCTATAATAGCTCCCTGCTTTCTGCTTGGCATCAGTTCCTGCTAGTCATGTTACCACTGAGCCCTGGGCTGTTGATCTCTGTGGTCTTCTGTTCATATCAATGCCAGCATTTCCTGGGCTGTACCATGTACTGGCAGCTCCCGTAAGGCTACGGAGAACACTGTGGAAATGGACTGACATAGAATGATCCTCCTGTGAGCCTCGGCTTTCACTGTGGACGCTTGGTGCCCACTGATCAGAGAACCCTGGGGCTGCCCGTGGTACTCACTATTGTTACCTTTCAGGCCACGATGGCTCACCTTTTTTTTTTCAAGTTTGAAAACAACTTTCCCTCCTTGGACCTTCGCCTTCCTAAAGCGACTCTTTAGTAGGTTTGCTTGGGCCCTGAAATGTACACTTTTCACATACACAGCAATACACATACACATGAAATATGAGCGTAGCTGAGTCTGGGTGGAATTTAGAGAAAGCCACCATATTGTCATTTGAAACATTTATCCTTTTTATTCTCCTCCCTGGCTTCCAAGTACATCTATTTTGCCTGATTCATTTCCCCATGATGGATTTTCTCAGAGACCCTGAAATCCCTGTAGGGACCCTCAATTTAACCAAGCATGTACTTGGATCCCGAGTATGTACAGGATTCGAGAATGTCCTAGCCAGAAATGTCCTGGCTCCCATGTGAATCACTGGATGCATAGAGATAATGGACAGGAATGGCATAAAAGGTGTCTAATTCCACATGAGAACGCCTGCCCACCTGGGAACCCCCCTACACGTTTACAAGAGGAGCATAAATTAGGCTTACAAACCATTCTAAAGGCTTCTCCAGAAATCATTCACAACATAGATTCTCTAATTATTCTTAGTTTATCCACCCTTTAACTCATCTTATTTTCTCACCATGACATATCCTTGAAATATGTACTATTTGCCTCATTTTTGCCTTTGAGATACTGAGTCTAAATCATATTAATAAAAGCAGTAGAGAGCTCACACACTCTGACTCAAAAGCCAGGGCTTGTCCTACTAGTCTATTGTGCCCTTGTACATACTTAGCCTGCAACATACATCTTTGAGATTATGACTCCTGCTTCTATCTAAATTAGAGAGACCCAGAAAAGCTAAGTTAGACACCGTTTGGCCTTTGTGAGTTTCCTAGGCAGTCCTTAGGTTAGCAAAGCCACCCTTCCTTCTGGGGGGAAAGAAAGCCTTAAGAAATAATCCTCTTTCTTTCTTTTACTATATCCACTTCAGTAGAAAGCACAGGGGTAAACTTGATAATCTTGGTTTGTGCAACTTCTAACTATTCCTCCTACATTATCTAATCTCTTTTTAAAAAGATTTTATTTATTTACTTAAGAAAGAGAGGAGGGAAAGGGCACAGGGGCAGAGGGAGAGGGAGAAACAGACTCCCCGCTGAGCAGAGAGCCCGATGCGGGGTTCAATCCCAAGACCCTGGGATCATGACCTGAGCCGAAGGCAGACGTTTACCCTACTGAGCCACCCAGGCACCCCCATTAGCTGATCTCTGAAGAGTGTTATCTTACCAGAATGTGAATAATGGAAAGAGAGGATGGTGATGCGGATGTCCAAGTACTAACCCTCTATCAGTTTTGATAAGCAAAGGTGAATCGTCCATGGAGGATTGACAATGAAATCCCTGTCTCAGTTTCTCTGTGTTCTGACCGGATAAAGTGGATACCAAGGACCAATGAAAGGAAAATGGGAATCATGGAGACAGTGGAAGAACATCTAAGAGCAGGCTACGTATTCTTGATCTGGTTTGTTGTCACCAAGTAAAGATGGGAAACTAGTCAAGGAAGTATGGTGTCTTTGTGTGGCCACTACCTCAACTTGCAGATACAACTTCCTCCCAGATAGATGAAGCTGGTTGGCAATATATATATTTTGAAGATTGTGTTTGTTTGTTTGTTTGTTTGTTTAGAGAGAGAGTGCAAGCGAGGGGAGGGACAGAGGTAGAGCAAGAGAGAGAATTTTAAGCAGGCTCCATGCTGAGCACAGAGTTCAATCTCGCTGCATGATCTGAGCCAAAATCAAGAGTTGGATGCTTAACTGACTGAGCCACCCAGGCGTCCCCGATCAGCAATATATTAATGCATATTGCATAGTCTGCAGCTGCCTGACCACCTAAACACAAATAGAAATACTATACAAATAGTCAGAGCCGTAGGCTATGATCCCTCTTGCCTAATTAAATAGGCAAGTGGGCAAGAAGAAATGGAATGAGAGACAATAGATGTCTCTAAAGTGGGCTATCTGATGTCACCTCCATCAACAAGAAAGGCTAGGTTCCCATTGCTATTGGACAGGCTACTACACATCCAGCCCTTCCTAGAACTTTCAGTGTGTAATAACCTGAAAAAGACATCATCCTTCTTCATTCTTCCGCTATCCCTATCAGTGGCCCTCTGGAGAATTCATGTATCTTGATAGGGTGAGTTATAACTATGTCATGGGAAGAGGGATGAGTTTTTTCAAAGCTTTGAAGTCTCAGATCAAATCTACAGGGCTGGATGCCATCGGGTGATTTGATCCATATAGCACCACAGGGAATAAAATGGAGTTTTATTTTTTTTAAAAATGGTAGTGCGTTTTTCTCTCATTAAAATGTGTTCTCCTTTTATTTTATTGACAGTTCTGAGTTTGTTTCTTCCCTATGGAAGGGATTCTAGGTTTGGATGTCCCTTATCATCTAGCTTTGTGCTTTTTTGAACCTCATATTAAAATGCTGGCTTGTTTTTTGAATCAAACTACCTACCTCATACATTAACAATAAGTGAATCCGTAACTATTTGGCAGAGGCCCAAAGGGATGTCCTTACAGCACATCCATTACTCCTGAGGCCTTGTCACTCCTCCATGTTAGGTTCTAAAGTCCAGAAAGGCAGTGTGGACCGAATGCCCACACGTGCCTTCATAAAAATAAAGAAAAAAGAAACAATGTTTCTGGAAATTATTAGGATATCAAGTTTTATCATTTGAAAGTTCACAGATGACTTCTTCAGGATAAAACTCAAGCCAACCTTGGAAAACAATCAGTCTCTTTTGCTTTCAGAAGGGCCTTCTAGGTTGAAGGCAGTGGACAAAAGGGGCCCTGCCCTGCTGAGTGGGCCCTCTCTTGTATATTTCCTCGGCCTTCCTTATAAGTGCCCATTGTTTGTGATGGGTTTGGTTCACTCTGCAGAAGCTGTGTCTCTTCACAACATGACTAAGAAAAGCAAGTACAGGATGAAGAGTGCATTGCAAAGGAAACCGGGTCCGTGGAGAACAGTCCCCACCAAGCGTATATCTGGGCTTTGTGGGCCCTACGATTTACAAAATTTGAAGTAGCCTATTAAAGAAAAGCAACACAAAATGGCAAATACAATATTAGGTACAAGATTTTTATAGGCACCCAAAAAAGTGAGTTTTTGTTTGGTTTGGTTTGGTTTGGTTTGGTTTGGTTTGGTTTTGGTTTTGGTTTTGTTTAAGTAATCTCTGTGCCCACTGGGGGACTTGAATTCACAATTCCAAGATTAAGTATCCTATGCTCTACCAACTGAGCCAGCCAGGTGCCCCTAAAGTAAGTGGTCTTGATAAACAAATCTCATTAGCTTCATGCTAAATCTGCCTTTAGTGTTTGCCTTAACTCCTTGCATCCATGCATAAAACTGGTGCTTCTTGACTTATAATATGAAACATACTATACAATATGTAATATCTATGGCAACTCCTCAACACATTACATATATATAAGGACCCTCAACCTGGGTTCATAAATGATAAAGTAGCTCCTAGGCCATTTAATTACACTTGACTCAGCAGTCAGAAGCCAAAACAAATCTAGCAAAACAAAACAACACTAAAATCACCATGCAGAGCTTAAGTACGATTGCCAAATTTCCAATGTTCTCCATTTCCTGTTGTACTAAACTCATATCCTTCGAATATTTTGTCTGCCTCATTCTTTTTTCTCCAATGGAACTTTTTAAATAGCCAGTCTTCTCTCCAGCAAAGTCATCTTCCTTAAAGTCTGATAAATACATGCTGCTTGTGTCCATACATGCTTTCTCGCCTTTGCTCATGTTAGAGAATCTCCTCTCTCTCTCTTTTAACATCTCTCAATGGTATATTCAGTGATTCTCCACCTGTCGTCCACGGACACAGGAGTCTCTGAGATCCTTTCAGAGGCTAGTACTGAAATATCCGCATATTCCCTGGGATGACATTTGTGCTATTACTCAAAAGCTGTGCTAGATAAAACTAGTCACTGCCATGCATTTCTACGAAAAGGAAAGAAATGGAAAAAAGTAAGTTCCACATAAGACTGTCTTATTGCTATTACTAGATATTGATCTCTGAGTACTCATAGTTTTAATATTCTCTGTCACAAAATGGGATGCATGCATAAAATACTTTGGGCTTATCTAGGTGATAGGCTTTGAAAAATGGAATGTGGACAGGCATGAGAGGAGCCGCACCAAAGTAGAAGCTTTAAGAAACATAACGATAAACAGAATATGTGAAGAAATAAACTATAAAAGCTATTAGAATTGATGAAGGGGCTTAGGAATACTGTAGATTATATAAGATCAGTATGCAAACATTGATTGTAGTTCTCAACATTGGCAGTGAAATGAATATTCTGAAAATAAAATTTGGAGAAAAATCTATATTTGAAATACCATCAAAAATAACAAAATACTTCACATAAATTTAACAAAAGTGTGAGACTTATACCCTGAAAGCTATGAAACACTTAAAAACAATAAATAAAAGAAGATAGAAATAAAGGGAAAGCTATCCAATGGTCATTGATCAAAGACTTCATACTGTTAGGACGTCATTACTACACAAATAGATTCACACATTCAACACAATACCTTCCAAAGTCCCAGCTGGGCTTTTTTGTAGAAATTGATGAGCCAATCTTAAAATCCATATGGAAATGCAGAGAATTCAGAATGACCAAAACAATCTGAAAAAGAAGAAACAAGTTGGAGGATTTTCACTTTGCGAATGAAACCAAGTTAGTTAGTCATGAAACTAAGACAGCTTTGCTTTCTTACATACAGCTTAACTAAAAGCACAGCAAATCAATCAGTCAAGCAATCAATTGTACTATGTCAGAATTAAAAATTATTATACTAAAAAGAATACCATCAAGAAAGTGAGGAGACAACCCACAGATTAAAATACCTGAAAATCATGTATCTGATAAGAGATGTGCACCCAAAATATATAAAGAACTCTTATAACTCATCAAGAAAAGTACAAATGGCCCATGCAAGAATTAGAAAAAAAGGTTTGAATAAATTTCTCCAAGAAATTTTTTAAAAATGGCCAATAAACATCTGAAACAATGCTCAACATCATTAGGCATTAAGGAAATGTAAATCAAAATCATGAGATAACATTTTATACTCACTAGGATGCTCTAATAAAAAAGACTGACCATGTATGTCAACTATCCTTCAGTTAACAAAAAAAAATCTGACCACAAAAGGTGTTCACAAGAATGCAGAGAAATGGGACTGTCCAGGTGATGAACTATATACAACTGTGTCACTTTAGAAAATAATTCTGTAATTCCTTAAAATGTTAAACACAGTTACCCTATTACCCAGTCATTCCTTCCCTAGGTGTGCACCCAGGAGAAATGGAAATATATATCTACAATGAAAACTTGTACACAAATTTTCACAGCAGCACTAGTCATAATAATAACAAAGTGGAAATAATCCCAATGTCTATCAACTGATGAGTGGTTAAATGAAATGTGACAAATGTATACGATAGAATCTTATAAAAATAGAATGGAGTTCTGATTCAACTACAACATGGATGGGCCTTGAAACCATGTTAAGCAAAAGAAGCCAGTCACTACAGACCATTTATTACATGATTCCGTTTAGACAAAATGTCCAGAATGGTCAAATCTACAGAGACAGAAAGTAGATTAGTGATTATCTGTAGCCCAGGTTGGGGTGAGAAGAAGGGACAGTGACTGCTAATGGAGACAGAGTGTCCTTTGAGAAGGATGAAAATGTTCTAAAATTTGATTACAGTTGCACAACCCTGAGAATATGCTAAAACACACTGCAGCGTATAATTTAAATAGGTAAATTGTATGGTATGTGGATTATAGTTCAGTGAAGCTGTTAAAAAACATTGTGATGTTCTGCCAGATCTCTACCATAAACTCCTGGACGTCCTATTCTCCTGTACCTGCCAATACTTTTCTTGAACACATATCTACTTGAGTGCTTACAGTCTGCCCTACACTATTTACCATTCAATCACAAGTTCATTTAACAGTTACTGAATGTCTGTTAATATTAAGTGCTGCTCTAGACACAGGGTTGAAAGAAGCAGTACAATAAACAAAAAAATTAAATATTCACCGTCCCTAGTCTCATGAAACCTTTCATTTATTAGGGAGAAGGGGGCTGTAACTTTTCACAGGCATCCGTTTTTTCCTTCATCCACCATTTCCCTTTTGGTTTTTCCCAAATGTGTAAGTCACTGACTACCTAATTTATACTGATCCACACAATGCTTAGTTCAGTACTGAGCACTTTGTAACTCTACAGAAAGTGCTTGGAGACTAGCTGGAAAGTATCCGAAATGTATCTTGAATGATATCAATTTCTAAAGAAAAATAGGAAGTGCTTCAAATACTCATGCATTTTCTTCGGCTTTGGCAATACTGGAAATCAGGGAAGAGGGAGGCCCTCCTTCATCTGACTCTGGACACATTTCCACGTGGGATGAGCAGTGTCCTTGCGGTGACCTCCATGGATCACGTAGTCACCACCGTTGCTGGGGTTCTGATCATCCCACTCACGGTAAGGGCTCTCTAGGGTCCCATTTCCTCGAAGCGATTTGCACCCCAAACTAAACAGTAATCAAAAAGTGACGCCGTAAATCTCAGGCTTCCCACATCATCGTGCGCATCCTGGTTCCCTGGGAGAGACTCCTGGGATTTGCCGGCAGCTCTCCATTCAGGCTATAAAACTGTAAAGATTGGAGCTAATTGAGTTGCATCCTTTGTTGGTGCTGGGATATCTCCCCCGGTAGGGTTTCTGGTCACTGAGCCCGATACCTCGGGGGGTACAAATAAGGACAGCGCATCTGATCCAATATGCCAAAGAGACCGGGATTAGAACGTCTGAAACATTTGCATTCGCCAAATGGAAGACACAATTAACTTGCAATTTTGCAAGTCTTTTTGAAATTATCTTTCTATTTAAATGAGGTAGGCAGAAAGACGTCTGAACTAATGGGATGGGGTCTGAGTAGAGAAGCGGGGGTGTTTATGGAGATGTGATCATACCCCTGGCGCGAAGTGTGAGTGAATAGCCAATGCCTGGGAAGCCCCCCAGGGAAGCGGCTGCCTCATTATAACCATACCCCCCGGAGTTGTTTTATAGTCTGCATAAAACTTTGTTCAGGAAAAGAAGGGAGGGTGTCATTTTTAGTTTGGAAGGGAGATGAAGCTGACAGCTGAGATTCTGCCATCAACCTGATCATCTTGTTAAATAAGGGCTTGGATTTTTCCTCCGCAAGTAAAAGCTCCCTATGGCGAACATTCTCTTTTAGCAAAAGCCATAGTGAAATTAGGCTTAAGGTCATGGAATTTAGTGGGCAATCCATCCGCAAATAATTATCGGATGCTTATTAAGTCATAGCCCGGTGCTAGGCCTCTCTGGTGTGGGGTGCAAACAAATACAGAGCAAATACCTCCACTCCAGAAGACTTACAACTCGTAGGAAAGACGTGCTATAATCAAAGTCACAATCCTAATAGTTTTAGAGTATTTTAGTTTTCCTGAGCATTTTTATATATCTGGTCTCGCTTAAACAACAATTACGACGGGACATTTGGTGACCATCAAACTTAGACTGGAAACACCAACCTGATTTGCTCTAAGTCACTTGTTTAGTAAATGATAGAGTCTAAACCTGAAATAAACCCTTTGCTCTTAGAAGAGATTGTTTTTGCCGCAACAATGCTTTCACTTCCTTCAAACTAGCCAGGACAGAGGACATCCAGGACAGGATGATGAAGTTCCCGAAATTCCACTGGTCACCCGCTATTGTCTCAGGTTCCTGTGGTGAACTAACCACACACAAGAATACTCCCAGCGAATGAACGTTCTCGAGTTTCCATTTCTTAATTTTTATGTAGGGCCTTGGCTCCCATCACATGTGATCTTCAGATGTGATCTAGGCCGGGCCTCCTGTAACACCAGACGACTTTTGTTTCTTTGCTTCAAGTCTAGATTGAAAAATCACAGAAGCAGCCTGAACGTATCTCCTGTCCCCAGGCTGTGCCTTTATTCCAAACAAGGAGGGAGGAAGATCACACTTCTCCCTGTGGCAGAGTCTCCCTTTCCACACGTGAAGAATGGGCAGGAGGAAAATGAGAGATCCAAAACATAGCACGAGAGTCAGAAGGAGAATGGACAGCATTGCTTGTCCCAATGACAAGTCCCCTGTTATTTAGTGCCAAAGTCCATAGCTTCTCTTTCTGCAGAGTTCTTCCTTTTAATCTGAGTTTTTAACCCAAATACATCTTTTTTTTTTAAGATTTATTTATTTGAGAGAGAGAGAGCGAGTGGGGAGGGGGTTAGGGCAGAAGGAGAGAATCCTAAGCTGATCATGGAGCCTGACATGGGGCTCAGTCCCATCACCCTGAGATCATGACCTGAGATCATGACCTGAGCCAAAGTCAAGAGTCCGAGGCTTAACCAATAGCCACATGGGCTCCTATTTTTGTTCTTTTTTTTTTTTTTTTTTTTTAAACAAACTCCCTTCTGTTGCATTAGGCAGCAGAGTAAACAGGGGCTAGTCCATAGATTCTTTCATTCCACTTAATGGATTCTAGCTGCAGAACCAAAGAAGGTGTTACCAGTCAGATTTGGTGTATTAGCAGTACTCATTCATTCCTATATTTGAGCTGCCGATCCTGGCTCAGGAAAGATGGAGCCAGAAATTAGTGGGTGCACCAGAAATCTGGACTACCAGGAAAACCCGAGTGGCACTATCAAAGGCTAATGTGTTGTTAGGCAGCAGAAAAGTTAAGGCCAAGGGTTGGAGACTGGAAGAATAACTGAGGAATGCCAAGGCCAAAAAGGGCAAAATTGGAGAGACAGACAGAGAAGGAAAAAGCAGTGCCTCAAAAGCTAACAGGGTTTAAAAAGAAAATAGCAAAACCACTTTTTTTTTTTTTTTTACACCAAACCACATTCTGTCTTTAATTCAGTCACTCATTTTAGGAGACAGAGTTTTCTTCCTCCAGCACCTGACATGTTTTGTGTTGCTAGTTTTTGCTTTCTCTTTCTGCTGTCATTTTTGAGCAGAGAGGACCTATCGGGGTGGATTTTGTTTTAAGCACACAGATTTAATTGGATGGAAGCTAAAGATGTTTAAAGGAGAAGGAGGTTTTTTTTTCTCTACCTCCCCCATTTAGCCCACCTGATTTTTCCTTCCTGACGCAAGTTTGCAGCTCCTTGAGATAAAAGCGATGTGACCATCCTATCTCTTACTCCTTTGGCTCCCTACTCTGGGAGATGTCTCAAATGATGACAAATCTTATCATGCGGATAACTGAAATATACAAGTACTCCACTGGCAAAACGACACAGATGTTTTACCTTTTCAGGAGGAAGAAAGCCTTCTGATTTGTTACATACACAAGCAAGAGGTTACCACGTGACCAGACTCACATATACACAGCTAATGCCTCTATTCAGGATCAGGAGTTACCAAGGATGGGCGTGGAATCCGTTCTGCTAAGCCTCGACTTACAAAGGCAGACCGTACCAGCTCAGGGTTTTTCGTCTTTACGATGCTGCAAAAACAATAGCATTCAGTAGAAACCGTACTCTGAATTCTGAATTTCCATTGTGCACCGGGCTAGTGATCATCTCTGGTGATGTTTGCAGCACCGGCCACCTGTTCACGAAGCTAAACAACCGATATACCTACAACCCTTTGGTACCCATAAATCATTCTGGTTTTTGCCTTCGGTTCAGTATTCAACAAATTACATGAGATAGTCAAAATTTTGTATAAAATAGGCTTTGTGGGAAATGATTTTGTCCAACTGTAGGTTAATAGAAGTGTTCTGAGCATTGTTTTAGGTAGGCTAAACTATGATCTTTGGTAGGTTAGATCATAGGCTAAGCTATGATCTTTGGTATTAAATGCATTTTTGACTTACGATATTTTCAATTATGATGGGTTGATGGGATGCAACCTCATCGTAAGTTGAAGAAAATCTGTAATAGGATGGTTTTGCAAAATTTGCTAGGCATAGTTTTGTTTAATTCTGTTTCATCTTGTGTGGAAATTATCAAGATGTCTTCCTTGACCACATTAGTGTAAGGATTTAGTGTAGGTATTAGGCTATGATGTTTCTCCTTTGCGGTGAGCTCGGATGGCCCTGAGACACAATAAAAAGGCTGATAGTGATTGGAATGCTATGATTTGATAAAACCCAGAGCTCAGATGTAGAAGTAAGGTAATCAAAACTCAAGCTACAGATTCTGATGACAGCAAAGCAGAGGAGGAGAGAACTAAGTCTTCTAATTACCTTGCGATGAATATGTCTCTGAATCTTTTTTTCCTACTTGGCATCTTTTATGCTCTGGACTTACCATACCTAGTTTATCTTTTAACTTTACCTTTAAAAGATTTGTTTGCCAATGAGTTGTCGAAAAGCAATTCTCTGGGTTGAGCACAAAGTATCCCGTGAGTAAGAAAAGCACTGGCTCATTGAAAGCTTCAGGTGAACCAGGTCGAAATAATCAAGAGCACAGCGGGACATGGGCGAGTAGAGGCCAGAAGCAACTAATGAGGCACACAGAGGAGGGCAAGATGAGCCTCTTGAGTGAGTGGGGAGAAGAATGGGCTCTAAGGTCATGGAGAAGGAAGAAACGATAGTAAGAGAGGAAAGCCCACTCAGGGATCTTCCTTGGGAAGAAACTATAGAAACAAGGACAAAAACGTCCTACTGCGGTGTGGTTCAGAAAATCGGGGGGAAAAAAGAGACTTGTCAAGCCCGGTTATAAAAATGTTAATATCAGGGCAGAACTGATACTGAGACCTAAAGATGCAGAGTGGTTTCCCCAACGTCCTGTGTCTTGCCAGAAAGTAGATGGAAAGAGTCCATCTCATCATCTGAAATTATTTTATGGAGAATCTGTCTTCCTTTAAAGAAGTCAAGCTCTTTTGCTAATTGCTTACGTCTCTCCCTCGTGGTATATGTTCTTGATAGTAATGCCTTACAGCTATATAGAGCTTTACTACTTACAGGACACCTTCCCATACGTTCTATCACTTACTGCCTAGAAAGAAGTACTATTCAGACCTCTGAAGAGCTGTTTAGGACATCACTGCTTCAGTTCCAAGTTCAAGTCCAGAATCCAAGAGTCCATTTGAGAATACGAAGAGACATAGGACTAAAACGCAAAAGGCTTCAGTTCCAGAAACTGCTTCTGATCCAGACAAAGGTGAGCATGATCTAGATGGTAGATCGTCGCATTGGACTCTTGGAATATTTTTCCCCTTCACCAATCTATCTTGACTTCCCTGTTACATTGACCCTCGCTCGAAATAGCATGGAGGCCCTAGCTAGGAAGCCCCCTGAAATTTGCTGACAAAGGCTAATTTTTACAAAGGGTTGTATATTTAAGCCACAATTAACATGTCGATAGTTTGGAGGTCAGGTACTTTCCCCCAACATGGAGGGCAGAATAGAGGCACACATTTAGAGTCATTGTGTTGTTAATGTCATGCTAAGAACCTGAGTTTTTAGAATGAGATTGCTTGAATTTAAACCTACCTGTTGTGTGTAATTGGCAAACAAGTTTACCCCTGTGTCTGATTTCTCATTGAAATAAGAGGAATAATAACACGGCCCCTTCACTGCGTCTTTGAAATGATCAGCGTAAAATCATGCAAAACTGTTAGTATGGTGCCTAGTGCAAAGTAAGTGCTCTTAACTGTTAGTGGTTTTTAATGATCTGTGAAGTTGAACAAATACTCTACCCCCTTTTTTTTTCACACCGACATGAATTGATGGCGTAGGGTCATGGCTTTTAAACTAGAACAGGCACCTAAATCACTAGGAGGGTTTGTTAAGCACTGAGGACTAGGTCCCAACCCCAGAATTTGATTCACTGGGTCCAAGGTGGAGCTTGACATTTTATATTTCTAACAAGTTCTCAGGTAATGCCTGGGATGCTGCCAGTCCAGGGACCTTCCCTCATTCACCCCTCCCCCCCTTAACACTTAGAATCTCAGGACACAGACTCTTAACTATAGAGAACACACTGAGAGTTACTGGAGGGGACGTGGGCACGGGATGGGCTGGCTGGGCGATAGGGATCAAGGAGGGCACTTGTGATGAGCACTGGGTGCTGTATGTAAGTGATGAATCATTGAATTCTACACCTGAAACTAATATTATACTGTGTGTTAACCAACTGGAATTTAAATAAAGACTTGAAAGGGAAAAAAATTTTTAAAAACTATCTCTAAGGGGTGAGTCTATGGCCTCAGTATTTTTTAAAAGCTTCCCTCGTTTCTACTATGCCGTCGAAGTTGAAAGCCACTACAAAGACTTCTTGGTTAATGAAAGAGAAATATTTTATTTGGCTAACCTGAATAATAGCATCCTAATGGCACATTTATTAGGTGGAGGAGGAAGGTCAAGAAGACAACCTTAGGAGAGAAAAAAGCAGCTCTGCAATATTTACATATTAACAGAAAAACAAAAGTTAGACTTGGGAGAAGGGAGATACATTTATTAATTCTCCTGGGAGTCGTGGGTTGATAAAATGTAATTGTTTGCATTTCTATGAGAGCTTAGGGCAACTTTCCTTTTGGAAATTGCACTTTGGGTCCCCATTTCTGCATTTCTGTTACAGAGCTTGATGAAAACTTAACAGCTAATTTCCATCTACAACTTTACCTTTTCTCCTATCTACACAAACACTTATGTTTTTGGCAGCTGTATTTTTCCTATTTCACTTTGTCCTTTGGATAGAATCTTCTTTTTTCTCCAAAAAAATATCTTAATTCTACAAGGAAATGCTTATGATAGAATACCACATGTGGGAAAATGTCCCTCAAAAATGTAAGATATTTAAGTGAATACGCAGCTTATTTGTAACTTTATGTTCTATTTTTAAGTGAGTATGAGTTTTATAATTGGGAAACAAAGTTATTTAGCTGTTAAAACTGACTTGCAGGGTTGATGACTCCTTTTAAAGTAAAACCAAGGAGAAACAGGTAAGAAGACATAATTTATGAACCTTCCTTTAGAGTTCAATTCTAAGTACAATTCCACATTTAGCTGGAGCGTTCGAAAAGAGACCTGCGCTTACTGGTTTTACTCAAAATAATGAGGGAATTGTTCCCCACCTGCAGCGTTCTGTGTTGGCAAAAGGGAAAGTGCACGCAGGATATGTGGGCTTTGTAATTTTGCTATGGTCTCCCCTTGCTGCAGAAATTAGTGTCAGACTTGCAGATAGAAAATAATTTTTATTTTCTTTTGCAAATGGCATTTTCAGACTCCACAGTTGGGGTGGTCTCCTTCCTAGAAGAATGTGTAACAGAAGAGGTTTGAGGTCTGCCTTATGGAAGCACATAGATACTGGGCTACACTAGCTTGGAGAGTCTCAATGTATGGTTCCCCATCTAGCAACAAGGATCAGCTGGGAACTTGTTAGGAATACGAGTTCTCAGACTCCCTCCCGGACCTCTTGAATCAAACTTTTGGGGAATATGGGCCAGAAATATGATTCTTAGCAAAGTCAAGTGATTCGGATCACTGCAGAAATTCTACCCCCGTCTATGCATTTCTGGTATTTGTTTTGCAGTAATCCACTGGGAGCTCCATGGGAAGTACCCTCAAATCATAGCGTCATCTCACAGCTGTAACTGGCTGGCTCACTTTTATGTAGCCCCAACATTGGCAGCCCCCTTCACAGGATCCAACCGCTGGCGCTGTAATGCAGTAACAGCCATAGCTTATTTAGGCCCACAGGAGACCAATGCCAGCACACTCCTGGAGCAGCCAGCAGAGATCAAGCAAGTGCTCCAGAACAGCACTCGGCCTGGCTGGACAGGCAGCAGAGACGATGGTAACAGTGGAAGGTATGCGTGCTGATGATGTTAGGTAACCTTGGGACTGTCCTTGAGATCTACAGCCAGGAAGTCCACGAACTTCCACGATGACATCTGGAAAATTCCAACCCCAGTGATTGTCAAAGTGAAGTTCAAGGATTGTTTACCTCAGACACTCCTAGAATATGTATGGATTTGAAGAGAGAAATGCATTTTAATATCTTTCTGGTGTCCACAGGGATAGAACCCAGGAATCTACATTGGTAATAACCTCACCAGCATCTTGCGTTCACTGTGCTAAACTAGCTGAAAGCTCCACCAAGGCAAAGATCATACGCATATTTGTTACTCCTAATCTTCTCTAAACATCACACAGATCCTGAGTATGGTAGTACTCCTGTGTATTTACTAAATGAATGAATTAATGTAGAATGCACAAAGCAGTAAAGGAACAGATGAATAAAAGGATGGATGAATGGATAGATGGACAGATGGATGGATGAATGGATGAATAGATAGATGGATGAATTCAAAGGACAACTAACCTTTGGGCATTTGGCTAATGCAGAGGATTTTTATATGTTGGAACTATTATTTCAGTTAAAGTCTCCAATCTTAATTAGAATTCTCTCCATTACAGGGACAAAGAGACCTCATGAATGAATATCCATGTGTGGTTATATAAATTATCTATAACAAATTATTAACCCAAAGCTAGTCTTCCTTCTTTCCCACTTGCAACAGATTTATGAACTGCACTCAGTCCCATACTATTAGCTCTACAAGTGAGGGAGGAGGCATAAAATCGGGATGTTCAAACAAATATTAGCCCAACCAAAACATAATTAGGAAAGGAAATCCTGAAGAAAAATAAGTGAATCTCAGTGGAAGGTTTAAATTATTATTTGGAGGTTATGGGGTGTTTGGGATTATCCACTTCACTACATTTCCTCATTATACAGTGTGTATAATGGAGAACAACTCTATAGTGCTTGGCATGGAGTGACTCTGGCTGGAAAATCTGAGCGCATCCCTAAAGGAGGGTCAGGTTTTTGGCAAAATGTAGATAGTCTCTCTTGCTCCAAATTTACCATGTAGGTTTCTAAATGATTCATGGAGAAAAATACCTTTGCCTATTCTTGTGGATTTGCAAAACGGCACCTGCCCCCCGTTTTTACCCCCTTCAATGATGAAAATCCTCTCTCCTGGATCAAGCCACTGGCCTGTTAAAAAGGACCAAGTGACTCTTTCCTGTGGCTTGTCAGAATGAATAAAGGACACAGGCAAGACCAGGTTGCCATTTCTGATTTGATCTCCTTGCCTGGGGCCTAAGGGGCCTGGGATGAATCTGCTGGTAGAGATGAATGGAGGGCAAGAAGCACACTCATCAGACTTGGCAATGAATGGGCACTGAGTTCCCAGCATCTACTTCCCGAAGCCTCCAGGTACCTTCAAAGAGTAACAAATGGCTGAATTAGCCATAGTGCCACTATCCAGCAGGACGAACACAAAAAATAAGATTTTACCATTTATTTGACAGTCACAAGAGAGCTATACATGTGCACACCTGCACTTTCTTTTTCAAAGTCATACATATAAAGTTTAAACTCAGTAGTACGAAAAGGCTTATGCAAAAACCAGCAGTCCATTGCCCTGTTCCTTCATAATCTCTATTCCCACTCCCCCCCCGAAATAGCGTCTTTCCAAGTATTTAGCCACTTATTTTGTTCATTATTCTCCATATTTCAACAAATATCCTTATACTGCTGTTTCATTTTTATTCACGTTAGATAGAATCTCTTTACCTCCTTTTACGCTAGTTACCACCAACACATTCTGCAATCTCTACCAACCTCCCACTAACCAGCACAAATTGTGCTTGAAATAATAACATTACAAACATAGTTCAATACTGAGCCAAGTGTTGTTCTCTAAACATATTTTATTTCTTGTACAACTGTTTTTCCCCCTAGAAGTAATAATTGCCTTGTCTTCTTAAATTTGTTTATTTTATGTGTATCCAAGACTATTTTATATTTCCCAAACCTCTAGTTATTTTCCCCTACTTGAAAAATAACATTCTTCTCAAATCTGTGAAAATATTCATTTCTTCATGTTTTTCTGCAAAAAACTCATGTATCTCCACCCATCTGTCGTCACCTCAACTGGTTGTGCTCTCGACTTTGTGTATACTCATGCTGTTGGATTTTCCATTTGCTAGGTTTCTGTGTTCATTCACCTGTTTCCAGGATTCTTATCTGGTTTAGTCCCTTAATTTTTCCACCATCTTCTAAAACCTTAAAGCTGCTTAAAGTGTGGGTCACTGACCAGAAGCATTGGCATCACCCAGATCTGTTAGAAATACAGACACGCAGTCCCTGCCTACAACCAAATGATGGGCCAGCTTCATTTCGACAAGATCCCAGGTGATTTGCATTGAGAATCGTGCTCTAAACACAAATAGATATTTGGGCTAGAGATAGATTTCCCGATTGGAAATAATCTTCCCTCAGAATTACTAACTTTCTAGAATCCCAGATTGCTGAGGAAATACCCATAACTGTTCTGAATCCAATTTCTTGGTGTGATCAGTCTTTTCTTTTTTGGCCTCCTAAAACTTTCTTTTTTGCCTCCATCGTTCTGAAATTTCAGAATAATATTTTGTATCCGTGTGTGTGTGTGTGTGTGTGTGTGTGTGTGTGTGTTTAGGTGTGATTTTTTGATCTGGACACTCACAAGCATCTGTCAGTTCTGAGAATTTTCTATTATTTTTTTTTTTTTTGGAGAGGTAATTTTCTCCCTTCTGCTCTATTTTTCTTAAATTCCTACTTGGATATTGGATTGTCTGTACTTATCTTTAATTTACCCTTACTTTCATTATCTTTCTCTTCTTTGAGTTCGTTTTAGTTTCTGGAAGATTTCCTAAATTTTATCTTCCAACCTTTTAATTATTAGTTGTGCTTAATTTACAACTTCTCTTTCTTGTTTGATTGTTTCATTCATTTTATAGCACTCTGTTCTTTTTTGGGGGGAAGGGTCTCAATACTTTCTATTTGTTCTCAAGAAGTATTAATCATAATTGTTTTGAAGTTTTTTTGGTGCTCTGTGTATTATTTTTTTCTCGGAGTTCCTTTTTCCTGTTTGTTTTTTCTTTCATATCTGAGGCATTCTTCAAAAGTCTAAAGTCTGGTAATCCATGTTTGTTCATATTAAAGTCTGCTCATATTAAAGAGCAAAGTCATAAAAAGCTGGCTGATATTTCTATGTAGATATGTGTAGGTACTGGGTAGCACTTGAGGACAAGGAGGTCATGAGTTGTCCTCTTCATTAGAGGATCCTTCAAAATCAGTATATGGAGGGAAATCTTTGTTCTAGGCCATTCTGTGGGCAGAATATCTTGTATGAGGGAGGAAGATAAGATATATGCCCGGGAGAATTCTGGAAGCAAGATGAGGGGAGGACACTGAGATCCTCTCTCTTTATTTTTCTATTAATCTCCAGGCTGTCGACCTCACAGAGCACCCACGGGAACTTCTGTGTTGATGGACAAAATGGGTCCTTTCCATTTCATTTTTTTCGGAGCGTAATCGATCCTGCCTCACAGTGGGAATGTGGTGGAGGGAGAGATATCTGATGCCCAGCACATGGGAGGGTGTCTGAGGGGTTTTCCATGTACGGACTTCAAACTAATGGGCCTGTTGTCCACTGAGCCTATCAACCCCAACTGCTGTGGCACCTGGTATTTTCCAAGGATGAGCAGTCTCAGGATGGAGTGGGGAAAACCTGCTGCTTCTTAACACTCATCCCATGTCCAGGCACTGAGCTGCACTTTCCCCCATTCTAGACAGTTCGTGCAGATGTCCTGTTCCCAAAAAGGTTTCGAAAAGTGTTCTCTCACAACTGTTAGGTTTTCATATTCTTTGGGGGCATCATTTACTGGGGCTTGCAGAGAAAAAGAAGATAAATGCTTGTGGTTAATCTTCTATGTTTATCCAGACAGCCATGAAATGATCTTATTGCCACTTATTATTCACACATTTAGCAATATTATTGAAGAATACTGATTAAACATAGTGAATTTAAAAAACTATGAAATTCCACCAAAGTGGAAGTAAAAAGGAGCTTTTGTGGGTGTAGGTTTTTATTTGTTTGTTTTAATATAAACCCTCAATTACAGATAAAATGAGAGCAAACAAACCATTTTAGAATCTGGAAACAAGCTAGATAATGTTAGCTCAGTTAATATATACAGAACACTGAAACCGATGCTGGGGGCAGGGCAAGAATAAGCCAATAGCAATCTTATTTTTGCCAGAAAGCTTTAAAAATTAGTCATTTCAGCCACATACCTTGGAAAGGAGAGGTGCGGGTTGGCCTAAAATCAATAACAGTAATTGAAAGTCTATAGTCACTCCAGATTAAGGTCATGAGGTTTAATAAGTAACAATGTGTATCCTCAGTTAAATTTGAATTTCATGTAAACAATCAACTCATAACTTATACAGGAAAAGGCACCATTTATCTTAAAGTCAGAGTTAACTGGGTGTCCTGTATTATTTCAGATCCCCTCCCCCACCCAGCATGGAGTGGAGATGGCCCTCCTCTTTCAGACAGAGGGCTAGAAACTTACTCCTAGAAGTGATCCAGAAACAATTCGGACATTTGTCCACCAGACCCAACTGAGTATTTACTGAAAAATGGGGACTGACTGCAGTCTCTAGTGGAATGGTGAGCCCACTCTTAACCATATCCTGTCTCCTTCCCCAATTTGTTGAAAGCCAGGCTTACAAGTCTCTGACCGGACATTACTTTGGGCATAGGTTGAGCCCATTACATCAGGAAAGTCCTTTTCTTGATTAGAGCTTTGGAGATCTAGATTTTTTTCTAAGAAACTGAACTGAGACCTGCCTCAGGTGACCTATACTAGTAGGATGGGGCTGCTCAGTGCTCCCAGCTACCTAAACCCACACCAGGTAAGAAGCCACCCCATCCACCCAAGGTCCACAGACCCTGTAAGCTTTTTGGAAACTCATTCTTTAAATATTAGTTATCAGCTAGGACACACCAGATACTTAAGGAATACCTTTCATGTGAAAGACAAAGATCAAGACACAAATATTAAAAATCATAATTGGAGGAAAGAAAAGCAATTTAAGGATCAGAAAAAAAAACTTTAAAAAAAAATTAGTCTTCAGAGAGACAATATTTCACTCACTAATTCTGAGAGATAAGAAGGAAATGAGGTAGAAAAGGAAGACTAAAGAGAAGAAAAACTCTTACAAATTAGAAATATGACATAGATATAAAACCTTCGACTTGTAGCTATCTAAGGAAATATTCCAGAAAATAAAAAAATAAAATAAGATGAAGCTATGAAAATAGGAGAAATGATAAGTCTCCAATACCTACTAATAGAAGTAGCAGAGAGAAAAGAGAAAACAGAAGAAGAAACTTGCAACGTAAATGAATAGGAAAAAATATAAAGTCAAATTCTCATAATGGACGAACACGAGTCTCTCGATGAATGCACTCAATATACACCCAGGTTAATGGCTAAAAAAATAAAGGAACCACACCAAAGCATATTATCACCAAGTTTCAAAAACAATCCTGTGTCAACATCAGTATTGGAAGACATAAGAGAACATAGTGAGGCTCTCACAGTACGAAGGAAATGTAATTTCCAACCAAGAATTCTCTGTAGATTAAACTATGAAATAAAAAAAAATAAAATAAAAAAAATAAACTATGAAATAGCTATAAGGTCAGACTAAAAACAAGCTTAGATGTGTAAGTATTCACACATTTACTTTCCAAGTATTCTTTCTAAGGAGGCTATGAAAGGAGTGCTTCTACAAAATGAGGAAACAAATCAAGAACAAGCAAGATCTGATATGCAAGAAATAGAAAATTCATTACGGGAGAGAGGCAGAGGGAATTCCCCAGTGATGGCTAAGGCAATGTGAGGACAACAGGTGAAGAGTCAGTCTGGAGAGCACCAGCCCACACTGGAGAGGAAGAGGATGAAGGGAAAAAGCACCTGGAAGGAAGTCTCCAAGAAATAAAAATGGACAGATTAGACTTCAGTAGCTGAAATTTGGGGAAGATATTTTGAGAGGATATTTGAAAGAAAGTTTATATATAAATGGCTATTAAGTCCCTGGAAAATGGAAAGGGGGGAGCAGGAGAAATTGAGAGAAGAAGAGAGGGAGAGGAAGATTGAGAGAGGGAGTGAGAAGCAAAAGAGGGGAGGGAGAGAGCAGAGGAGAGGGATCAGGGATTAGAGTCAACTGTCAACCCCCAGGAAAAGAAAGTGAGCAGAAAATAAAATGTAAACCCTAATTGACTAAAGGAAAGTTAAATTCAACATTGCTTGGCTCAGCAATAAATACTTAAGTAACTGTATTTTTCAGTAAAAATTATGGCATAACTATGTTGGGAGGATGCAAGAAGAGTGTGATAGGAGTATGCATTAGTAAGAGAATATGTATCTGTGTGAGAATGTGTGTGTTTAGAGAGTGTTAAGAAAGCAAAATCCCCATTTTACAAAGGAGAGTCAATAAAACCCTATCTAAAACTGAAACAGAAATTAGGAGTATTTAGGGGTTCCTGGGTGGCTGAGTAGGTTAAGCACCTGCCTCTGGCTCAGGTCATGCATGATTCCAGGATCCTGGGATCCGACCCACATATCTGGCTCCCTGCTCAGTGGGGAGTCAGCTTTTCCCTCTCCCTCTGCTCCTTCCCCCACCACTTATACACTCTCTCTCTAATAAATAAACAAAATCTTAAAAAAAAGAAGCTAAGTGTATTTAAATGTTTTGAAATATTTCAGCTAATATTAGAACAAAAATCTAAGAGTTGAACATGATTTGCATCAGAGATTTGTACTGAGGAGGGGGTGGGACAGGGAAATGCTTTTCAAATTATAAAGCTTTGATAGCTGTTTGATTTTTAAATGATATACTTAAAAATTTATAAAATAATATGTTCATACATATTTGATAAAATAATATATATTATACATATTCTCCCCTCTTTGATTCCTTCCCTTGTCAGGGATTTTGATCATACTAGTGAAATACACCAGTTTCTTCTATACACTAATTTTTTTCTGACTTACGCAGCACCAAGTAGCCTGCATTGTTTTGTTTTCTAGTTTTCATACATCTTTGTGTAGTTCATCTATAGTTCTTTGGTCCACAAAGATACAAATCTATAAACCTCATGTTTCTTTCGTTTCTATTGCCAAGAGATAGAACCATGCTAATTCCTAAAATGCACTCAGATAATGCCTATTATGGAGTCTGCTGTTCTACTCTTTGGAACAATGATCTATCTGAAATCATGACAAGGCTAAAATAAAAAGGTAAACATATCAAAGAAAGGTTCTAGAAAATCTCCCTTCAATTTGAGAGAGAGGATTCATTGGATCTGATAATATGGTAATAGCAGTCTACGAGTCCACACTAGGGATCATTTCTCTACATTCAGGTACTGAGTTGGTGACCAACAGCACCCAGACCCTGAGAACCCCATTCTAAGGGGTAGAGTAATGGAGACCATAAATGGGAAGGTCACAGAATAGGTTCTGTCCTGGAATGACCTTCCACCTCCATCCCACTCATGAAGCTATGGCTAGGTTTCAGATTTCTGGATTCCACTTGAAATTTAAAACAGTACAAATAAAATCATTGGGTCTAGAATAATGATGAATATGAAAGGCTATGATTGGCACCTATAAAACTCCCAAGGCTGTGAATTAGATCAAAACAAATTTATATACAAAATACTGGGTTTTTAGAGCTGTGAGGAATCCATTGATGCTTGGAAGAGCTAAGTTAAAACAGTTTAAACAAAATGCCATGTTACACAGCAGGAAA
>CM052884.1:19679407-19707743 GCA_028534135.1 Potos flavus | reverse complement strand
TTTATAATAGATTATCTTATTGAATTCTACAGCAACTAGCCAGCTATTATTCCCCGTATTTTACAAATGAGCAAATGGAATTTCTGATCAGTTCGTGATGGGCATTGTATTTCAACCAGCCCAAAGACAGATGTTCTGGGATAAGGTAAGCCTCCTACGATTGCTGGTCCTGAATGAAAAGGGCCATTTTTCAAGGGCAAACGAGTGAAGCATTTCCCTACTCTACAAGGACTTATAAGGTGAAATCTGGTAAAGGAAGAGTAAAAATCAAAAGTGACCAGTGCAGCCTGAAAAGTGTGTGTGTAGGATGAACACATGTCCCAGTTTGCCTGGGACAGACCCAGAGTAACTATTACGACAATTCTTTGTCACTCTGACTACGGAGTAAGGAAGAACTAGAGTATTTGGGGACTGAGTAAACAAATATACTTCAAGAGTATCCCTTAAGTATATTAAATTATACAAATGTAAGAGTATTAAAAATATTGTATGTTTATGCTAAAACATATCCTCAATAAGGCAAAATTTCTCAGGGTTCTTAGCACATCACAATCTCCAGAACTAATTCAACTTCACAATCTTTAGCCCTTCCCTATTGCATATTTCTATCTTCCTCCCACAGTAACAACTCTGGATCCCAACAATATTAACACAATTATGTATTTGTTCAATTCTGCAGTTTGTTCAACACATCAAATAATTTCTAGAATTGCTATATCCATACCACTAAAAAAAAAGACCCCTAATCTATTAAAAGGAATTCAAGATCTGTTTGCACCCCTTCCCCTCCCCCACCCCCCACTAAGGATAGGTAGTCAAAGTTTCATGTTAAAAAATTATTTGGTTTAGTGCTCCCCACCCCCACATCTTTCAGTGTGGTTATGTTATTCATATGAAACTTAGTAGGTTTTATTTGTATATTGGCATTTAGATTTAGATTTTTCTTTTTTTAAACTCTCACCTTCGTTTAATTTGTTTGACTATGTAGATAACATTAGTGTGTTTCTAAAAGTCAAAACTGTTCAAAAATTATATTCAGAAAAATGTCATGCTCTCTTCTTTCTTCGACTCTGTATGGCTCCCTCCTACTCCCCACCGCCTCCCTGCCACCTCTTACTCTGCTTGTGGATAACCAATTTTACTGCTTTCTGGTGTGCTATGTTCCTTTTTGCAAAAATAAGCACTTTGCTTTTTTTTTTTTTAAGATTTTATTATGTATTTGACAGAGAGAGAGAGAGAGATCACAAGTAGGCAGAGAGGCAAGCAGAGAGAGAGGGGGAAGCAGGCTCTCTGCTCAGCTGCTGAGCAGAGAGCCCGATGCGGGGCTTGATCTCATGACCCCGAGATCATGACCTGAGCCAAAGGCAGAGGCTCTAACCCACTGAGCCACCGAGGCACCCCATGCTTTTTTTTTTTTTTTCTCTTAACATATATCCTCAGTATTCTTTCCAACATTTCATGGAGATCTTTCTCATTCTTTTTTAAAGCTGCATGATACATGACTGTGTATATAAGTCAAAATGTATTCAATTTCCTATGTTTGAACACATCATTAGTTTCCAATTATTGTGCAGTTACAAATAACACTGCAATGAATGATATCAGATAGGTATGTATATTTTTGTATGGTTAAATGTGTATTTTAGGGTAACTTCTTAGAAGTGGAATTTTTTGTTCAAAAGTTATATGCATTTGTGGGTTGGTGAGATATAGACAAATCTAGCCACGTGCCAGGTACATGTTTTAATTATAGTGACTTTATAATATATTCTGTTCATCTTTTAGGGTTACTTCTTTTTTTTTTTTAAGATTTTATTTATTTATTTGACAGAGAGAAATCACAAGTAGGCAGAGAGTCAGGCAGAGAGAGAGGGGGAAGCAGGCTCCCCACCGAGCAGAGAGCCCGATGTGGGGCTCGATCCCAGGACCCTGAGATCATGACCTGAGCCAAAGGCAGAGGCTTTAACCCACTGAGCCACCCAGGTACTGCTTTTAGGGTTACTTCTTTATAGCTCTTCTTTTCCTATGTTTCCTTAGGTTTTCTTTTTCCATATTTTTTTTTTCATAGAGACTTTAGTATTCATTTGACTAGCTCCACAAAAACTCTTTTTAAAATTAAGATCATATTGTCCATACATTTACCTAGAAAAAAATGACATCTTGATGAGGCCAAGTCTTGCTAACCAACAACAGATGTGTGTCCATTTGCCCAAGTCTACTTTTGTGTTCTTCAGGAGCATGTAACAGTCTTCTGCATATATGTTTTGATAAGTTTTGTCTTACCGATTATTCCTAAGTATCTCATCTTTATATTTTCATCATTGCAAATGGGGATTTCTCTTCCATTATATTGTCTAACTACTTATTATCTGTGTATGTGAAACCTATTAACTTTTGAATGTTTTATATCTTGCTGCGACACTAATAGGGACATAAAAAGAAACATGCACACAATCACACAGCATTCATAAAGGTCTATTTCATTATTGGGGGTAACATATTTAACAGCTAAATGCATTTAAGTAACATATAGGGGACTGCACAACTACAGCATTGGTAGCTAGCTCCAATCACCAATTCACCTAGAACCCAGCTAACGAGTAACTGTCTAAATATTTAAAGTACAGCTCTTATTTAGATCAGACTTCGCTTCGATCACCTTGGTCACACTGGAAATACACGAAGGTGAAATGTTCTGATATCCATTCCTAGAGGTTTCTTTCCACTGGATTAGGCTTCTAGCCACAAAACCAGCCCAAGTTCAGGGCCTCCAGCATGAATGCTCTTCCCAGCTACCAGAGCAGACAGTGTACACTTGACCCAGACCTCAGAGTCTGGGCCTGCTCTAATTAAACTAGAGTTGTTGACTTTTGCAGAAGTGGAAGCAGTGGGATCCCGCTGATACTTGGCTGTAATGTCGAAGCGAGTGCAGCTGGCACCTGATGTCCAAGCAAGGTTTCCTGAAGTGTCAATATCTTTACATACTTTCTGATACATCGATCCTCCAAATTCTGTCCCATCATTGACATTAGTGTGCAGCTCGAAGTCCCCAGTCCTACAGCCCATTGCAGAGTTATTTCTCATCAGCTTTGATTGGGCACTGTCAAAAGGTCTTCTGTTCCCAGCAAGCCAGCCCTCATGACCAAAGATAGCTAACCAAACAAAATCAAAGTCAACATCACAACCAAGGTTTATCAACTCCCTCTTGTAAGAAGACTTGATTTTACCACTTGCTTGTGTTGGGTGAGAAGGATATTAAATATTAGCTTCAAACCTTGATAAATCTGGTCTCCAATTACAATTTATGTTCCCAGAGATTTATCCGTGTTCCATTTTTCTATGAAAGTCCGACCAGACCTATACCATTTATATTTGGTCTCCGCTGTTCCACGAACTTTACGAGGGTCTGTATGAGATGAACCAGATGTTGAAAATCCCATACCACTGCATGACTTTGTTATCACATCCGTTTCACCAACCCAAAACCAAATCTTCTGCTGGAAACATCTCTGGCATCTTTCCAAGGTCAGTATAATGGTGGAGGATATGCATTGGCCAACCACAGCTCTGTCCACAGGTGGCCACGGGAAGGCGAGGCCAGGGGAAGAGATGACCCAGTGGTCTCCTGAGAGGGGCAGCTGTCACTCTAGTTGCTGCTGAGTCTCCTCAACTCTCTCAGGGGCTCAGGGGCTCAGGGTAGGCTGCAGCTTCTACTGCCTTTTTGTTCTTATTAGATATTTCTTGTGTACCATTTTAATTCCCTTCTTGTTTCTTATATTTATTTTCTTAAGGATTGCTCTGGGTATCCCATATATTCTATTATGTACTATTTTCATGATCACTATTTTTTCTTAAATGCACTTATTTTGCGCTGCAGCTCTTCTTTCACTTAAAAGTTTGATAAAAAATGTTTAATTTTTGTTGTTGTTTTCAAAGTGGATATCATTTTTATTTCAAAATTTTCTAATTAATGGGTTTTGTGTTTGGCTTGCATTCTAATAAAAATGTTTCTCTAATATCTCTAATTTACCAAACTTATGGGGGTTTTGTTTATGATCCTATATATGATCAAGTTTCTTATGAATGATCCATATATATTTGGAAAGAAGGCATATTCTCTCTCATCAGGGTGATTTATTTATATATATATTTTTTTATATATATGTAAATATATATTCAATATAAAAATATATTCATATCTATCTATCTTATTGATATTTTATTATATTCTTTAGATCTTCTAATCATTAGTTTTTCACTGATATCCTTTGAGATATCAGTGATGTATATCTGTATATACAGTGATGTATCCTATTACTGTTTTTTAAATCTATTTCTCCTTGCAATTTCTTTATTTTGTGTTTTATATAGGTTATTTCTCTATTTTTTGGTGCAGACAGAAATATAACTGTCGAATATTTATTGTGAGCTGTAACTTTCAACATTACAACATTGAAGTTTTCTTCAATACTTTTGCCTGAATTCAATTCTGTCTGATATCAAGATTGTAATTTCTGCATTCATTTTGTTTTCCTTTGCTAGTACAGATTTGTCACATGTTTCTTTTCAGCTTTCTAGACATTTAGATTTTAGGGATATTTCCTGTATACAGAATAATTGGGTTTTGTGTCATTAGCCAACTTGAAAATCTACTTTATTCAAGTAGGTAACTTAGTCTGTTCAAGCTATTATAATGGAATACCATAGACTGGGTGGCTTATAAACAACATAAATTTATTTCTCACAGGTGTAGAGACTGGGAAGTCTGAGATCAAGGCCCTGGAAGATAGAATGTCTGGTGAGGGCCATGTCCTAGTTCATAGATATCTGTCTCCTTATGGAGGGAGCTCTCTGGGGACTCTTTTATAAGGACACGAATCCCATTCATGAGGGCTGCACCCTCATGACTTGGTCACCTCCCAATGTCCCTGTATCCAAATACCATCACATTGTAAATTAGATTTCAATGAGGTTTTATTTTGGGGGGGAGGGGCATTAACATTCAGTCTATAGCAATAAGTGAACTAAAACCTTTTACCCGTATCATAGGATTGTTATTTTTGACCTCAAAACTGCCATATAATCTATGTTATGGGGATACCTGGGTGTATCAGTCAGTTAAGCGTCTGCCTTCGGCTCAGATCATGATCCCAGTGTGCTGGAATCAAGTCACCGCACGTGGGGCTCCTTGCTCAGCAGGGAGTCCGCTT
Source organism: Potos flavus (assembly GCA_028534135.1). Classification (NCBI taxonomy): domain Eukaryota; kingdom Metazoa; phylum Chordata; class Mammalia; order Carnivora; family Procyonidae; genus Potos; species Potos flavus. The sequence goes on along the minus strand of CM052884.1, from coordinate 19,702,533 downwards.
CTCCCTCTGCCTGCCGCCCCTCCTGCTTATGCTCTCTCTCTCTGACAAGTAAATAAAATCTTTAAAAAAATAAAAATTTTATGATTACTGATTATATTTATGTTGTTTCTTTTTCTATTGAGTTTTTCTTCATGCTAGTTTAAAATATATTTTAGTATCTAGTAAGTGTGTATTTTTTCCCCAGTGATTACATTTCTATGCTTCCTCTTAATCCTATCTTTAATCTTAGTTTTTCTTAATTTTTTACAGTCTGGATTTAATCTTTTACTATTTGGTTGTAAATAGTAGCTTTAACTCTTACCTATTAACTTTAGAGCAGTCAATGATGCTATTCCATTTTTTCCTTTCTCTTTTCCTTTCCCTACTTGTTTTTAGTTATATCCTTTCATCTTTTTCAGAAAAGATAACATTTACCTACTACTATTCCACTCATAACTCTACACCATTTTAGTTTTCTTACCTCTACAGTATGTGACTGTGTATATATACAACATAGGTGTATCTACACACTAACATATAATATATAACACATAATACAATTAATATATAATGTCTATGTATGTATATATATAATAAATATATAATATGTATATACACATGTACATGGACATGCGTACACACACACATTACTATAAATTATTTGTTGAAGTTTACCTGGTTATCTTTTTTTAAAAATATTTATTTTAGAGAGAGAACACACATGCAAGTGGTAGGGGAAGGGGCAAAGGGAGAGAGAGAGAAAGAATCTCAGCAGGGAGCCTGAGATCATGACCCTGAGGTCATGATCTGAGGTCATAATCTGAGCCAAAACCATGAGTTGGATGCTTAACCGACTGTACCACTCAGGTGCCCCTACTTGGTTATCTTTTATTTGGATGAAGTTCATGCTTCAGCAGAATTCTGAGATGGAGTTCTCTGATGGAGTTACTGTATTCTCAAATCTGTTTTTTTGTAGCATATAAATACACAAAGGACTAGTTGGCTGGATAAAAATTATCCTGACGCTACTTTTTCTTTGAGTTTCTTAAAAAAGCTCCTTCGTTGCTGCCTTGCTGTGTTGCTATTGAGAAGTCTGTGTCATTTTTTCCTTTTATCTTCATAAAAAATTCATCTTTTTGTGTGGAAAATATGGGATTTTTTTTTTTTTTTTTGGTCAATAAAGGCCAATTTTGCAAGATTTTCTCAGAGTTCATTGTTCTAGATCAGTTTTATCAGGTAAACATGGGACCTTTAAAACTTTAAATTCAATTTATTCCTATGTCTTGGATTATAACTTTATTTTTTTTCTACCCGTTTGTTTTAGCTTTTCCAAGGACATCAATTATATGTTTGTTAGACTTTCCTTGCTTAGCTTTCATTATCTTTCTCTCTGATCCTTTTCTTGCTTCATTTCATTTTCAATCTTCTGTTTTCATGTCTTTCTTCAATATCCCTCACTGAATTTTCATTTACATATTCACCTTTGCACATATTGTGATTCGTTCTCCACTTATGAGATGGTTCTACTTTTGTCTTCAATTTTTTTCTCCTTAGTTTAATGCACTTCCTCCCCTCTCCCCACCTCTTGTTTTTTGTTTGTTTTGGTGTTTTGTTTTGTTTTTTTTTTTGGTCCATTTGTGTTCTGAGATTTACCTTTTCATCCATTTTCAGTTTATTTTTGTGTATGGTATAAGGGAAACAGAGTCTTAACTACAGAGAACAAACTGATGGTGACCAGAGGGGAGGCACGTGGGGGTTGGGTGAAATAGGTGATGGGGATTAAGGAGTGCACTTGTTAAGTGAGGAGCATTGGGTGATGTATGAAGTGTTAAGTTAGTGTACTGTACATCTGAAACTAATATAACACTGTGTTTAACTGAAGTTCAAATAAAAACTTTAAAAAAATAAATAAAAATGGGACTATCAATCTCAAATGTGTTGCGTATCTCAAATAAGTGAAACCTTAAATGGTGCCAGAAACATAGTAACCATCAATAAACACGACTTACTACTACTACTATTATTGTTACCATTATCATTTTTATTATCATTAATGTTTAGAAATAAAAGAATATAAAATTCTCCAAAGTCTCCAAGTTTTATATTTTTAGGTGACTAGAAGGATAGAGGTACTCTGAAGGACTGAATAAAAATCTAAAAGAGGAACTCATTTATGGGGAAAATCAATTAATTTATTTTGGGAGGGGAAAGTATACCTTAAATAGCTATAACGTTTCTGAAGATTTCTACGGTCTGCCAAATTTCTCTCTATGCAGAGTTTTTCTATACAGGCATTCTCTCAATAAATAGTGTTTCCTGCTATTATTCACTAACCTGCTGATACTGACACCAAACGGGTATCTTGGACTTGGGAGATCGGTCCCCACCAATCAGCTCCCCAGCTGAAACCTTTTTGAGTTTTACCTGCTACCTTCTAGTCTCTACTCAGCTGCCCTTTTTTCTTATTCACCTGCATCCTTGCCATAGCTCAGCAGCTGGGAATTCAGTTTGTACCTCCGCTGAACCACAAATCCCAGAGATTTCAAGAGTCACAGAACATGGTTGGAAAACGTACGTGTGTATGTATGGCATATAGGTTACTTAGATTTCAAAAATTGAGATGAAAAATTGTGATATTGTGACAAGTAAATCAAGTCCTCTATTTTGCCTCCCTAATCTCCTTTTAAAGCACAAATACTGAGCATCCACTTAATGTTTTACTACATACCAAGTTTGAGGCTTGGAACATGTAATTGAATAGGAGACATTTCCTGCTCTCAAAAAGCAGGAACATGAAAGATGGTGGTACGCATAAGAAAATCACTCATCACAACACAGTGTGATGGGGATAGTATATAAAGTGCTGGGAAAGTATAGGAGAAGCCCTAACATAGTCTAGCGCAGACAAGGAGAAGCCTTCCTGGAATTACTGACCTTGGAAGTGGTGGGGCTAGAAGGACGAAGATTCAGATGGAGCATCTAGCATCTGCACAAGAACCACATTTAAGTGGCAAGGGCTGCTCTATGTAGTCGGAAGGGTAGGCGCTGGGTCTGAAAAGGGGCCAGACCACGGCCAGCCTAAATGTCAGAAAGAGGGCTTTGGCATTGTTCTGATGGAAAGAAAAGTCACTAATGGGTGTTAGGGTGGGGGATGGGGAATGGGGGTGATAACCAGGTTTGCATCTTGGAAAGATTCCTTTTTAGCAACCCTGTGGACTGGGTATTGAACTGTGTCTGCAGTAGCATAGCATTCAAGTTCCCACAAGCACTTGAGCACCCAATCAATGAGACTAAACCAATCACAAGTTCTTACTTCTGTGTTACAGATCAAAAGGCAGGTTGTGGATGAATTGCCCAAATTACTTTGCCAACATAAGGCACCAGCCAGTCTGAGCCCTGATCTATATCCCAGCTAGCAGAGGGTCAAAGAGCCTCTTAATTCAATTTCCTATAATCTTCAAGTAAGTGCAAAATTTCAAAAGCTTCCCCAAATGAGTTGATTTTAAAAATAGGGCTGGATTCACTGTAGAAGTTAAGTTTAGGATTGAGTTTGCTGGGTGTACCTTGACTGTTCTTGACTATCTCTTACAAATATTGGCAAAAAAAAAAAGATGTACTTTTGCTTCGCTGACGTTGTCATGCTCTTTGGGAAGATAAAAGAACAGTGCATGGTGAGGTTGGGATGGCAGGTAAAGGAACTGTAGTAAGCAACTCACAGACTTGAATGATGTCTGGATAAAATTCAAGAACAACTCTAAATAGCTTCTAGCCTTTTTGTTAAAAATGACAGAAATTAAAAAAAAAAAAAATGACAGAAATTTTACAGCCTGGGTCTTGGAGTACAGAGTTAAATCCAGTTCCAAACCCATCGGTTCTATGTGTCTAAGTAAGTTACTGCACTTCCCAGAGCCTGAGTCTGGGGGACATTATTCTTAGACACAAGAGGGGAATGATGTGTTCTTCTTTAAAAGTGCCTTTATTTCCTTAAACTGCCAGCCTTTCCTGATCCTGGACTCAGAATCAGGATCCCACAACCTAGAAGGCATGGGTTGAGTCCCTCTGTCCTCCCTTCTTTGCTTTCCACAACAGAGCCACTAGCTTTACCCATCCAAGGACTTGGCCTCTCTGCCAGGACTCCACTGGCTATCGAAACCACTGGCCAGGAAATTTCATGGAATGCAAAACAGAAAACAAAAAACAAAATCAAAAAAATGGTGACATCAATACAGGTCCCCATGGGCTTAGCCATGGCTTCTGACAGAAAAAAACAGGACAATTAGTCTCCCCACAAATGCGTAACTTTAGTGATAGACTAATACCTTTAAAAAAAAAAGTAATTATCTTTGTAGCCTCAGTGTTGACACAGACAGAGCTTTCTCTAGAGGCCACCGGATTCCGGGAATGTGTAACATGTCCATTTAGGAACTGAAGTGTAAGCTTTTCATGCCACAAATCTTTTTTTTTTTTTCCCTAGGTGAAAATCTCAGAACTTCCCTACTATAATCCTCGCTGGACAAATGGGGAAAGAAAATGAGCCACATATTCATGAAGTCAATATGCTTTACCAAAGAGTAGCAAATGTACGACTCTTTTTTATAGGCTGAAGGATCAAGAGAGTTATATCAAAATATCCCAGACAACTTTTCTTTGTCATAGGGTTTTATTCTCCTGAGATGCCAGGGAACAAGGCTTATTGGAGGGTTGGGAGGATATTCTAGTGTACCCTAGAAAGTACAAAAACACAGATCATCCTACTGGGTAAATACCCAACTACCTCTGCAAAAGGATACTTCTTTTATCTCTTTATTGGAAGATAGGATTTTCTTTTTTAAGTCTTGGAATTCAGGAGACTTTCAGTAAAATTCAGAAATACTTATTCTTTCATGGCTCCCCTCACAGATTGTACCTAAATCCCACTGGAGAATTCTGATTATACTTCAAGAGAGCGCTTGGACTTTTTTAGGGTGGGCTTAACTCTCATCTTTGCAAAAGGACAGTGTTCCCATGGTGATGAGGATGATATCATCAGGACTGGTTCCAGGAGTGGGTTCAGACCCATTGCTCACCACAGGAATAGATGGGATAAGAGATAACATTTTCTTTTCAAACACAGATATCTCAGGCCAGCCAGGAAGATTAGCCAGGCTAACAAGCCAGGAATTTTTACTCAATGTATGCCTGATAGATTGTTTAAAATGATTATCCCCTTCACTGTCAAAGGTACTCTAAAATAGCAGGAATTCTCTTGTCCTATTTGGCTCCTCCAAGGATATGTAGCCCATACGGGTAGGTGGCAACTTGAATACATTACTGAGATGCTAATATTAGGCTTTTGTGAGCATGAAAAGCTTTCACTCTCTATTAAGCCAAATTACATAAAGCAGGAGCTGGAAAGTCAGCTATAGCGTGCCTTTTGCAGAGGGCTGGAAAACTGACATAAGCTTTGCAGGATGCTATACGGCTTTCCAATCACCTAACTTTATTCTCCTAAATAGAAAAGTTATACCCTTTGCAAAACTCTATTATGCCAAATCATCCTTCTATACCCATCAGTGTAAGAGAAGCACGAATCCGTGCGTGACCCCCTTCCCGTACTCATCACCATTTTTACTAACACAGGTCTGTGTATAAGCTAGCCTAAAATTAGTGAATCCTTATCTATTAATATATATCCTTCAATATCCTCACTTTCAAGACTATAACAAATGTATTCACGTGTCAGTCCATCCATCTCTCTCTCCAATATATTGCTCATTTCTTAAGTTTTCGTTGAGTACTGAGTATATTCTATGCACTATGCCATACATAAGGACTAGAATAAATAAAAAGAGGAATATTATATAGTTCTCACTCAAGGGAAATGCAAAGTCTGATGAAAGGAATGAATATATAAACAAGTAATTATTATGCAACATAATGTTTTGAATAGGGGTTTGTACTGAGATGTACACCAATAAAGGTATAGTTAACTCTTCGGTAAGAACCAAGGGACATATAACTGAAGAGCTAGCATTTAAGATGGGCCTGGGTCTAGGCTTTGTACAGACCTTGGTAGTTTCTCCAAGATCCCTGGTTCATAACAGAAGACCGAAAAACAGGGATCATTGAAGTCAAGGAAAAGTGCAAAAAAGATCCTGAATCTGCCACCCATATCCACTTTTGGCACATCCCTCCATACACACACACACACACACACACACACACACATCCCTGAGTGCTGTGACTTTTGAGTTAAGTGGTTAAGGATTAGGCTCCCACTAAGCATGTTTCTAGACCCTGCCCACTATCTAGAGTTGACCCAAGATGGGCACAGTTGTTCTTACCCTTATTTGGATTATAAACTCCTTCAAGAACCTGATGAATCTTCTAGAGCTACTCTCCAGAAAAATGCAAAAGCACATTAGATACACAAGTTTGTAAAAAATTTCATGGAATTCCATGAACACTTTAGAGAGGATCTATGGAGTCTATGTCAAGAATGTTTACCTTTAAGACCCTGAGTCCTATTACTCTTATACTCCCAGAATATCCAGCTCTCTTAAATGATAATGGAAAAACCATGGTACAGGAGCAAGTCTTTGCTGGCTTATAGGGTCAAATACATCATTTCTGAGCCATGTAATATTGAATAACTTCCCTAAGTTTCAACTTAACTATATAATGGGGATATTAATCCTCTCTTTCAGGATTCATTATCAACTTTACAGACAACATATATCAATACCTATCAGAATGTCTGGCATATTATTTCTTTGGCTTTTATTATTATCATGAGTATTAATATTATTATTTTTATTATCACGAGTATCAATATCAATATTACTGTTAAATAATGACGACACTACAATTATGTTCTAGAAAGTCAGGAAGAAAATTATGGTGACCAGATGGGTACATCTGAATTCTTCAGAGATATTTCAAACTTATTGTTTAGCTAGAATTCCCTCTGCCCTCAAGATGATTAATGAAAACATTGCAATTATATTCTCAACCCTCTGGGTGGAAAGTATAGTTACCTATATATTCTGTACCATGTTCAATAAATGTTTAATAAAATTGTAATACTACTCGGGATTTCTATATTTCTTTCATTTGATAGTCTCTAAGTACTTTGTAGATATTAGTTCATTAATTCTCCAAATTCCACTGAGACTAGGAAGGTAGGAAATGTTAAAGGAGCTTTCTTTACTCCGTGGTTTTAAAGATATCGCTTCCCTTTATCCCTACTCCCAGCCTTATTGTGCTACTTCCCACCAAATACAGTAGGATTTAAACCCTTCTTTTTAGCATTAAAGCCTTTCACCAACTCTACCGGTAGACTTATCCCACTCAACTTTCTCCTTCCCAATTATACTACTTAGTTTCTGGTTCTCTTTAATAGATTGAATCTCTGCAATGGGTTGGTTCCTTACTAGATCCAGACTAAAGAGAATTCTGATAACAAATTAACAATAATCACATCTTCTGTATATTGAGTGTCAGGCACCAGAGTACAGTAAAGGTACCATCTTCTTTCCTTGTTTTTGTTTCTCAAAAATGCAATGTATTGTTTATCATTATCTCAAGTTTATGGTGAGAAAAGGAGTCTGCAAGAACTTAAACTTGAGTGCCTGATCGGCTCAGTCAGTTAAGCATCTGCATTTGGCTCAGATCATGATCCCAGGGTCCTGGGATCAAGCCCCAGGTCAGGCTCCCTGCTCAGCAGGGAGTCTGCCTCTCCCCCTCTCTCTGTCCCTCCCCATGCTTGTTCTCTCCCAAATAAATATATAAAATCTTAAAAAAGAGAATTTAAATAAACTTGTATAAGGTCACACAGCTGGCAAACAGCCGAACTGAGATTTGAACCAAGGTATAACTATCTCCAAGGGGCACTTATCTTATTGTTAAGAAGACTTATTATTGGAAGCTATGCAAAGTTCCCAAATTCTCAAGGTACTGTGGGGAACTTCCTGATTCCTCAGAGCTATGCAGAGACAACCTGTGTGCTTGTGTCTGGGAACATCGGAGGACTTGCTATGATACTGGGACCTGCAGTAAGGTGAGCTTTTGTTGAAGCCCTATCAGTTCCAATCTCCATTTGTCCTTCCAACCCTTCTCTACCCACCACCTCTTCGAGAATCTGACATAGGAAATCCAAGCTTTGAAACTGTGTTTCATCCCAGGAGGTCTCCAGGGACCAGTCCAGCCCGCCTTCTGAAAGCCAGAATGGACATCTTATAGGCTCTCACTTCACATCTGAGTCTTACAAAATCATGCCTCAGACTTTCTTAGGACTTTAAGTCTGGAAGGTGACAAAGGTTCAGCGCCATCAGCAGGATTTTTCAGTCCTTGAAACCCACACATTCACTGGATTTCATATATACGTGATCCCTTCTTTAACTCTCAGTGGAAAGCATCTTCACATGTCAGTCTTTCAATGCATTATTCCTCTCCTCACCTCCCCCCTGGAATCTTTGGGGATTTCTTAGACTCTGCCATCATTGCAACTCCTCCTCCGTCACAGAACTTCTACCATGTCAACTTTCCATTCCAACTGCCAGCAACAGACACTCACATGTCACAAAAAGTATTAATTGTATTAGTTAATAAAGAGAAAAACAAACCAAGATATATCAAAGTCTTGCTACGAGGGGTACCACAATGGCTATATATATCATACTCATGTTACTGTTTTGATCTCCACATTAAAATTTAAATAAAAAACTAACTGTCAGAGACTTCAGTGACTTGCCCAAAGCCACACAACCATTAACTGGAAGAAAGAGAATTTAAATGTAAGTCTGACCCAGGCTAGAAATCTTCTTTCTCCTCCTCAAACTACCTTATTAACTTCTGTGAGAGTCACCCGTGCTGGTTCTTGTTATTTATACTAGTTTATCATCTGAAAGTTGATAGACACCTTTGACTTTGCCTAGTTGAAAGACCCCAACCTTTACGGGAGTAGGCATTGCATTTAAGCCCCCCAGAGTTTGTTCATCCACAAAGGATGAAGGAGTGAGTATAGGTGACTGGTGGCAGGGTTGAGGAGGAAACATCCTTCAGGTAGTAAGAGGGAAGAACAAAATTCTAGAATTGGGAATGAGAAGGGGTTGCCTGAAAAGATGAATTCTGGGGTATAGTCACTAATGGTAATCCATATGGTAATCCTCCTTCCCATCCCTCTGTCAACACAGACACTACAGATCCTGTTTATTACCATCTTTTCCTAATTTTAAAAATGGGGAGATTATGCCAGAAAGATGTAACACAATTCTCAGTTTAAGCAGTTACCTTAACTGTTTATACTCTAATTCATCTAAAAATAGTTCGAGGCTGATTAAATATTCAATTTCCTGAAAGATCTGGGGCTACTTAGATGCTTGGGAGGTATCTGCCACAGTGAACAATGTCTTCCAAATAATAATGCCAATATCATCTTTATTTTAGCAGCTGGAAAAATAAAGAAGCAAGCAAGCAAAAAAGGAACAAAAACAAAAACAAAAAACAAAGTCGTGGATTCCCAAAGGTCACTTACCAATATACTCCCCATGTACATATAATTCGGGTTTCTGCCCTTTTAGGAATATTCCAAGCCATCATTTTATTAAGCACACATTATGTTCTCTCTTTAACCTGTACAGATGCAGCTATAACCATTGTTTCCACTAGCAAGGTGCCTTCTGTGTGCCAAACAGTCATAAAGATTGCATAAGGGAGAAGTGAACTATCACTCAAAACCTCTGCCTTGTGCTGGAATGTATGTCAGGGTGCCTTCAATCCTCACAACGACCATAGAGGAAAGATATGATTATTGCCAGTAGAGAGTGACACTGAGGCACAGAGAGAACGAGTAGTTTGCTACATAATTGGAAAAATTGTTTGATCCCACATTTGCCTGACTCCAAAGCCCAGGCTCTATTCTCTATTCTACCCTAATCCCATTCCCTATTTTTCTGAATTCTGTAGTATGAAAAGATCCAGCGTTCAACCAGGACCTCTGCAGATGGGGATTGCAATCTGATGGAAGCCAGAACCAAAGCAGAGTCTTGCCTCTGAGACTCCAGTGAACACTTAGTTGGCTGTGCGTGTGTTGAATGTGCCTCAGTAGGATTTAAGGAGCCCAGCTGTCAAACCAAACCCTGCAGGGATTTCTGAAACCAGGCCCATGAATTCCCGACCCATAAGAAAGAATGATTATGCTCCAAATATGAGTGAGGCTGAAGACCAGGGGTAGTGTTCAATTCTTTGTCAAATTAGGGATGGGGAGATTTATACCTCATACTAACTACATTGAATTGCAATTCTATCACCTTTTTGCCTCAGTCCCCTCAAACAGAACCCCATTTCATGACCCATGAAGTTTATTCTAGAGACTTTCACGTCTTCAAGTCTCCTTTGGCTGAAACATGTAATATGAGCGTTTCTTCCTGTATCTCTAATCCTAACACCATCCCCTGAGAAGTAGATAGCTAACAGAAGCACTTATTCTGTCCTTGGATCCTCCCAAGCCCAGGATCCCCAGCTCGGTGATTTTCTAAGCATTATTCTGTTTCCAGACTATGAGTCCCCCAGGTATGTCTGGTATCTTCAAACCCAAAACACCTTTATGTGGGTGTGGAGAAGGTGAGGAAGGGATATGTCTGATTCACTCCATCAGGGCATCAGAGAATAAGAAAACACATTATTTTCTCCTAGTACTTCTATATCCAAAGTTTTTCCTCATCTTTTGCATCACATAATGCTCACGGCATCCTTCATTGTTAGGGAGAAGAGAGATTCATATCCCTTCTCATAGAAAGAAAACTAAGACCCAAATGGATGCCCTGACCCAACTAGACTTTATTTAGCTAATTAGCAGCAGGTCTCTAGGACATTTTACACACACCCAGATGCTTTTCCCCCTTAGCCTTTACCCTAAAATATAGCCAGGTTCCTGGGGAGTTATTTAGGAAAGATTGATTTCTGGTGGTTGATTTCCCCACTCCTGTAACAGGCATAATAAATATGATGAATATTACCTATGAACAGAGATAATAACCTCCGTCTTCCCTCTGCACATTCTGGAAATAGTTCTTCTTAGAGGCTATGGAAGGCTGGTGATACCGTCAGTGATACTGACCTAGGCTACAGCCCAGCTAAGCCCGAGTAGTTTGTAACGTGTCTGTGCCTTCATGGGGCTAAAGCATGAACACAATCACTGCATCTTAACTGACTGACCATCTTGGTTTCTGGCTTCCTAACAAAAAAGAGATGGTATTAAACCTAGCAATTGTCTTTTCTGCAGGCTTAAGGGAAACCACTCAGGTGAATAAAATCTCAAAGCCCTAAGTCTAAGAGCCTCATTAAGAGATGTTTGAATAGCATACTGCTTTATTCCAAAGGTTAAACACATTTAACTGGGGAGGGAGAAATCCTGCAGAATGGAAGCAGAATGGAATCCTGCAGAATGGTATGATTTGCTTCTCAGCTAGCTCTGACACAGACAGCCCAATGCCATCCCATCCACTGAGGGGGAAGACAAGACACAGAAGCTTGGAAGATCCATTCAGATGCAATCTTGGGACCTGGGGAAACACTTAAAAAGCCAGTTGTTATTGTTGTTAAACTCCAATGTCAATCTCAATCCCACAGTTTTCTCAATGAAACAACTTGGAATTTAGGCAAACTGATAGTGAGTCCATAGGGTCATATTTTGTTAAGGTAGCTAGCAACATGCTGCGTTCAAACGAACAACGGGTAGGCCTTGAGTACAATGGAACTGAAGGAAGTCAGTTTCTTTGTTCTAAATCCTGGCTGTGGCCTCCCCGGTGCCCAAGCCCAGTTTCATATGCTTCAATTTATAGGAGATTTAGATGAGCTGAGAGGGTTCAGGGAAGACATTGGAAAACGAATAATGAGTAGAAAATAGAGTGTATTTTCTTTTTAAAGTTAGGTGAGAGAGGATTGTAATTAACTACATGGAAAAAGAATAAAAGCTGATTTTCTTCTCAAAAATGAAGGGTTTAGTAAGTAGTAACCTTTCCACTCAATGAGAGGAAATTGGGGGGCGCCTGGGTGGCTCAGTGGGTTAAAGCCTCTGCCTTCGGCTCAGATCATGATCTCAGGGTCCTGGGATAGAGCCCCGCATCGGGCTCTCTGCTCAGCGGGGAGCCTGCTTCCCCCTCTCTGCCTGCCTCTCTGCTACTTATGATCTCTTTCTCTCTGTCAAATAAATAAAAATAAAATCTTTAAAAAAAAAATGAGAGGAAATTGGTTTTAAAATATACCAGAAGTTACAAGGAAGTATAAAATCAAGTCACAACTACTTAAGCTGAAATATTGAATGCCTTCCTTGCAAACAAGGGTATAGACTAAGTGTTCAATACTTTTTCCATACTGTGATGATATAGAAACCAGGACCTAATGCTGTGACTTGGCTTCACCTTTGACTACCAGCAATTCAATATGATTCAAAGAGCTATTGCCTTTGACCCTCTTACTGAAGGACAGGAGGTTGAAACACGGGCTGAAACATTTCTTTCCTTTAAGGCCTGCCATAAATATCACCTCTGCCAAAAGCATTCCCTTAACTCATGAGGAGTTGTTTTTTTTTTTCTTCCTTCTTCATTACTCCCATGGATATTAATCCCATCTTTTCTAGGGTGCTTGTCGCAGTCCTCTTTTCATATAATTAGCTAATTCTCTTTTTTTTTTTTTGGAATACTTTTTTTTTCTTTTTTTTTTTTAAAGATTTTTATTTATTTGAGAGAGAGAAAGAGAGATCACAAGTAGGCAGAGAGGCAGGCAGAGAGAGAGGGGGAAGCAGGCTCCTTGCTGAGCAGAGAGCCCGATGCGGGGCTCGATCCCAGGAACCTGGGATCATGACCTGAGCCGAAGGCAGAGGCTTTAATCCACTGAGCCACTCAGGCGCCCCAATTAGCTAATTCTCTAATAAATACTACATTTCCTGACGACAGTTCCTATGTCCTGTTCATTGCTGCTCACTTCACAGTGCCCAGTAGGATGCCTGGTGTTAGCAGAAGCTCAATATATGTAAACTGAATTGAACTGAACTATCTGGGTCTCTGGCAGAAATTTAAAGCAGCAGACCACATAGTATCATCCCTTAAGGACTTGACTTTCTTATTTGGTAGACAAACCATCTAGAACAAAATATGAAAACCTTAAGCAAGATGCAGTTAAACAACTTCAAATTAGGAGCACTCAGAGGAAATGAATTAGGATGCTGCATCAGAAAGTTGTATCAGGGGTCCAAAATTCTTGAGTGCCTACCCTCTACATGGTGTTAAAAATTGCTTTATATACAATGTTTCACTTCACACTAAAAATTAAAAAGAAATTTTGAAGTTGCAAGATGGGTGATACAGCTTCCATCTTAACGATGGGGAAACTGAGGCTTGGAGCTACAAGGTGATTTCTCCAAGGTCACATGATTGCTATTAAATGATTAACCTGAGCTTATAATTAGCACCCAGGTTATCCGGCAGCATTTTTCAGTGACTTTTCACTCTATGTATTTGCCTTGTAAATGTAATACTGGAAGTAAAGAAGGGAGGATATAGATATTGGAGGGAAGATGGGAGTGGCCCAGGCTTGCTGCGGACTTCTAAAGAGATCCCGGTTCTCTACCCCTCCCAAGTTTTTGTTCTCAGCAGCATCCAGCTCTCCAGCCCTTTACCCACCAGCAGACCAATCAAATGTTGGTGTTTTGCAGAGTTTCTTTGTTAAGCTGGGTGTGGTTGCCATCCCGTCCTTTTGGTATGTTAATTACGTCGTAACTCAGACCCATCTTTCTCAATCACTTTAGCCCACCCCTCTGGTCCTGGAGGCTAGTCCCTCTTGGTACATCTCACTCCACAGGCCCATCCTCTGACAAAATCCAGTTTCCTCCCTCTCCGAGCTTCCTGGACTTGCTGAAGTTTTCAAACTCCAGTTCAAGCTCAATGTTTTTCCATTTGAGTCTCAATGGAAGTGGAAAATTTCTCTGGAGAAGAGTCATTAGGTACACGCACGAGACTCCATGGCTCCTCTGAGCCCAGCTGCTCGGATAAACCTGAGCTCAAAGCTTTAATGCAGTGTGAACTTTAACATGACAATTAACGCAAGGACCTTTTCCCTGAGGCAATTAACATCTGCTCCTCTGTCTAGCCATGATTTCAGTGCTGGAAACAGGCAGGAAATGAATGTCACCGTCACGGTCACAGCCAGTCAACTTAGACGTGTACCCATAGGGGTCTTTCAATTCACCATTTCTTTGCATCTTTCACGCTTGGGGACCCAAGATTCCTTTCAGGTGCTATGACTACATTAGAAGAGAAAATAGTCAACCAGCAGCCCCCAAATCAAGCCAGACTTCTCAACATCTGGAGAATGCTACCCCGGTGCATTCTCAGGTTGGCATTTTCCCAGTGCCCTTAATAAATGAAACCCTGTATCTTCTTATGCTTCTGTCCCTAAGTGGTAGCTGCTTGGGGATGCGTAAGTGTGTTACTGCCCACCAGGGAATCTCCACATTGGTGAAATGTCCTATATAAGCAAGACAGTTAAGGGATAAACCATGAAAAAGAAACAATTTGGGAAATTAAAAAAAAAAAAAAAATTAAAGAAATATCTCTAAATCGATTTGGAAATATATTGTAAAGAAAGAAAGCTTGAGGTCTATAAACCAGGCAGAGCAGGGGGCAGGGTAGTAATGTGACAGTCCTCAATCTAAACTGAAAAGAGATCCAGCCATTCTTCACTGAGAAAGACGTGGGGAAGAAATGTGACTGACTTGAGTCTGAAAACTTCAGGTTAGATATTAGACATTCCTTTCTATAAAGTTTATGAGGTCCTGGAAGAAATGAGAAAAATGTAATTTAAAAAAATTCTCCTGGCAAGCATTAAGACAGTGTCTTAAAGCAAGCCCACCTAACAGGACCTCCAGGATTCTTATTACTTAGTATATCCCATAAATCAGCAGTTTTGCCATCCCATGGCTTAAAATGCAAAATCTTGGGTCCTACCCAGCACCTACTCAATCAGAATCTGCATTTAAAAGATCCATTTAAACATTAAGCATCAATCTAGAGAAACAAGGGAGTATATCTACAGCTTAGAAAGCATTAATGGTGCATTGTATTTGGTTTTTTAAAAGAAAGTCAACTGCATATCCTGAAAAGCTAGAGATTTTCAACTCTTTCCTATTACCACACTTGCCTGCATGTATCTTTAGGAGCACCGATGACCTTGAAATGCACAGCAAGCCTGGGATTATGACCTTGACCACCCTCATCCCTAAATGCTTAGGCAACCCTATGTCGCTATTTTCATTTTTGAAGGAGCTCTTTAAAAACTAAGGCACGCATGCACATACACCCACTAACAAACACACATGTATAAGCACACACAAAGAGAATGAGTTTTGAAAAGAAACAAATAAAATGAAATCAAAGTATTGATTTATGTAATGAAATAATGTTATCTTCATACTGTTTGCCTCTCTGGTTTCCTTTTCTCTTTTTAACTTTTATTTCAAATGACTTATCTGTCAGTTAGATATTGGAAAACTTTGATAGGTATAATACCACTTAAAAATCTTATTTCCAAAAGTACATTCGTTAATATCTCACAGCATATTGACAATGCCTCTGTTTTTCTTTTTTCCTAAACTATGTCAACTGTATTCATCAAAGCGGAACTACCATGTTCCTCCTTTGTTTGGCTTAAACAGGACTTTTGAGGGCAGGCCCAAGAGGCTGGTGCTCCTGGAGCCGCTTTTGGTGTTATTTTTTCCCAAAGTCCATCTTCCTGCCTCCTCTTTTTATGTACCTGGAAGAGCTCACTGCTCCTGAGAGGCAGGAGAAGGCAGACAATACCTACGCTGGTAATATATTCACGGGACTACCCAAGAAATGGCAATAATGAGAAATTCATAGAATTTTCGAAAACCTAAAGAGACTTTATCTAGTTTAACCCCTTCCTTCTACAGATTAGGAGACTAATGAGAAAAGGAATATATATATATAGTCCCCGCTTATATGCTTATACAGCTATTTAATACAGAGCTGGAACTAGTCACGTAGTTCTCCTAATTTCCAATATCCAATGCCCCCCTCCCCTGCCCCCCTGCACAGTCCACCTTCCAAAACTAAATCACAGCCTCACAAGTTCACATACACCAAGAAAGGTAAAAGATCATGTCACACTGTTCGTAACTATGTTCTTGGTACAATAGCCACCAGAAGCACCAAAGCCATTGCGTATCGAAGAAATAAACAAACGAGCAAAATTTCCTCTGAATTTTCTGTCCATGGCTCAGCATAGTCAAAGACATTAATGTTCAGTCTGCCAATGTCCTGATCCAATAATATATCACATTTCTCTATCCATGTGAATCCCCCTAGTGATTAAGAACCACTCATTTAGAATGGGAGTAGCAATGGGCGTTTGTTTCTTCTGGTCCTGAAGTGAGCACATTCTACAAGACAGAGCTCAGCAGGTGCAGGCTATGGCAGAGCAGACAAGGCTTTCTAGATGAATGTAGGAGGGTTATGTACGAACAGACAATCAAGGAGACATGTCATGGGCATGGTCCCTTTAACACAACACTAAATCAAGCTCTTAATCTCCAAATATACCTTTTACTCTTATTCCTTAGTTAAAACATCAAAATACTAGTTAA
Source organism: Potos flavus (assembly GCA_028534135.1). Lineage (NCBI taxonomy): Eukaryota > Metazoa > Chordata > Mammalia > Carnivora > Procyonidae > Potos > Potos flavus. Next base: position 19,685,912 of record CM052884.1, on the reverse strand, counting down.
AAAAAGACATATATATCTATGATGTATATTATGTATGATACATACATATGATATCTATTTATATCTCTCTATATCCATATCTGTCTGTCATCTATCTTTCTATCACCTATATATAGAGAGGATGGCTTGATTCTTATTTTTTTCAAGGGTATATAGGCCTGGGTAGTCATTTTATGATAGCTTTGATTTTTATTTTTATTTTTCTCTCTCAAAACTTCTCAAGCTTATTAAATTTCAACACTCCCAATGTATCTGGGGGTAGATATGAATTAATGGGTAAGTAGTGGTAGGGAAGAAAAATACCATGAGCCCCATTTCACCGATTTGGAAAATGATGACAAGTGTAGTCTCCCATTTTAATAAAAAAAGTGTTCTATCCTTCTACCTGCCCTACCAAGTTTATTTCTGTAATAGGTGCTGTTTCCCTATGGAGAGTCAAAGTTCAAACCAAAGGCAGCGTTGGAAGGATGCATTTTGGCCTATAATCATAGGTATGCATTGTAAAAGATGTACTGTATTTTGACCCACGGATAAGTCCAGAAAGTGGAATGTTGAAATTTATTTCCAAAATATAGAAAATAGGGGGAAAAATCAGTGTTTAGGGACAACTAATCTTTTTCGCACTTCTAATTAACATGATTAATTAGACAAAGTAAAGATCAAACAAACAAACAAAAAAACTTAGCTTCAGTCACTAGTCTCATATGTCTCTGAAAAGTCTTTTTCATCTGATTTAGATACGATTCGGCTCTTGACCTGAAAAGATCATAAGTACTGGAAGCCATTTACCCAATCATCATTTTACTGAAATTAAAACATATGGGAAGTGTCATATACTTTCAGTGCTTAAATGAATCAATCACATTTAATAATAAACTAAAATATATCAAGTGCTTACTATTTTTCAGGCATTGTGTCATTAACTGCTCACCATAACTACTGAGACTGTCATTATATCTTGCTTTCCAGATGAGAAAATTAGAGTTTACAATTTAGAGAGTTAGGTCTCATAACTAGTTTTGTGGACTTAGATAAAAATCCAGCTTTATCTAACTGCTGAATCTGCACTCATAATGAGTATATATATACCTTTTTTAGGGAAAAAAAGAAAGTTCAGAAAGCCATTTACTTTAGAATCTGAGGCAACCAATTTTCCAGTTTGGTTCCTCTCTGAGATAGTCCAACTTGCTCATCTTACAGGTGAAGAAACTGAGGCCCGGAGAAGTTAAATGATGTGACAAGGTGCATCCAGCTAGTTAGTACGACTAAAATTGGAATCCAAATTTCTGGATCCTTTGGCAATAGTAATCTTTCTACTGCACCACTCTGCTTCACAACAAAGCAGAGATAAATTTGCATTAGACGTGGGATTATAGTTATGAATACAAAATCTGAATCAGTTGTCCGGGCTCCTCAGATCTTTCGGCATACAATGGCAGGCACACTTACTAGAAACTATGCTCAGAATTGTCTCACAGGCCCGTTGTCCTAGGGCACCTTCAGAAAGCCACACCCACCACGTCATCGTTATCACCAGAGCATTCATCTCCATGCTGAACATCCATGAAACTGACCCAACTCTCTACCCACCCCCAACCTGCCAGGTCTTCCCAGCGTGCCTTCTGGAATTCATGCTTTTTCACTTGCAGACTCTGTATTGTCCTCAACCTCTCCTTAAATGTCCTTTTTATGTCTTGTCTTAAATGAAGACTATCACCTGAAAATGCTACTTCCCCTCAAATGACCTCTGGGCCAGAAGACTGAAGGTTTGCCTTGCTCCTCATGGCCACTTCCAAGCCCATCCTTCACAATTTTCCTTTACGCATTCTAGCTCCCTTGAAACTTAAGCCATTCCAATGCCATGTCATGTCTGGCATCCATCAACAGCCCATCACTGCTTTCATTTATTGAAGTTTTCATTTTAGCTCATTATCTTAGCCCCTCCTTCCTTCTCATCATCATTGCTGATGACCTCAACATCCAAATGGATATCCCTGCCTCCTCGCTGTCCCTCAGTTCCTTTACTTACTCATGTGCAAAGTTTTATTCCTCCACTACACCCCCAAGCCACCCACTTGTTTTGGTCAGACTTTTGGTTTTGCCCTTCTATCAATTAGGAACTCAAAACTATATGATCTGAAATTATCCGCTGTATTTATTTGTCTGTTGCCTGTCTGCCCACACTAGATTGTAGTTTTCTTGAGAATCGGGACCGTGTACATTTAGCTCATCATTTTGTCTCCAGAATCCAGAATAGTGCTTGGTATAAAGCAGGTGCAAAATAAAAATCTATTAAATAAATAGGCATGGTAACACAGTGGATCCTATATTTAGTTAAACTAATAAATACAGAATTATCAGCTTTCTTAAAGCTTCTAATCAATAAGAAACACCCACATGCCTAATATTTAATATACACTAAGAACTTGATAAGTTGTTCTAAGTGAATGATAAAGAAGCGTATAAAATTTTCTCTTCCCTCAAAGAACTTAAAATTTACTGGAGACCTACAACTCAGCTATAGAAAAGGCCATTATGAAATAAAATATTAAATCCTAACATATGAATGGTGAATGCAATATGTGTTTATTCATCTGCTATTTTATTTATTCATTTACTTACCCATTAAATCATCTGTTTAGTTAACAAATCCTTACTAGGAACTCTAGTTCTCTTATTAGTTCTCTTACTAGTTCTCTTGGGCACTAGAGTTGCAAAGATGGATAAGGTATTACTTCTGCCTTCAACAACATCATATTTATTTTTTTATTTATTTCTTTTTTTTTTAGAAACTCTTTTATTTTTTTTATTTTTTTATTTTAATTTTTTTTATTTTATTTTTTAATTAAAGCATAATGTATTATTTGCCCCAGGGTACATGTCTGTGGATCCTCAGGTTTACACATTTCACAGCACTTACCATAGCACATACCCTCCTCAATGTCCATAACCCAACCACCCTATCCCTACCCGCCCCTACCCCCCAGCCACCCTCGATTAACAACATCATATTTAGAAGGGAGATAAAGACATACAGAGGTTTTTTTTTTTTAAATTAAATATGGCAGACATCTAGTTTCCATACATGTGAGCATTGCCTACTCACTTTCAACCAACCCTCTTCATACACACGCAGAATCCAACAAGAAAGCCTATATGTATAGACTCTTGAGTTAGTGTATTCTTTCCTCTTAGAGCTTCTTTTCAGGTGGTAGAGATGTCGAAACATCAAACACTCTACCTTACATTTACATCACTTTACGTAAACAAGAGAGGAAGAGGTAGGGATCTAAGAAAACTGACTGATATATTTTCTTGAGGAGTATGTATTTTCATCTTTTCCAGGTGTATTTTCTGCTGCTTTTATGGTGAGCCCGCCAATTATTCAAATTAAAAGAAATGCACTGTGTGCGGTATATAGATCTCTAGAAACTTAATTGAGAATTCACCTGACAATAGGAAAAACAGTATTGAGTGACTGAAAATAGAAGTCAAGCAAAAAAAAAGAAGGAAGAGTATTACAAGTTAGGGTAATTTTATTTATTTATTTATTATTTATTTATGTATTTATTTATTTATTTTTAAAGAGTTTATTTATTTGAGAGAGAGCGAAAGAGAGCATGAGCAGGGGGAAGGGAAGGAGAAGCAGAGGTAGAGGGAGAAGAAGTAGGCTCCCCACTGAGCAGGGAGCCTGATGCGGGACTCCATACCAGGACCCTGAGATCATGACCTGAGCCAAAGGCAGACACTTAACTGACTGAGCTACCTTGACGCCCCAAGTTAGGGTAATTTTAGTTCTAAATACAAGAAGCCCCAATTCAGTATGTCTTAAGAAGAGTACCCCAGAGGTAGGGCAAGTTCAGTAATTCCACGTCATGGTCAGGAAGCCAGGATCATTGCATCTGTCAGCTCTGCCCTCTCCAGGTATGGCTTCATCCTCTGGCTATTGTCCCCGTGGCTACATTAGTCCAATGCATAATATTTGAACCCAGCAACATCCAAGGGAAGAGGAGAGAGTGATCTCACTTTTTTGCACCTGTGCCAACAACGACAACAACAACCCTCTAAAATGTCTCCAAAGACATCCTCTCCAATCCCTGCAGTCATAATTGCATCACACATTATTCTTGGACCCATAATCTTGGCAGGACAAATGCAGTTACATGTGGGCAAATCAAACTTCCTCTTGCAGCCATGGTCAGACTCAGCTTCTCCTGAGGCACACAGCTGTATGGACTCAGGAAAGCACGGTTCTTTCAAGCAAGGAGATACGAATGGATGCCAGGTAGCCCAGGATGACTACATAATTTGTGGGACCAGTGAATAATTCAGGAAGTCAACCTCCTCTCCCCAGTGTGCTGCAGACCATCACCTTGCTCTGGGATAGGGCAGGTGAAAGATACTTCCTCATGGCCCCCAGTGAGTCACCAAACACCCTACTGCATTGCCAGCCTAGGACAGGGACAGCCACCAGCTTGTTCTACCCTAAAAGGCCATAGGGCACATGTCCAAACCTGACCCTCCTTGTATCCACACCCAAGCCCCTGCTGGAAGGACCAGGCAAGGCATACAGGGGTCCTCCCCCACCATCAACTAGGAGAGCAGAGAGTGGCAGGAGTCACCAGGCCAGAAGAACCAAGGAAAGGTAGCAGACAGCTGAGCGCCCAACCCAGAAAGATTTGGAAGCAGCGAGGGGCAGGGACATAGGAGCCAAAGCTCTATGTCTATGAGCATCATCCACTGTCCCAGCTACTTCACTTCGCAGTACAAATTCAAAGAGAAAATTAAGAATTTCAAGTTGGTGACTGCAGAGCATTAAACCCAAGGACAAGGCCCTTCTGAGCTGAGCCCCATGTAACTGCACTGTTCGCACGCCCATAAAGCTGGCCTTAGGGGTAGTCAACCAACAGGGACTTGGGAGGCATGTGGGAAAAAAACAGAAGCCAGTCAAAGAGGGGAGGCTTGGAGAAGACATAGAACATGGAGCAACCCAGGAAGCTGGCATTGATTTTTAGAGCTACCCTCACTGCCAGCAAAAGGCCGAAAGGGAAAAGTGGCTCACCAAAAGCTAGAAGGAAAAAAACAAAACAAAACAAAAAACAGCTAATCCCATTTTCACAATGAAGAAGAGCAGCCAGAGCGCCCTTTGGAAATCTCTGAAGACGTCTGCGAGTCTGCAATTCCTCTCTGTTGTGACCTAATACAATGCAGAAAGAAAAAATAGAAAGCTCAGGCTATTGAGCCAAAATGGGGCAAAAGGAGGAGAAATGATTGCCAGCTCATAGAGAGAGAATGCCTCATTCAAAGGGAATTATTAATGCACTTCCCATATCCTGCCAAATCTTAAAAATGTTCAATGTGGTTTTGTATTAGACACACCAACATATAGTAATTCCTCCTGTGCAGGCTTCACCCAGTACATCTGTGTGAGAGAGATTAGTCATATCCCACGGAGAGGGGTGATTTTCAAAGCCTTAGTTTTAATCTGGTGGGCATGGCATGCTCCGAAATGTTTCCCCTGAGTTCTTAATGATGTGCCTTTATATACTCTCTATGTTGAAAAGTACTTGAGAGATAAAAAAGCAAGCCCTTCCCATACAATATTTATAGGGCTCATCATTAAAAGGGGGAGATCAGCTCTTCTAAAGGAGAGTCACCTACACAGAGATTTATGTCCTAGGAGGTAAATGGTTAAGCTGGGGTTGAGAAAGAGCTTCCAATCCCACTCTCATACCTAAGTCTAAGATTGACACTTGACTCAAAAACCAGAAATGAAGTATTTTGCTTAATCTATAATATTAAATAAAAAGAGAGACTTAAAATACTTGAATACTAGAAGGAAATACATTAATATTTTAGCTGTGTATGGGCCATAGGTGATTTTTACTTTTTCTTTGACTTGTCTATTGTTCTTATTTCTATAATAAGACTGAATTATTTTTAAGAAGAAAACTGTGTGTATATAGAGACATACATATATATACATACATATACATACATGCATTCATATATTTATACACACATATGTATTTATACATGTACATATCTACAAAATACATACATTCGCACATATACATACAGAGAGCTTTGTGAAATAAACCAAAGCATTTTTACTTCTTTGCAGAAAAGTTAAAACAGTCAAGTCATATGAAGCATCATGGAAGCTAAGACTGACAAGTGTTTTCTCCTCCAGCACCTACCAAAGTGCCTTTGCATATTGTAATTACAGCATGGTTTAGGAAAGGAAAGAAGGAAGGAAGGAGGGAGGGGGAGAGGAAAGGAGGAAGGACGTTAATTTCCCATACTCTTTAAAAGAGGAGTAATAAACACTTGGAACAATAATATAGAGCATGGAAAATCTCTAACCCTCATCTAGTTGGGGTTTTGTTTGTTTCTTAGTGTCTAATTCTTCTGAGGCCTCACCACTGTGGGGACGTGATTGTGGCATCAACACTACAGGTATGTTTTAAGAAGTTAATACCCAGGCAGCTGGCAAGACATGCAA